>JAAGEH010002531.1:22166862-22403845 GCA_011751065.1 Lasiurus cinereus
CTCTCTCTCTCTCTCTCTCTCTCTCTCTCTCTCTCTCTCTCTCTCTCTCTCTCTCTCTCTCTCGGATACCAGGAGGAACCAGAGAAGAAATTAGAGGAGGGGGGGCCTGGCCTGGGTGAGAGGATGTGTCAGTGCTGGCAATTAAATTTATTAACTCAATTACCTGAGGTACCAGTAAAAGCTGTAATCATGAGGCCATCTAAAAGTCATTAGCTGTTTTATTGTTAATGAAGCCCATGCCAACATGAAATGGAACCAGATGTTCATAGTGGGCACCGGCAGCTGTTTGTTAGCACAGACTCATATAGGTAGGTTGGACTGTGGTAAGGCATCTGTATAAACAAACTGCTTTGTATCTATAGAGTGTCTCAATTCAGAAATACCAATACAAACTTTGCAAAAACGAACACATGAATCCTTCCAGGGCCTCCCCTGGGGACAGAGGATTTAAGATAGGTCAATCATTTTATGGGTAGGAAGAACTAGAAGCAGGAGCACATAGAGGTGTGTTTTTCACAGGCCATCTGTGCTAGACTGAGCTATACAATCTTAGCTGAGATATACTCCAGGTTTTCCTTTTCCTTCCCTGCAGCAGAGGCTGATCTAGAAGTTTTATTTCCCATTTTAAATCTGGCAATATGAGTATCCAGTAAGCTGCTTAGGGGGAGACAATTGCTCTGTACTTTGAGGTCTAATATCACTGGTTATTTTATGAACAATTACAGAGTGATCCTTGGACTGTTAAGACTCCAGGGATTATATCTGAATATTCAGAGCCTTTAATCACTTGCCCCATATTTGTTAAAAATATGCTAAGTGCTAAACACTGGACTGTAGAAACAAAGTCAGGAAAACAGAACTGGGCCACATGGAGCGCTCAGGACAGATAAACAAACTGACATTTATAATGCATCTAGGCAATGGCGATGGGCACATGCAATCTGAAACATTGGAGGATGGTTAGGAGAGACTTTTTGGAAGTCATGAGGAAGCTAAATCAGAAGGAAGAGCAGGCAATAATGAGGTAAAGAATAGAGAAAATTGATGATGTCAAGTAAGTGGCAGAATATGTCAAAAGGCCTACTAGCAAAAAAGTGTTTTCCATTTCAAAAAAAACAAATGTTTCCAGAAGTTAGGGGATACAGAAGAAGATGGAGAAAGGAAGGAGACTAAGAGGATATTATTTGAAGAATTATTTTAAAGTTGGAGTTATCACACTATCTGAGATTAAACTATACAACAAGGCCATAGTAATCAAAACAGCATGGTACTGGCATAAACACGGACATATAGATCAATGTCATAGAATAGTGAACCCAGAAATAAACCCAAACTTTTATTGTCAATTAATATTTGACAAAGTAGGCAAAAACATACAGTGGGGTAATGATAGTCTATTAATAAATGGTTCGGGGAAAATTGGACAGATACATGCAAAAAATGAAACTAGACACTCTTATTTCACCAGACACAGAATAAAGTAGAAATGGATTAAAATCTTCAATGTGAGACCACAAACTATAACAATTCTTGAAGAAAACATAGGCAGTAAAACCTCAATATTTTTGCCAATATATTTCCTCAGGTGAGGAAAACAAGGGTAAACTACATAAATGTGATTATATCAAACTGAAAAGCTTTTGCACAGCAAAATAGACCTTTAGAAAAATAAAAATACAACCTAATGAAGGAGAGAACATATTTACCAATGATACATCTGATAAAGAATTAATATCCAAAATATGGAGGGAATGTATACAACTCAACACCAAGAAAAAAACAACAATCCAATTAAAAATGGGCAAATGATCTAAACAGATACTTGTCCAAAGAGGACATACAGAAGGCAAGTAGATATATAAAAAGATATTCAATGTCACTAATCTTAAAAAATGCAGATTAAACCACAATAAGATATCATCACAATCCTGTCAGAATGGCTATCATCAATAAGTCAACAAACAAGTGCTGGTGAGAATGTGGAAGAAAGGAAACCCTGCTATACTGCTGGTGGGAATGCTGACTGGTACAGCCATTCGGAAAGCAGTATGGAGTTTCCTCAAAAAACTAAAGACGGAACTTCCTTTTGACTCAGTGATTCTACTTCTGGCAGTGTATCTAAAGAGACCTGAAACACTTATTTGAAGGAAGGTATGCAACCCTGTGTTCATTGTAGCATTCTTTACAGTAGCCAAAATCTGGAAACAGCCTAAATGCCCATCAGTAGATGAGTAGATAAGAAGTCTGTGGTACATTTATGCAATGAAATACTACTCAGCCATAATAAAAGAAATATTTCCTTTTGCAACAATATATAATACCTGGAGAGTATTATGCTAAATGAAATAACCCAGTCAGAGAAAGACATATACTGTATGATCTCACTTATATGTGATATTAATGAACAAAGTAATTTAACTAACAAAACAGAAACAGAAGCATAGATACATACCATAGAACAAACTGACAGCTTTCATAAGGGAGAAAGATCGATGGGGTGGGTGAAAACAATGTGAAGGGATTAAGAAAAAAAAAGAAAAGAAAAAAAAATACTCAAGGCCTGGTGCATGAAATTCATGCATGGGATCCCATCAGCCCAGCCTACATCCTCTACAATCCAGGAACCCCTGAAGGAATGTCCAACTGCCAGTTTAGGCCTGATCCTGCTGGCCTTGTTGCCCCAAGCAACCTGCTGTTAGGTCGTTACTATTGCTGTCATGGTATATCAGACAATTTGCATATTCCTCTATTGTGTGTGTGTGTGTATGTGTGTGTGTGTGTGTGTGTGTGTGTGATGCTATAACACATAGGCACAGGGGCTAGGATAGGTGCAAGAGGGCAAAGGCCAAAAAGATGGAAATAGACTTTTCTTTGGGCAGTGGGCACATGATGTAGTATACAGGTGATGTTTGTTGAGTTATACACTTAAAACCTATATGGTTCTGTTAACCAATGTCACCCAATTAAAGTTTATAAAAAGAATTATTTTAAGTACTAGATTATTACAGGCACATGAAGGATTTCAGGTTGTGTGCTGAGATCAGTCAGGAGGATATCAAAAGATTAAAAGGCAGAGGATTTTCTCTCTATAAAGGTCATTCTGCTGGCATTCTGGAAGTGAATAAAATTGGAGGCCAGACCAACATATGTCAGCTTCAGTAACTCAGAATTAATGTGATGAGAACCTGGTAGTGTGTAAGAAATAATGGAAGAATTTCAGAAATACGTATCAAATGGCATCCTCAAGATTTCGTGGTTATTTTGATGAGGGTGTTGAATGATTTACAGTTACTGCTACAGTTGGTCTTATTCTATTTCTCTCTTACTTGGTAGTATAGCCTTTGAGGTTCTAACCCAAGGTACCTTGAGTATACCAAGGTCCTGTGTAGCTGACATAACTGAAGCTGTAATATTTCACTCTAGCTCATAGTGGCTAGCAAAAGTGGAGCTCAGATTCTATACAATATCAGGAAAATTTACAATTTCAGGAGAATACTAACTTATTTCTTAAGAGACAAAGTTCCCTTTTGATAAACATTACTAACATTAGCCTTGCATACTGTTCAAATAGCTTAGCAGATTTTAAAACCAATTTACAGACCCTAAATGCTCTTCTTACTTATGGAAACATTACAATGATTGTTCTGACATGTCAAAAGTGCAATAGGTACTGACTCTGATATATATATTTTTAAATTTCTGCTGTCGATATAGAAGGGATGTTTAAAGAAGTATATGAAAGAGCCCATCTTGTTACTCTCCTTTCACTTAGCATTGTGTACTACACTATGATTAAAATGAAGAAAATATATCAACTTAGAGGACAGTAATTGATTTGGTTGATATTTCTTTCCTAATTTGGTGATAATGAGGTGAAGCTGAATATTTTGAATATTTGTCATATTGGTTATTTTCCCAAACATTATTTTACATTAATTTTATTTGTGGCAGTTTTTACTTTTAATTTTTTTTGTAGTGGACATACCTTAAGGCGAGCTTTAATGAATCATGCCCTAGTGTAATTCCCTTCTAATAGAATATGACAAAGGTGAAGGGATACCTTACATTCTATAAGACTCCCTCTTAGCACAAGTGGAGGGAATTTTCCTCTGGCATTGAAGTGATAAGCTATTAAGAGGGACATTGAAAAAGCCACAAGCAAAGGATTGCTCCTGGCATCTGGGAGTGAAAAGTGGTCCTGACTGACAGTCAGCAAAAAAATGGAGATTTATATTCTACATTCAAATGAGATGTGTGGGAGTCCCTTTCCGCCTCCCGCGTGGGTCAGGGTTCCTGGTTCAGGGTTCGGGTTCTGAAGGAGGCCGCATGCAAGTGAAAAGAGAGACTAGAAAACATTAATTTGGAGATATTGGGGGGCCAGGTGGGAGCCTTCCTCTAGTGCAGTGGTTCACTAGTGCCACAACCCTTTAATAGAATTCCTCATGTTGTGGTAACCCCCAACCATAAAATTATTTTCATTGCTACTTCATAACTGTAATTTTGCTACTGTTATGAATTCTAATGTAAATATCTGATATGCAGGATGTATTTTCGTTGTTACAAATTGAACATAATTAAAGCATAGTGATTAATCACAAAAACAATATGTAATTGTATATTGTGAAATATTTATTTCTAATTACAAATAAATGAAATTTTGTCTTGAATCATGGTATACCATGGGTAACAGTCTTCATATGAAAACAGTAAACTACATTGCTACATTTTGCTACACCGAGGAGTGGTATGTTGGTTCCTAAGACCATGGAAAATAGGTGTTTTCCACTGGTCTTAGGCGACCCCTGTGAAAGGGTCGTTTGACCCCCAAAGGGGTCGTGACCCACAGGTTGAGAACCGCTGCTCTAGTGGGAAGGACTACCACTTGCTCTGGCCTTTTCTTCCCTTTTATTAAGGCTTTGGGACACACCCCTAGCCTTTAGGCAGGAAATAACAAAACAGAAATTAACATAAAACAAACAGGTAGAGGCTGCTTCAGCTAACAATGTTTTCAACTAAACAGTGAATGATTAGCTCTGACCTTTCAGAGCAATTAAGGTTGACCAACCTTCTGGTTTCCTGTTTACATCCATTTAGTGAGAACAATGTTTGGTTTCCGGCAGAGATGGAACTTCAGAAGCAACTATGTGAGCTCGGAAGAGGAACCTGAGCCCCAGAACACAGTCAATGTGATATCTTGATGGCATCGCTGTGAGACCCTAAATTTAGGAGCTATTTTATACCTGGACTCCTAAACCATGAAACCTGACATAATAAATGTATGTTGTATTAAACTGCAAAGTTGGTGGTAATTTGATTTCTAGCAATCGATAACTAATACAGTTGTCATCTAATCAAATTTATTTTATTTTTCATTTTTTAATTAAGTAGAAATATTCTGACCATATCAAGAGCATGAAATAGTCACCTACTGGTATGTTCAGGTTCAGAACAAATGCCTGATATTCACTAGAAAAGAAAATTAAAGACATCATTCAGTCATTCATTTATCTATCTAACAAAACATGGACCTCCTTACTACTAACTATATAAAAAGCCCATAATAAATAAGGCATAGTTCTTGTCTTTGGCTGGCTGTAGTCTGGTCTAGCTAGAGGGTAAATATAAACAAATAATCTCTCTATAATGATATTTAAAAAAACCCACAACCCTACAACTGAAACATATGCAAGAGTTAACAATAACAAGGACAGAAGATTTTATTTTTCTTAGAAAAAATAATATAGAAAGACTGTATAAAAAGTATTCTTGACTTGGATCTCTAAATATTAATATGAGTTTATCAGGCAGAAAAAGGAGAGAGGAAGATAATCCAGGAACAGGAAAAATATGCAAAGATATGAAAATATTTCCACTAGCTTTTAAGCTCAGTGAGAATGAATCTGTTTCTGGCTTTATCATTTGGGCATCCCCAGCACTTAGCACTTTGCTTTGCACAAATAAATCTTTATTATGTCCTGAATACATGAAAAATGAAACATGCAATCATGCAAGAAATACTCAAGGATAGTTCAGGGAACAAATGTTTGCTGTGGCTGGATCATGTAGGCGGTGATGGGAGTAGAATGAGAGGAAGAACCCAGTTTATGTAGAGCATAATGTAAACCTCTTACATTCATTCACCCCCAAACTAGCTGCTTTTATTTGATAACACAGTAAAGTTATTACTTTTGCACAAGAGCCTTTTAATGTGATGGTAGTTAACAATACTGATTTTTTAGCTATTAAAAATTTTACTCTATATTAAATTTTTCTTCTGTCAATAACTCAAATATACATTTAACATGAAATGATTTTAAAACATTGGCAGGGGTTCAATTATGCTATACAAAATAATGTAAATTGTGGCTCAATGATCATTTGTGCAGTCCCTCAGCACTCTGTGAAGCACACCTGGATTTTTAGCATTTTATGGCAATAAAAATCTGTTTGAATTTTTATAATTATTACAGGAGCCATTCTACCATTGGGAAAGATTTAAATCCCCATAAAAAATGCAGTGAATCAGGAGCTGATGTAAACCTATATATAAAAAAGTCTAAGTGACCACTTGATCATTCAACCGTTTGATCAGTAGCTATGATGTGCACTGACCACCAGAGGGTAAACGCTCAACACACAAGCATGGAAACATGGAAGAGACTTATGAATCTCAGAGGGCAAGGGGGAGGATGGGAAGAGATTAACCAAAGACTTTATATGCATACTAGAGGCCCAGTGCATGAATTCGTGCACCAGTGGGGTCCCTCAGCCTGGCTTGCAAGGATCGGGCTGAAACTGGCTCCCCAACATCCCCTGAGGGGTCCTAGATTGTGAGAGGGTGCAGCCCAGGCCAAGGAACCCCACTGGTGCATGAATCTGTGCACTGGGCCTCTAGTATGTTCATATGATGACAAGTTATGACAGTGCTTCCTTGGATGTGGTGGATTCACATTTATTAATCCTAGCAAGAGATCATTGCATCAGCTGCTCATTAATCATTTTCCTTTCAATCAAATGATTTAAAATGTACCAGTTTCGGTTGATAATAGGAAGTTTGTTGAATACTCCAATCTTGAGTAACCCAAAGTATCTTGGTATTTAACAATGAATTTGCAGTGGTGCTATATCTTCCAATTATATCTGATTGTTCCGGTTATTTGAGGAATTGACAAATGGTTAAATGCATGACTATGAGGCACCTAGTTTACACTTGGAACATCTGTTTAGGTGTGATGTTTTGGAAGGCAAAGAGATCTATATGCAATGCCATGAGAAGCTGATTGGTTAATATCAACATGCACACAGGGAACTACCTGACTGTTTTAAAATAAGACTAATATATATTAACATTTTATAAAAATTATAAACTTAAGCACTAATGTCCACATACCCATAAAAAGACAAGATAAAAACATAAGTGGTGAAATAAACATGATTGGCTTTTTGTTTGTTTATTTGTTAATCCTCACCCAAGAATATTTTTCCATTGATATTTTAGGAAGAATGCAAGAGAGGGAAAGACAGAGAGAAACATCCATGTGAGAAACACATCGATTGGTTGCCTTCTGCACAAGCCTTGACCAGAGTCTGGGCCTGGGAGAAGCCTGCAACTGAGGTACATGCCCTTGACTGGAACTGAATCTGGAACCATTCAGTTCAAAGGCTGAAATTCTATCCACTGAGCCAAACCAGCCACAGCATGATTGGCTTTTTAGAGTTACTTATGCTTTTAGTTCTTTGCAACCAATTTGTATATTTGTTATTTGCTTTTATTAACAGCAAATAATAGGCAGTGGGTTACAAAGGCTCAAAAATATATGAGCATTTAAAACATATATTAAAATAAAAAACAAATATCACATGATCTCACTTATATGTGGGATATAATGAACCACATAAACTGATGAACAAACATAGATCCAGAGACAAAAATCCCTGAACATACTATCTAACCTCAGAGAGAAGGCAGGGGAAGTGGGGGGCGGGGATGTAAGAGAGCATTTAAAGGATTTGTATGCATGCATAATAGCATAACCAATGGACACAGACACTGAGGCAGTGGGGCTTGTCCTGGGGGGCGGGAGTGCCAGGAGGAGGGGTCATAAGGGACAAAGGAGACATATGTAATACTTTAAACAATAATGAAAAATTAAAAGTGATAATATACACCATACTCTAATATATTAATTATGGTTTATCTCAGTTTGAGTATGACAAATTTAGTGGTTATGTGATTAATTATAATAAAATATGAGGTTATAAATGACCAATCATGTTTAATCTGAATGAATTTAAATTCCAAGTAAAGAAAGACAACACTCAAGGCAGTTGAGGAGGGTATTAATATACTATACAAAACATACAGATTCTCAAGTGAAGAAATAAATAGTTACAAAGCGCTGTAGAAATTATCTGTGGCAGAATGAATCTGAGTAAATGGATAGTGCTGTTAAAGCTAATTTTTAAAATAGAAAACAAGTTAAAGAAAAACCATATGAAATTTAAATATAAATGTTCAAGTAAATAGAGTATGAGTATTTGAGTAATAATGTAATCAAAATAAAATAGAAACTTTTCAATAATTACGCAATATATCAAAACATAAAAAATGACATATGAATACATGTTACTGAAACCATATTGAAATACACTGGTAACATGACTATTTTTTTTGAGAGTGATATTTATCTTTTGATATTGCTTATTGTTATTTTACAAGCCAGCATTTTATTATTTAAGCATCAAATTGAAGGTTGACTAAATAGTCACCTTTGTTTTTGTCACATTATATCATGTTTTCTAGGAATCATTTAAAAAATTCTGACCTAGTTAGTTGAGCTGCCATCTAGTGTAGCTATTACATAAAGATATGGATTGAACCAAAAGGTCATGGTTGATTACCATTCAGGGCATATGCTCAGGTTGTAGGCTTGATTCCAGTATGGGGCATGCAAGAGGCAGTTGATCAATGATTCTCTCTCATCATTAATATTTCTATCTCTCTCTCCCTCTCCCTTCCTCTGAAATCAATAAAAAAAATATTTAAAAATATATGGATAACTTGATCTATTTACTACAGTCATCTTCCAATTAAGTAGGGCCGTCAATATATATTTAGAATTGTATTTATTTTATTTGCATATTTGCTATGTAATTATTAGAGGCCCGATGAACAAAATTTGTGCAAGAGTAGGCCTTCTTTTCCCTCGCTGCCAGCACCAGCTTCCCTCTGGCCGCTGGCACCCAGGACCCAGATTTCCCTGTGGCCACCGGGGATCTGGGCTTCCCTCGCAGCCCTGGCCTCATCTGGAAGGTCATATGGAAAGATGTCGGGAAGGTCCTTTGGCTGTCTGGTCTAATTAGCAAACAGTGGTACCTCGAGATACGAGTGCCCTAACATAACTAGGTTTTTGAGATACAAACCGTCGAGCGAGCGATTTTTGCTTTGAAATACGAGCAACATTTGAGATAGGAGTAATCGCGAGGATCGGCCGGCTGCACATGACCCACCATTTGACCGCAACTCGAGCATCTCATAGTTTCCCATGCCTCAAGGTTATGGAACGAATTAAACTCGTATCTCTAGGTACCACTGTATTATGCTTTTATTATTATAGATATGACCATTTCACTATTGTGCTGTTATTATAAATGCCATCATTATGCAGTCAATACCTACATTTTTAAAGTAATAAATTTAATTTTTAATAATAAATCAATTAGTTACAAAATTCATCTGTATTAATAAATAAGAATCTCACTTCATTCAATCTTAATACTTCATCTATGTCAAAGAAACGTAGAAAAGTAACCTCATTTTGAAAAATATTTAAGATATTTTTTTCATTTCAATAATAAGAAAAAGATTAAGGGAGCTTTGACATTTATCTGCTGCTAAAGTAATAGTTAATAGATTTTACACACATTTGAGAGTTTACCATAATATTAGTCTCCATCTTTTCCCACACCAAACAGTATGTTAATTATGAATTTTAATTTAGTAATCATTCTACTCAAAAACAAATTAACAAACATGACTTTGTTCTTTTATTAGTTCCACAAAAGAGTTTCAGGCAAAAACTGTGAAATTAGTAAGTAAATTAAGAGTTTTCTATGATACTGATTATCATAAAACAAACAAAACTGGTGTTTTAATAACTAATATTTATGCCACAAAGCTAAACAACTGAGTTAAATTTGAGTTAGATGATATGTATGGTGCACTATTACTTACTGTTCCTAGCACTGTGATCTGCAGAAGGGACTTTTCTGTGTATCTTTCCTTCTTGATCAAGAATGTTGGTTGGAGGGTTCTCTCTTTCTTCCCCACCCTCCCTCTTCTCTCTTTCCCCCTTCTTCCCTCCAAACATGAAAAAGGAGCAGAAACTCCCTTTCTTTCTCCACATTAAATCCCCAAATCCTTGGGAAAAGATTCATTAAAATTTGATGTGGTAATCAAAATGGTTTCTTTTATTAAAATCTATTTTACTTTTATGCTTTGTTAGGTTTGTTTTGTTTTACTAAAAATCAATGAAGCCGAAATTAAGGCTTTGAATATTCTTATCTTGCTGGATATTAGGCTTTTATATTTGAATGTGGCCTAAAATTATTATTTTTCCCATAATAATAGATAATAGATTGTTCACGCATTAGAGTATAATTTGGTGGTTAGGGTCTATTTTTGTTCCAGTTTTGATATGGTCTGGATGTCAAATAAGCCTCTGAATCTTCATCATTAGCGGAATAAAAGCAATTTAAAAAAACACATTGCCTCTTCATTGGGAAAAACTCTGTCATGTAAATCTTAAAGTGTTAAAAGATAAAAAGAGAATAAGGAGAATTCCAAGTAAGTCTCTTTCCTGGAGTAATAACAATTTTAAAAAGAACACACACACAAAACTGAAACAGAGGAGGGCTCCTGAGTACTAATGTGAATGAGGCTGTTTCCTTGGCTTCTTTTTCTTGCATATATGACAGCAGAAAATCCCAATTTGAGTCTCACAGTTTAAGAGGCTACTATTACAATGCATAATGGGTTTAGGACTGGGGCCAAAATTTAGGGAATAAGCTAGTGAATCCTGATACAAATCTCTTTTCAAAATTACACTTAGTGATCGCAAGCCTGGAGTTTTCATTTTACATGATCATAATATAATTTGATTGTGCATGTTATCATATATAATTCATATTTCCATTATGAAATATCCTATAATTTTATTATAATTTATTGAAAAAATATGTAGTGCAGTATTTATAAAGAATTATTTTTTTTAAATATATTTTATTGAGTTTTTACAGAGAGGAAGGGAGAGTGATAGAAAGTCAGAAACATCGATGAGAGACATTGATCAGCCGCCTCCTGCACGCCCCACACTAGAGATGTGCCCGCAAGCAAGGTACATGCCCCCGACCGGAATCGAACCTGGGACCTTTCAGTCTGCAGGCCGACGCTCTATCCACTGAGCCAAACCGGTCATGGCAAAAATTATTTTTACTACTAAAAAACTAATGCCTAATTTTGTGTTGTTATTAATAAGAACCTATTTTATTTATTTTTTAATTTATCTTTATTGTTGAAAGTATTACAGGTGTCTCCTTTTTTCCCCCATTGACCCCCTCCACCCCACACTCCCCATGCTTCTCACTTTGGGCTTGTATCAGTTGGACTCTTTTATATTCTAATATAAGTTAGATCATATAGTGTTGTATTTCTGTGTCTGGCTTATTTCTTTTCTTTCTTTTAAAAAAAATATATTTTATTGATTTTTTTTTGCAGAGAAGTAAGGAAAGGGATAGGGAGTTAGAAACATCGATAAGAGAGAGACATAGACCAGCTGCCTCCTGCATGCCCCCTACTGGGGATGTGCCCACAACCGAGATACATGCCCTTGACCGGAATTGAACCTGGAACCCTTCAGTCCACAGGCCAACCCTCTATCCACTGAACCAAACCAGTTTCAGCATCGGTTATTTCATTTAGCACAATGCCCTCCAGTCTATCCAAATTATAGAGGACAAAATGTCCTTCTTTTTAAATGCTGAGTAATATTATATTGTATGTCTATACTATAATTTCTTTATCTATTCATCTATTAATGGACATTTAGGTTGTTTATGGGGAAAGAAAAATGGGAGGTTGTAGTTAAGGAGTCTAAGCTTCCATTGTACAAGATAAATAAATTCTGGAGATTTACTCTATGCATAATGCTTATAGCTAACAATGCTACATTGTATACTTACAATTTTCTAAAAGGGTAGATCTTATGTTAAGTATTCTTAACACACACACACACACACGGAATGATAATGATAATGATAATAATAATAAAGCAAGTAGAAGGAAACTTTGGGAGGTGATGGATATGTTTATGGCCTTGACAGTGGCAATGTTTTGTGGTGTATACTTATCTGCAAAGTTGTAGAGTTGTATAGATTAAATATGTACATATTTTTGCATATTAATCATACCTCAATGAAGTGGTTTTAAAAATACTCTCTGGATGACTGTGATATGTTTATGCCTCCCTGTGCCCATTATGTTGGATATCCCTTCCTAAACCAAATCAGGGTTTGACCATGTAATTTCTTTTGGCTTTTGAGTAAAAGGTCAATTATGAAACATGAAAAAGAAGCAGAAACTTGAAAAGTTCTTCCTACTTACTATCCTTGTTGCTTCTGGGATAGCCTGTTACATATTGAGAAACATATGGTCCAGTCAGCCCCACTGCTCAAGCTGACAGCCCTGCAAAGCATGCTTTTCAAATGACTGTTTACTGCAGATGCACAAAAAAGCACATCCGATACCAGCAGAAGGACCACCTAGCTGAGTCCAAGCCAAACTGATGACCTATAGAATTGTGAGCTAGATACATGTTTGCTTTTCCTGGCACTAAAAGTTGATGTGGTGAATTATGCAGAAAATAGCTAACTGATGTAGAAATTGGTGCCAGAACTTAGACATTGCTGTAACAAGAACATAAAACATGTGACTTTGGCTTTGGGACCATGTGTCAGGCAGGAAATTGTTAATGCAGTCTGAGAAAGCAGTGAGAAAACTGTTAGTGAAGGCTAAGTAAGGGTGATGAAATTATCATTGAAGGCTAGAAAAATGGTAACAAATAGTTGGCAAAACTATCACCTGTCGTATTTTAGAATCTCAATAAAGTACCTAAGACTTTTTGGATCTGGTTAGAAGAGATGCTGAACACATCAGCTAGATACTGCTAACTATATGTAATATCTTATATAATAAAGAGTTAATATGCAAATTGATTATCACTCCAACACACAAGATGACTGCCCCCATGTGGACACAAGATGGCCATCACAAGATGGCCTGCAGGGGAGGACAATTGGGGGCAACCAGGCCAGTTGGGGAGGATAGTTGAGAGCAAACAGGTGTGCAGGGGAGGGCAGTTAGGGATGACCAGGCCGGCAGGGGAATTTTGTGCACTGGGCCTCTAGTGGTATTATAACAGAATTGAGCTAAAGAGAGAATCATTTAATGTGCTAGCAGAATTTAGAAGGAACACAAGTTGGACAGGACCTGCTGGGTTAGGAAATATAACTAACTGGCTTTCCATTAATTCTCCTTACTTTAAAAATGATTTTCAAAGAAAGTGCAGTCTAAGGAGAAATTGTCAGGCAAGGGTATGGCTGAAAGAGCCATAAAACTTCTCTCAATATTTTAGTCATAAAACTTACATACAGCATTTTAAGCAAAATAAGTGGTCACTGTACTAAGCCACTAACATGTGGGATGGCTTGCAATATAATCATCAAAAAATTATTCCCAGAGATCAGTTGCTAGTTGTAAATCATGTTAAAAATACTGCCAATATGTTAGATTTCCACACCACCTGTATTTCCTTTTTTCTATCACTTGTACAAAGCCTACCCTCAATACATATTTAGCAAAGAGAAAAAAATGAGAAATCAGCCTCTAGTTGGTTTAGATGGTGGTGTCATGTTTCAGTTACCAAATTGTTTTCTTTGATGACACTGAAAACTATTTCACCTTTAGAATAGTACTCTATTCATTTTAAATGATTCTCTCTCTCTCTTTCCTCTCATCTAACTCTAAGGGAGGGTTTGTGATTAAAGAAACCTTCTAGTAAAGCTGTCAGAATCCTTACAAAAATCAATGTATTGATACGTGAGCAGTTGCCATTTTGCCTTAAAAATTATTCTTAATGGTGAGGATACCCCTTATTAATGAGATTGTAAGGATAGAGCTCATTTGCCTAACCATACTAAAATAATCTGAAGAGAACAGCTCTTCATCTTCATGTTTGAGGAAATGGAAAATGGCAGTATGCTCAATAGGCTATTGCATCGTCTAATCACAGGGCTCTGTGTGTCACTTTATTAATTAACATATAAATAGCTGCTATTCAAATCTCTGAGTAAATCACTATAAGACACATGAACTAGATATTCCAATTAATGAGATGGCATTGCAGGATATTATAGAAAATGGGTATCTCTATTAAGATGTTTGGAAATGAGAGAAAATGATGGAGTGTGGCAGATGTCTTCATCAGACAAAGGGCTGTTTGACAGGCACAAACATGCACTGACTGACCTGAGCAGTCTTGCGGAGTGGGAAATGAGCCAGGATGGTGTGGGGGAGAGACTGTACATGTGTTCCCTAATGTGGAAACATTTGCTTATTGATGTTTTTTTTTGTTTTGTTTGATTTGATTTGTTTTGTTTTGTACTCTGATAGGATTTATTTGTATAAATGATCCTAGGTAATACCATTTCATTTGAAGATAGGACTGCATTGGAGAAAATGGAAAATAAGTTATGCCTGGTCCCTATTGTCTTCCAAAAATTTAAAATCATGGCTCACTCTTACTGAAAAAGTTTGTTAAATATTGCTCCATCTTACATAATATCATAAACCAGGTAATATAGATTCATGAAATATATATGTGATACGTACTAGCATATAAATGATATACAATGAAAGCATACTCCAAAGAATTTAATTTTTCGCCAAGAAAAAAATTTTTTTAGTTTTTATGGCCAGCAAAAAAGAGTAATATCCAGCAAATTTTTGTACTGAAAAATGATGAGAAACAAAGTATAGCCTGTCCTTATGTGAATAAACCTAGAAAACTTAGTTAAAAAGTTATTTCCCCTGGTGGGTACATTGCTTTTATAGCTATTTTGAGTAAAAATTTAAATTTTCATGTAGCTTTAGAATACAAGTTTAGTATGTTTTTTACAAGGTGGAACAAAAGCAGGTTTACAGTTGTGAGTATGCTAAACACAGAGTTTATTCCTGCTATTATTTATTCATTATTTTGTTTTTTTCCATAGGAACAACTATAAACCCACTTTTGCCCAGCCTTGCATATTGAGATCAATGATGATCTTATACTAATAACCTTTTCTGATACTACATATTTTATAATGGAATAATACTTTATTTCATAGTGCTATTTGCATATAAATGTTACTTATATATGTGGATACTATCTTGGATTTTCTTTAATTATTCTCATTTTAAATAAATAGTATATTTCTTAATTCTTCAAAGGTTCATTAAACCCATTATTTACCAACATTGCTTAATCTACTTAAAATATTACCTAATAAAACCTTGCCATTAGAGAATGACAAATTTTTTTTAATAATTAGAAAGTGATTATAAGCTCTCCTTATAATTATATTAGTTTTTGTAGCTTTTTTTTAGAATCACAAATCTCTCAGTGACTATCTGAATGCAAAGAAGTGGCTGCTAGCTAAATTAATGTTTCTGGATTATATCATGTTGACATATTCGTAGTTTAGGTGTATTTTTTTTCATCATAAAATAGACTATTTAAAAGGACCATGAGAAATTCCTTTATTACCATACAAATTTGATTAAAATTTCAATAACTGTACATGTTTTATAATCATTTATATTAGTAATTAATTTACTTATTTCAATGTTTCAAGCTATTTTCAAGTCAGTGCCTATTTTTGTCTATGAGATTGAATAACCTAAGTTTTCACTTAAAAAAAGCCTTTCTATATTTATTCCACTAGTACATGCAGGTTTAATTTTAACCTGTTGATTATAGAATTGGGTTTGATTACACTTTTAGCATTGCTTCTGCTAGATATTGTGATTTTAAGTAGATAAATTAAAAATATTATGACATATAATGTGATAATCTTTAAAAATTACTGAGGTAAACATTTTTAATTTTATCTAAGCCAATTGTTCTGTGATTTTCATTCATATGATTCCTCCTGGAATATTTTCTGTCCTTGAAACAATCTTTATTTCTACATTTGTCAATTATTTCTTCTCCTTGTTTTCAAAAACAGGTAAAACCCTTTATACTCCCCAACATATTTAAATATTTGGATGGATATGTTTAGCTAAAAGCATTAAATGTGTGCTAGAAACAAAGCATTCATTGTCTCACTAATAGAAAGATGTGAACAGGAGACCAGAAGGCTGGTCAACCTTAATTGCTCTGAAAGATCAGAGCTAATCACTCACTGTTTAGTTGAAACATTGTTAGCTTAATAGTTGAAACATTGTTAGCTGAAGCAGCCTCTACCTGTTTGTTTCATGTTAATTTCTGTTCTTGTAATTTCCTGCCTAAAGGCTATGGGTATGTCCCAAAGTCTTAATAAAAGGGAGAAAAAGGCCCGAACAAGAGGTAGTCCTTTCCACTAGAGGAAGGCTCCCACCTGCCCTCCCCAATATCGCCAAATTAATGCTTTTCTAGTCTCTCTTTTCATTTATGTGCGGTCTCCTCCAGAACCCGAACCCTGATTGGGAAGCCTGAACCATGTGGGACATGGAAAGGGGCTCCCACAAATGTGTATTTGTTTCATCTCTTTGTCCTATGTCATGAATCTAAATAAGCATAAAAAAGTGAGAGTAGATTTCCATGATCCCATCAATAAATATTAAAGCATATCACTTTCCTTTAGCTGATTGAGTCAAAAGACATGATAGCAATATTTTGTATGTGTTATATAATGACTTTAAATGCCTACATGAATTAAATTATATATTAATATATTTCTCTTGACATACAAAGGGGCAAATGCTATCATTAGCCTACATTTTATAGATAAGAAAATGGGCAGAAAGTGACTGCATGACTTTCTGAAGACCATATACTTGAATTTGTGTTCTCGAACCACTGTCCTAGATGTTAATTTCAGAATATCTAGCCAGCAAAAATCCTATATAATAGAAGTCCAATATTCAAATAGACTAAACAGCAGAACAACCAGAACAACTTAACAACCAAACTGGTTGCTATGCCATGTGCTGACCACAAAGGAGTGTGCGCGGAACATGGAGGGCATCTGCCAGAGCAGGATGGTGGAGCAGGTGAGGAAGGGCACCAGACCAAGGCAGGGAGCTGGTCACTGTCATCGGGGTGAGCTTCTGGTGGTTACTGAAAATTCTTTGCTCTCATGTGCCATGGTCCCACCTGGCGCTCACATATGCTGCTAGCACTAGAGCTGCCGCTTGCACCCACAACCAGCACCCAGAGCCACCATCAGCGGGTGTGAGCAGTGGCTGTTGGCCCTGATCACCCCTCAAGGTTTCTCCACCTCCTCCTGCTCCTGAGGGGCAATCAGGGCTGGCAGCTGCCTCTTGCACTCGCTGCCAGTGTTGGCTCTACTCACAAGTGCTGTTGGCCTCAATCACTTGGACATTCAGATAACTTCATCAGATTACTCTAAATATTATGATTCTAGCTATCTGTTTTTGTATTAAGAATTAAAAAAAATTAACAAGTAAAAAAAAAATCCCAACAAAGACTCTTCCTGTTAATTGCTAAATATATTTATTAGTGTTAAACTGTTTACATGTTATAAGTATCAGATATTAGAAAGTGAAAATGAATAAACACATTCTACAGTATTTTATACTAAGACTCATAATTCAGAGAATTTAGATAAAAGAATATGGTAACTTCCCTTTCTGTGCACAGAAAATTTAGTCTTTCTATTTGAGTCATTCATTCTTGTTTCATATAACAAATCCACTTACATGGGATCTAAATAAATTTTAACACTGGACCTTTACAAGGACCTGAATCTTTGATTCTCTTCTTCTGACTTGATGACTACAAGTAATCTGTGGTTATGAGTGCCTGTGAGAAAGGCAACTGCAAACTCACTCTTTTTAGTTCATGTTCTTCATCTTTCTTTCAGTGCTTCCTTTCATATCCTTTTTCACCTTCTCCTTTCCCCAAGAACATGACAAAAAATATTGCTACACACACCCTTATATACCCAGCAAGGAGGTATAGCACAAACCATTAATATTTTTACAAAACTGATAGGAAGAAAAAATAATGAAAACTTGTTTTTTTAAATATATTTTTATTGATTTCAGAAATGACCCATCCTCTCTGGTAGAGAAAGGGAGAGAGAGATAGAAACATCGATGATGAGAGAGAATCATGGATCAGCTGCCTCCTGCACTAGGGATTGAGCCCACAACCCAGGCAAATGCCCTGACTAAGAATGGAACCATGGCCTCTTGGCTCATAGGTCAATGCTAGACTACTGAGCCACACCACCCACCACCCAGGCTGAAAACTTATTTTTTTAATGAGCCCAGATATATATCACTAGAGGCCTGGTGCACAAAATTTGTGCATTGGGGTTGGGGGGTGGGGAGGATGTCCCTCAGCCGAGCCCGCACCCTCTCCAATGTCTGACCCCTCGAGGAATGTCTGACTGCCCATTTAGGCCCAATCCACTGCTGCCTGCCAGCCTGATCACCCCCTAACCACTCCCCTGCCAGCCTGATTGATGCCTAATAGCTCTCTTGCCAGCCTGTTTGTTCCTAACTGCCCTCCCCTATAGACCTGGTCACCCCTAACTGCCCTCTCCTGCAGGCCTGGTCACCCCCAACTGCTCTCCCCTATAGGCCTGGGTCCCTGCAGGCCCAGTCACCCCCAATTTCCCTCCTCTGCCAGCCTGATCACCCGTAACTGCTCTTCCCTGCTGGCTTGATTGTCCACAACTGCCCTCCCTTGCAGGCCTGGTCCCTCCCAACTGCCCTACCCTGCTGGCCTGATCACCCACAACTGCTCTCCCTTGCAGGCTTGGTCCCTCCCAACTGTCCTTCCCTGCTGGCCATCTTGTGGTGGCCATCTTGTGTCCACATGGGGGCAGGATCTTTGATCACATGGGGGCAGCCATCTTGTGTGTTGGAGTGATGGTCAATTTGCATATTATTCTTTTATTAGATAGGATTAGATAGGATAGAGGCCTGGTACAGGGGTGGGGGCTGGCTGGTTTGCCCTGAAGGGTGTCCTGGACCAGGGTGGGTGTTCCCTTGGGTTGTGGGGGGACCTGGGCAAGGGGTCTGTGGTGGTTTGAAGGCTAGACACACACCGCCAGCAAACCAAACAGAGGCCCTGGTATCTAGGATTTATCTTCTAAAATTGAAACTTTGTAGCTTGGAGTGGAGTCAAGCCTTCTGTTCACTCTGTGGCAGCAGCCATTTCTGTTTGGATTTATTTATCTTCTATAATTAATACTTTGTAACCTGGAGTGGAGGCCTGGGTCTGCCAGGGTGTGCATAAAACTTGGCTTTCTCCATCCCCAGGGAAACCCAAGCCTCCTTCCTGCTCTCTCTGTGTGGCCACAGCCATCTTGGTTGGGTTAATTTGCATACGTGCTCCTGATTGGCTGATGGGCATGGCTTTGTGAGTATAACAGAGTGGTGTTAATTTGCATATTGCTCTTTTATTAGATAGGATTATAGTTATTTTATTAGTGTAATACTCTGATAGATATAAAAGTGCACATACTGGAGGAAGTTCAAGATAGAACAAAAGGTCTGTGGTATGTACTTGTTTCCCTACATGTACCAAAACCAAGTGACAATTTCTAGGTAGAAAAATCCAAATGTACCTACCAGTTCTGTTTCTGAAATCATGGAGCTTATTTTTGAGAGTCTTGAACTGAAGTGTGCTATGATTTACAGTTCACCAGAGTCTCCAGCAGTGCTACATAAATACTTCATGAAATATTCTATTGAGAGTATTAGCATTTTAAGATACAGCAGAAATTATTTATATGCCTTTCCTTTTGGTAACATTTTTTTGTCAGTAAATATGAAGACATGAAGAACTCATCTGTTTTGTTTATGGCTGGGAAATCTTGCTTGGCAATTTACTATAAGCTGAAGCTTTGCCTGCTGAGATTCTATTAAGTCTTCATTGCAATAGAAGCAATTTTTAAAAATATCTCAGGACTAGCATTTTTAGGAAATGCTGCATATTTTGCAATTTGGATTTGTTCTTAGATATCTTTTAAAATTTTTCAGTATTTAAAGAAGTTAACCATTTCCCATGGGCCACAAACGTTTTCTTTCTTTAAAAAAAATGTGTTTATTGATTTTAGAAAGGAAGGGAGAAGGAGAGAGATCAATGGGCTGCTGCTACACACCTCCCATCAGGGATCTAGCTGTGACCAGGGCAGGGGAATGGAACTGAGACTTTTTGGTGCTTGGAAGATGCTCAACCAACTGAGCCACACTAGCCACAGTAACACCTTTTCTTTCTTTACTTAATGTCAGGGAGAAGAAGAAAACCTACTTAAGTGAGACAGGGAATGGGTGAAAATTATTATTTAAATAAACATAAACACACCCAGGCTACTCAATTTTTAATATGATTAAAAAGTAAATAATTTAATATAATGTATAGCAATAGATGCTCTCCCCTTTCTTTATGGTGCTTAATCCCTTGAGCACATCACATTTCTCAACAACAATTTAAATAATTTAATTTAGTCATGACTTTAGGGAGAATAAATTTAGAAAAGATGGCTTGTTTTATTTAATAAACATTTATAAAGTATTTGCTCTGGTCCGAGCAAAAGGCTTAGTGCCATGAATACAAAAATGAAATACCATGAGGTGTCTGACATTGTAGTACTTGTAATTTAGTAGAAAAGAAGAGATGTAACAATCAAAAATAATAATTATTAGAGATTAATAAAATGATATTCCAGACAGTAAGAAGGAAAGATTTTTTTTGAAAGAGGGAATTTGAAATTGCTTCATGAATTAAATTAATAATGCGAATGTCTATAAATTTCTAACATAGACCTTACTTATAATGCTTAGGGCAAAGGTAATTGTATCCCATGATATCAGATTAAACATAAATCAATTTTTTTTCTAGTTCAGTTTATTACTTTAATACATATTCTTCTAGACTCTTTAATTCTAAGGAGCTGTAAGAATGATCATACTCTACATATGCTTTACATGTTACACTAGCAAATGTGAAAAACTAAATTCAACTTTTTTCTCTGTCATAATTATTACTCACCACTTTAAAGCCCTCGTGTATTCAGATAATACTCTGAAGCATTATATATGTACTTATCAAGAAGAAAAAGTATGCCTCTAAATCTGCATATTTAAAGATACTAAAGAAAGTAAATTACATCTAGAAAATTTTTGCTTTAGAAAATTAATTTTCATTTGTAATTCTAACAAGACACCCATGAAATACACACATAGTGTCAAAATAAGCCAAAGGAAAACTGATAAAATAAAAAGTAAAAAGGATCCCAAAATAAAAATAATAAAAAAAGTAAAAAGGGCAAAAATAAAAAGGATCCCAAGTCAATTTTATAGAAAAGATTCCTTTATTAACTTTTGGTCTAGAATATCTTTATATACTTTCAGAAAACAACTCCAAGACCAAGTGGACTCCTGAAACAAAGGAATTGACAGGTCTGCTCCAACCACGAAGACAAGAGGAGAAACACTCCAGAGATGGAAGAAGCTGAGGGCGCTTTGCCATGCTAGCAGTCAGCAGCTGTGCTTCGCTACAGGATGCCCAGGACCAAACCAGAGAGGGTCGGACCTGAATTGCCACCATTTGTCCACTATCCAGATACCATTGATGACTTGTACACATAAGGAACTGTTTGACATTGAAACTGGGACTCAGAACTGTTGGACATTGAAATTAGGAGTCAAACATTTTTGTTGTTGTTGTTCCTATAGGTTTATTTCTAGCCTGCAGTGGCAAGATGTTTTTAAAGAAAAGAATCGGGTGGGGGAGGGGGAGAAGAAAATGATACAGAGGCAAAGAAGCAGTGAACAGACTGTCACACTACAGCAGAAAGGCAGGGGAGGTTGGGGAGGGAGGGGCTGTAAGAGAACAACTGAAGGACTTGTATGCATGTATATAAGCATAACCAATGGACACAAGACACTGGGGCGGAGGGTCAGGTGAGGGCATGTACTGGGGGCGGGGGTAGGGAAGGCGGAGAGAGGTCAATAGGGGGGAAAAAAGGAGACCTATGTACTACTATTTGTAATACTTTAAACAACAAACAAACAAACAAATAAATAAATACATATATACATACATACATAAATAAATAAATAAGAGGGGGAAAAAAAGAATGTTATAAAAAAAACAAAGAATGGGCCAAATCCTTGGGAGAAGATTTGATTTTGGATGGTGGGCACACAGTGCAATATACAGATGTTGTATCATAAAATTGTACACTTAATATCTGTATAATTTTATTAAATAATGTTATCCCAATAAATTTTATTATAAAAAATAATTGGCCACCCCACCCTTTGTCAAGAGCCAGGAAAATACAGCAGGGGTTGTGGAATTTCCCCTAAGGCCAGAACTGCAGACCTGAAACCTCCCCAACCAGGAAAGTCATAACCGCCACATCCGCAATCAGCAGCCAGCATCTGGAACTAGCTTAGCCAAGCAGCTTAGGCCACATACCTCCTCGCGCCTGTTTTCCCCTTCCCCTTCCCCCTTCTGAGCATATATAAGAAGAGCCACCGGAAATAAAATTTTGAGGCTTGATCAGAACACCATTTGCCTTGCCTCCTTTCTTCGTGTCCCTGTCTGTTTCTCATTCCCTTAGGTGCGTCGCCTCGCTGCCCCTGTTGAATGACGCCGCGGGACGGGGCAACCCTTCATCCTTTCTTCTAGATCAGTTCATAGAAGACAAGATCATTCAATAGACCCCCATCTTTGTAGATGCCCCAGATACACTGACAAGTCTATAAACTTTCCATGTAGATCTGAAACCTGAGGAAATGATTCGTTAGTTGTCTGTTTTTTTTTGTTATGTTTTGGTTTAGCTGATATGTCCACCAGCCATTGTATAGGGAGAATTTCTGTGCTACTTTTTCCTTCTAGTCTGTGGACAATAACAATAACATTCTTATACTTTCTTTAAAACAAACAAACATGAAACGAACTCAATCAGTCAAAAATATAATAATAAATGCCCCATTTACTTTTGGTTTTGCTGTTATTATTGTATAATTTTGCCTAGGTCAACTTCCTTGGAGTGATAGATCATAGATTGAAAACAGTTTATGAACTTATTTAAATATTAAATTTATGGACCTTATCAAAATATTCAAATCTTGATGTCTTTATTAGAGAAAGTTGCAGATAAACATGGCTCAGAAGTAAGGTCTCTGTGGAATATGGCTCATCTTCTTTTTATGAAGGACCTAAAGACAAACTATTTGAAATTCCACACTGCTTTGGTGGTTAAGTCAGTGATATGGAAATTTCTGCATAGAAGAATCACATCAGAATTATGATTGAAAACTGCTATTGATCTACTTGCGTGGAAGACTTGAGCAAAGTGCCTATAATGTTTCAGTGTTTTCTGTAAGAATCAATGAATTAGATATGACCTCTAAGTTCAAGGAAACTCAGCACACCATCCATGTTTGTGTTTAGAATTTACTTATTTATGTACTTATTTGTGATTTCCTATACAACAGTCTCTGAAAGACAGTTCTGACCTGGTGAGAACATCAACTATTCCATGGAATAAAAATAAGTATGAGGAATCCCTGGCACACTGCCATGCTGGGTAATTTATTTAGTAGTTTTGTTACTAATTCTGTTTGTTTCTATAAAAAATTTTAAACCTCTGAATATTTACATTTTTTTTGTAAGATCATAAAGGCAATTAACATGCTTACAGTGGTTTCTAGACATCCTGTTAAAAGCTTTGATTTAAGGAACAATCAACATTTAAATAGATTTAAATAGAGGGAAATTAAAACATAAAATAACTAGTCACATAAATTATTTTTATGGTATACCACTGTAGCTATGTTATGCATAGGCATATTTCATTTAAAATTAGGTTGCTTGAATATTGTTTATGCCTTGACAATATGCATGCTTTTTATATAAAAAGATCCTAAATGCCTTTCCCCATAATCTATAAGTACATTCAAAATAGCTTTAGTAATAAAGCAATGAGTTAAAGATTAGAAGACTTACTATAAATTTGTGACTACCCACTCTGAGATTCTCTGTTCCATGGCCTCTAGCCCCTTAATTTGTTAGGACAAATAATGTAGAGTGGCGAATGATTGTCTGTTCTAAACAAACAGGAGTATAATGCTGCAATATTAACATGTTTAATGTTACTACTAATGAATAATGGTAGTTTATCATTTATCAAGATGATATTTCTAGCAAGTTTATTCTTATTACCATAGTGTATATATATATGTAACAGAATTTGTGAGTATATCTCCAATAAAATTCTAGTTACTGGGGAAAACATATTAGAGCTAAGCTTAGCTCTACTTACACATTCCAATCAAAATAGACATTTGAACAGTTAATTAGGAAAAATAGCTTCACTGAAAAAATGGTGTTAGACTCTTCAAAGAATGTCTCTGTGTAAGAACTATAACATAAGATGGTGTGAAGTTTTGGTATCTTGATATTATCTAATAGGTTAGGGATTATAGCAAAGATGTCATGCTGAGAACAAATTTTGGATATTCTCCAGTTGGGCAAGTTTCAAATGTGGCTTACATTTTCTTTTGTTATTTTCTCCTCCCTTTCTCTCTCTCCTGAATATGTAAATTCAATGCCTGGATGCTAAGTTTTAAATATTATACAAACTTCTCGCTTAGCTTAAACCTTTGTCAGCATCAAAAAATTTTCAGGCATATTGACAAAACTGGCTCTGTGAAGTTTGAGAGCTCTCTGAGTCAAAAATTTCAGCTTTTGCCTGGCCAGCATGGTGCAGTGGTTCAGCATTGACCTATGAACAGGAGGTCAGAGTTTGATTCCAGATCAAAAAGCATGGGTTGTGGGCTGGATCTCCAGTGTGAGGTGTGCAGGAGGCAGCTGATCAATGATTTTCTCATCATTGATGTCTCTCTCTCTCCCTCTCCCTTCCTCTCTAAAATTAATAAAAATTTATTTTAAAAAACAACTTCTGCTTTTCTTCCAGCTCTCCCTTCCTTTTTTTTTTCTTTTGAGATACATATTGTATTGCCAAGAAAAAACTGCCTTTAGCCTTCCAAGTTTGGCATTTTCTCCACTGCTATACTAACAACCATCAAAAATAGCTCACATATTTCTAATACTTTCCAGCTTATGAAGTGACCATAGGACTACATTTGATGTGCAAAGCCACCTTTATGGAGCGCTAAAAAGTTAGCATCTCTGTGTTGGGTATAGACGAGGATGTGGAGGTCCAGTGAGTAGTAGAGCTGAAACTAGAAACCCTATATAAAAACTAATGTTGATGCTTTTCAAATTGTAGTTAAACAGCCCATCTCATCCACCTTGTATACATGCAAACCCTAGAAATGTAGAGTAGGAATTGCCCTAGAGTCACTTAATTAGTCTCAGTACCTCCGAGACATACACTTTCTGAGAACTAAGATGTGCAAAAAGATGTGTGTGTACCAAAAAAATGCAGCTTCTGTCTTAGACAGTGACCCACTCTACTTGTGGTGTAGCCAAGGAAAAGTAATTCAGCACAAGATCTCTGACTGAGCCTCAATTCTTCTCAGTTCATCCTCTCAGAAGGTAATGGATTTCCCTTCCAACTGCCCATGCTGCATACCATCTTACTTTTTTCCATTCCATTCAGCACCTCCTTGTACCCAACATACTCAGCTTCTAACATTGCTAAGATCTTCCTTTCAACACCTCACTAGGATAATAATAAACCAGTTCTCAATTTTGTCACACAAATACAAAATTTCTAAAGTTAGAAAAATAGGATTTTACCATAATTAGAGTCTCATTGATTGAACTTGAGAATCAAAGACTTAGGCACAAATCCAGGAAATGAACATTCCTTGTAGTTCAGGCATTGAATTTTTCTTAAATTATATCCTTTCAATTTCCTCCTTTTTTTCCCTATGTACATCTTTGATGTTTTGAAAGATTTAGGATAATTCTGTGGATTTGGAAAACAATATACTTGAGGAGTTATTTGTGTAAACAAACCCACATTAATGCAAAGTTAGCAATATGTGACAGATGCATTTGATTTCTCAAATTTGCTTTCGCAGATGTGACTGGTAATTGCTCTAAACTTTAGAATCTAAACTTTAGACTCTAAAGGAACAACTCACTATTTCTCCTTTCAAGAGATTTATGACAGTGGAGCAGGAGTCAGGAATGAACATACCCAAGGGCAGTGAACACTCTCACATAACCTAACAAAAACAGTTGCAACATGTATTTCTAGAATCTGTAACAAAACGTTTGAACAGATTCTCTTAAACTCTATTACAGCATATATTGCAATATAGATTCTATAAAGATGAAATATAAAAGCCCACTTTTACTAAATTAAAAGTAGGCTTTACGTTTTTTAAATTAAACAACTGCCCTGAATATCAAGTTAATGTAAAATTAAAACAAATGTTTAAGGACACATCAAATGTGTCCATATATCACTCTGCAGTTATGCTTTAATGAAATGAGTGTTTTTTAATCCCATCATTTTGGAGGAAGTCAAGTGAAATTTCTAGTTCTGAACACTATACAATATTGGTATTTGGCATCAACTCTTCTCCATAAGATTCCCCCAAATAATTTAAACATAACCAGGAAAAGTAAAGCAATACTTATATAGATAAATTATCCAATAGTTATTAATATTTTACATCAGATAGTAAAACAGAAAAATAAAATAAACCACCTGCTTTCTAAGGTTTTTGAAATATTTTATTTCATCATTACCAACACTGTAGGAGGTAAAAACAGTAGAAAGTATTTACTGTTAGTGTTCAGTCTTTTCTAGAGTCCTGAGTTTTGTAACTAAGATATAAAAGCCTTCAACAAAGGATAGTATACACACACACACACACACACACACACTAGGTGCCCAGTGCATGAATTCACACACCTTGAAAAAAACTGTAGGCTGCAAGGCTGTGGTGGGCACAGGAGTGGGTCTCGGGCCATCCTCTGTGCCCCCACCTGACTCCTCCTGTCCCAGCCCCAGGCCCCTGCCTGCCAGTGGCCCCGCTCCCACTGCTGCTGCTTCCATGTGCTGATGGCACTGGCCCCACTTGCACCTGCTGACAGCATGGAGCAACTGGGGCTGGCACTGTCAGCACGTGGAGCGGTGGCTGCTGCCCCAATAAGCCCCTCAGGAGCAGGGGGAGGTGGAGAAACCCTCAGGGGCAATCCAGGCTGGCAGCTACCACTCACACCCACTGAAGGCGCCAAGCGATCATGATGGGTGCCAGGCCCTGGCAGCAAGTGCGAGCAGTGGCTCTGGTGCCAGTTGCAGGTACAAGCGAGGCTGGCACCAGCAGTGGGTGTGAGCAGAAGCTCTGGCAACGGGTGTTAGCAGGCCTGTCACAGGTAGTGGGTGCAAGAGGCAGCTGCTGGCCCTGATCACCCCTCAGGAGCAGGGGAAGGTAGAGAAGCCCTGAGGGGTGAGTGGGACTGGCAGCTGCTACTCGCACCTGCTCACAGTGCCAAGTGATTGGGGTCAGCGCTGGGGGCTGGTGCTGGGCACCAGCAGCAGGTGCAAGCAGTGGCTCCAGCCCTGGCAGCAGGTGCTAGCGGAGCTGGTACCAGCAGCAGGTGCAAATATTGGGCAAGATCGTGGTGTGCAGGAGCAAAGAATTTTCAGTAACCACCAGAGGTTGGTCCTAATGACAGCTACCAGCGTCCCACCTTGGTTTGGTGCTCCTGCTCACCTGCTCCACCATCCCATTATGACTGCCACCCGTCATGTCTACACTCTGCTGCCTGCTGCCAACACCTGCCATGTTCTGCACGTGTCCCCCGGTGTTCAGCACATGTCATAGCGACCAGTATTTGGTTGTTCAGTTGTTCTGCCATTCGATCTATTTGCATATTAACCTTTTATTATATAGAATATGTATTTAATTTGGCATCCTACAAAAAGGGTGTTAAAATTAGGCAAGATAAGAATTAAATTGACTTATTAAAAACTAATATGACCCTCACTGGTTTGGCTCAGTGGATAGAGCATCGGCCTGTGGACTGAAGGGTCTCAGGTTTGATTCTGGTCAAGGGCATGTACCTTGGTTGTGGGCACATAGCCATTGGGGAGTGTGCAGGAGGCAGCTGATTGATGTTTCCCATCGATGTTTTTGACTCTCTGTCCCTCTCCCTTCCTTTCTATAAAAAATCAATAAAATTTATATATTTTTTAAAAAGTACCTAGCTTTAACAAAACAAAAACAAATATAGCTGTTTTCAATATGAACATTAAATTTTATAATGTTTATATATAAGCATATTACATATAATTATATATAATATATTAATGTTACATAATATATTGATAAATAACATTGGCATAAGAATATTAGTTTCTTATTATAAACTAGAGGACTGGGGCATGAAATTTGTGCACGGGGGGGCGGGAAGTAGGAGAAGGGTGTCCTTCAGCCCAGCCTACTCCCTCTCCAATCTGGGACCCCTTGAGGGATGTCCGACTTCCCGTTTAGGCCTGATCCTACATGTATCGGGACTGCTGGCTCTCAACTGCTAACCTGCCTGCCTTCCTGATTGCCACTAACTGCTCTGCCTGCCAGCCTGATTGATGCCTAACTGCTCCCCTACCAGCCTGTTGGCCCCTAACTGCTTTCTCATGTGGCCTGGTCATCCCTAACTGCCCTCCTCTGTGGGCCTAGTCACCGCTAACTGCCCTCCCTTGCAAGCTTGATCACCCCAAACTGCCCTCCCTTGCAGGCCTGGTCCCTCCCAACTGCCCTCCCTTGTAGGCCTGGTCCTTGCCAATTGCCCTCCCTTGCTGACCATTTTGTGGTGGCCATCTTATGTCCACATGGGGACAGGATCTTTTGACCACATGTGGGCAGTCATCTTGAGTGTTGGAGTGATGGTCAATCTGCATATTACTCTTTTATTAGATAGGATAGGGGCCTGCTGCATGGGTGAGGGCCAGCTGGTTTTCCCTGAAGAGTATCCTGGATCAGGGATGTTTCCTTGGGGTATGGGATGGCCTGGGTGAGGGGCTTGAGGTGGTTTTCAGGGTGACCATGCCCCCCAGTACCCAAGTGGAGGCCCTGGTATCTGGGATTTATTTTTCTTCTACAATTGACACTTTGTAGCCTAGAGCAGAACCAAGCCTTCTGCTCACTCTGCCTCATCCATTGAAACTTTGTTGCCTTAAGAGGAGGCCTGGAAGGCCAGGGTGTGTGGGAAGCTTGGCTTCCTCCATCGCCAGGGGCAACCCAAGCCTCCCTCCTGCTACTCTGTGGCTGTAGCCATATTGGTTGGTTTAATTTGTATACTCACTCTGATTGGCTGGTGGGTGTGGCTGGTGGGCATGGCTTGGGGTATAGCAGAGGTATGGTCAATTTGCTTATTACTCTTTTATTAGATAGGATGATAACTTTGTATTCTTTTTACATTGTATTTCATACAGAAATTCTTAATTTTAATAAAGTCTATCTTATTTATTTCTTTCATGGGTCATGCCATTGGTATATTGAAAAAGTCTACATCATACTCAAAGTCATCTAGATTTTTCCTATGTTATTTTCCAAGAGTTTTATAATTTTGCATTTACATTTAGGTCTATGATCCATTTAGAGTTTATTTTTGTGAAGGGTATAAGGTTTGAGTCTTGATTCTTTTTGTTTTTTGTTTTTTGAATGTGGATGTCCAAATGTTCCAGCACCATTTGTTGAGGAAACTATCTTTGCTCCATTTTATTACCTTTGTTCCTTTGTCAAAGACCAGTTGACTTTCTTTATGTGGGTCTCTTTCTGGGTTCTCTATGATGTTCCTTTGATCTAGTTCTCTGGTCTTTTATCAATATCACACTATCTTTATTATGGTAGCATTGTAGTAACTGTTGATGTTGGGTAGTGTCAGTCATACAAGTTTGTTCTTCAGAATTATGTTGGCTATTCTGGGTCTTTTGCCTCTCCTTATAAACTTTAGAATCAATTTTTTTCATAAATTGATACACATAAAGTATCCATATTTATATGGCTATTAATAAAATACTTGCTGTTATTTTGATTAAGATTTCATTGAATCTATAGATCAAGTTGTGAAGAATGGACATTCTGACAATATTGTGTCTTCTTGCCATGAACAGAGACTATCTCTCTGCTTATTTAGTTCTTATTTGTTTTCATTTATTAGAGTTGTGTAGTTCTCCTTACATCAATGAATGCCTTTAAAAAGTAAAATTTATACAATTATTAATTAATAAAATCTAGTATGTTAATGCAGGTACAAGATATCCTGCTTGATTTTCTAATTGTTTACTTCTATGCCAGTTTTATTCAAAAAGCTCATAATGTGACTTTACAGGGCTGCATATAAAAGATAATTCAGGAACATCTCTAGTTCTTTTAATTAGTCTCACCTGCCAATGCCAAAATTTCAAATGAATGGCAAGAGAAACATGGTCATGTGATGGTTGTTGCAGTGAAGGCAAAAAAGAATCTTTTAATTATTTGAAAGTTAAAAATGCAATAGTTTCAATGTAGTGGGACATTTCAAAATAGCTGCAGATTTAAGACCTTCAGGCAGCTCAGTCACTGAGAAAGGTTCTCTAAAAGATAAGCATTTTAAGGTTGACACTTTCAAATCTAAGATGATATTCAAATTGATATCAAACGTATCTTTCTCATACAATACACAAACTAGCTATTTATAGCATTGTTGTTGCTCTTTATTAAAACATCATAAAAAAGAAAGATATTTTCAGTTTCAGAAATGCAGATTAATAGTCACATAGCTCATATTAATAATCTCAGCTCATAAAGCATTCACTTATCATACTATCTAATAAAGAGGGAGTATGCTAATTGACCATCACTCCATCACAAAGATGGCTGCACCCACATCTGAGGCCAAGTTCCCATAAGGAGTCTTAACAAGCAATCAGCAGGAACCTGAGGCTATACCCTCCCCTGCCCCTATGGGCCTTTACAGGAGACCTCAGGCTATGTCCCCCACCCAGCAGGGCTAGACAGGGGACCTCGGGCTGTGCACTTCCTATCCTGGTGCTGGATTAGGGAACCTCAGGCTGCTCCCCTCAGCCCTGCGCAAGGCCGGGGGACCTCAGGCCATGCCATCCCAGATAGGGCTTGACAGGGGACCTCAGGCCATGCCTCCTGCCCCAGCACCAGGCCAGGGGACCTGAGGCTGTGCCCTCCCTGCCTGGCTGGGCTTGACAGGGGAACTCAGGCCATGCCCCCCACCCAGTAGGGCTTGACGGGGGACCTGAGGAGTGCCCCCCTCTCAGTGCTAGGCCAGGAGATCTGAGGCTGTGCCCCCCTTACCTTGCAGGACTTGACAGGGGATCTCAGGCCGTGTCCCCCACCTGGCGCGGCTTGATGAAGGACCTCAAGGCACGTCCTCTGCCCCAGTCTGAGCTGGGGGAACCTCAGGCCACACCCCTGTCCTGGTGCTGGGCCAGGGGACCTGAGGCTATGCCTCTGCCTGGCAGGGCTTGACAAAGGTGGGAATGGCCGGGTCTGGATCTAGTCCAATGGGGGTGGGAGGAGGCCAGGTCTGGGTCTCATGTGATTTTAAGGTGCATCTGGGTGGGTGGGGACTTGACTCTGGCTCCCATGCTGAGCCCCGGACTCTGACAGGACAAAGGTTTTCATATACATTTTACTAATTTTCTTTCATCTCTGATACTTCTATTATAGAGAAAGGCCAAATAGCAATATTAAATTGTTTCCTCTAATTAAACCCCTTTTAATGTGCACGAATTTTGTGCACCAGGTCACTAGTCTATATCACAAAAGGCCTGTGGCCATGATGCCATAACAGCATCACAACCAAACAACTGGTCACCAGGAGGTGCATGGAGCACCTCTTGCAGGCCGGGACTTGTGGCTCATGCAGCAAGGTGGAGCTCGCATGGGCTAGCAGGACTGGTGTGGAAGAGGTGGGGCCCATGGCTCACACAGTGGAGTCGAGGCCCATGGATGACTTCATGATCAAACAACTGCTCACCAGAAGGTGCTCTCATGAGCCAGACTCGCAGCGAGATGGGGCTTACACAGGGCTGGTGGGTAGGGCCACGGGATGAAGAGGATGCAGTTAGGCAGCAGGGCAGTGCAGCAAAGAGAGTGTGGAGAATGGGCCCTGGGTGGGTAGGGGCGGGGAGCATGGTATAGGTCCTAGGTGGTGAGTGGCAGTGCTCCCACCACAGGGGGAGATGGAAGGGCTCACACAGCCAGTGGCGGGGGGAGGCAGTGTGTGGGGAAGGGTATGAGCTGGGAGTGTCGCGGGTGCCAGCAGCATCCATGCAGCGTCTGAGACATCACAGGGCAGTGAGTGGATATGGCCCTGGTGGCATGCTAGGCTTAGGGGACCCTGCACACACCCAATTTAAGACCTCTAGTTTTCCAATAAAGAGAGCGTTCTCATAAACTCTCAATTTTTGCACGGCAAGATTTGAATACTTCTATTTATCATGGTGTGAAGATTTTAAGTTTCTGCTACCTAATGGTTTAATTAATTTAACTATGATTAGTAGTTTCTTTTACCTGAATAGCTTATTTAAATGATTTCCATATGATAAAATAAAAGAGACTTTTAAAGAAATAAAATTATTATTTTAAATGGCTTTTAAAAATTAATAGCCCTTTATGTCTGCATTATATAATTCCCTTCTCTAACCAACAAATTTAACTGAGGTTAAATATAAGAAGATATTTTTAATCATATCATTATTATTACTCAGATATTATTACTTAACAAAGATATAGGAATACCTGATTTTTAAGCATGTAGAATATTTTAGAAATAAAATGACTTATAGACTGATGGCAGTATGTTTTTATATGATTTTTATATTAATTTTTTTTGCTCATTTCTTAGTAATTTGATTCTAATCAGGATGGAATAAAGGAAGCACCAAAAGGGTAATCAACTGACCCTTATCATATGATTGTTATAGGGTTAAAACTAGCACACACACACTAGTCCTCTAATTGCAATTTGCACCACAGGCTTTCACCAACTTGATAGAATTTCATATTTTAATTAATTATCCTCTTCACACTTACTTGGAATGATCAGGGAAGAGTTCATTTGTTTCTGTTTTTTTTTTTTTTTTTACTACTGTTTTCTTCTAAGCTATACCAAAATTTTTAGGATATCCTAAATTTTATTTGGAGTAATTAAAGATTGGTTCTATAAATAAGGTCAAGTTTAGGCCAGACAGGTGTCTTTTTAATCTATTGCTTCATTTGATATCAGAACTACGTTTCCTACAATAACATAATAACTTTCTAACTGGTCTCCTCACCTTCTAATTTGACTGAAAACTATTAGTATGAAATATCTTTTAAAATGCCTATCTGATTATCTATTTATGTCAATATTCTGTGTAATTTCTTTTTTATTTCTGAAATCTCCATAACCTGGCCCTTTTCTGTTTGGCTTTTCCAAACCACATTGCCTGCATCTCCTCACTCACTTACTACATTTTTGTCATGCCAAAGCTCTGGCTGTCCCCTAGCACCTTAAGATGTTCCACACGGTCTACATTTGTTGATCCCCGTATCTAGAACACTTTATTTGCTTGATAATCTTTTGATTATTCATTGAAGTGCAGTAATCTTTTGATTATTCATTGAAGTCACAGATAAACTGTACTCCTTTTAAGTCATCTTTGCAAACATGTACCTCTATATGTAGCATTATTACAAAATATTACAAATTCATCTATTTGATTATTGCCTTCACTAGTCTAGATTTCCTTGACAATAAGAAATGTAGCATTTATTTTTGTGTCGTGAGTCCATAGTTAGGCAACCTGACACACAGTGGGTGATTTATCAACATTTGATAAATAAATGAATATTGGTGGAATAACATTTAAGTCTGAGGGTTAGGTAGGATTTTATTTATGCCTAGATGAGACCTGACCTATTCTCAGGAATCATACTTTCTTAATAAGTCACACTTTGAAATACTAGTATTTAATAAGTTACTTAAATTAAAATTTGTGTTTTGTTTTTTTTTGCTATTGATTCCAGAAAAAGTTCTTAATGAATATTTATGTCAAAGCTCAAGAAAGAGGAGAAATAACAATAAAAACTTAGTATTATATTAAAATTAGGTAACGTACACTTTGAATTATTCAAGTAATGTTTCTGACTTTGGGCTTCTGTTCAAATTTAATTTCATGTTTTCTGGCAAAAAATATTCACTATAATAACAGCTGTGTTGTGCAAATTTAAGAACTATGTGTTTGATTTTTGAACCTGGCATTGGAATCTATATGAAATAGAGGATTTTAAAAATATTTGAATTAGTCTATCAGAACAAACAGTATATATGGTCTGTTGGGGTATCTTATGGAGTGGGACTACTTACTTGTCTGCAAGGTCTCATGTGCATGAAGTTTGCTTTGTTGTTGGGTAAATTGAAATCTATCTCTAATGTGGTCTTAGGATAATAGTGTAAGTGTTAAATTCTCTGTATGTTTCACAGCAATTTGTGTTTATGGTTTAATCAATGTCTCCAATACTTATCTCAGTGTTTTTAGCACCAATTGTGTTAAAGAACAAAATAACCTGTCTTTTGAATTTCCTGAATGAAGCTTCTGCTCTGACAGTTACAGTTTCTATCATTTACATTTCTTATTGTTACTCACTTCACTATTTGCCAGCATATGTATAAGAGTAAAGTCAGGAGAAGGGAGATTTAAATGTTTTCTTTTTATTAATGTCACTGTAGTGCTTACCTTCCTGTTTTCTCATGAGACATTAAAATGTGAGTTTTTAAAGTAATGCTTTCCCATGTCCAACAGACAAAGGATGTAAAGTTTGAAGTTGGTAATCTGTGAACAGATGTAGTAGGAAATGTAATATTATGCTTTTGATATTTCCCATTGTGTATGTTCTTCCTTTAAAAAGCCAAGATCTAAGATGTGATGCTAGAAATACCTGAATATTAAGCTGAAAAGTAATCTGTAAATATTTAAAGTCATGTAGATACAAAATACTCATTGATGAAAAAAATTTTACAGACATTCCTATGAAATCAACTGCAACATTATCTTTAAAAATAACACTCCATTTGTTATCATACTTACAGACAAGATTGTTTTTTATGTATTCACTGGGCCTGTACTATTTCTGAAAATAGAATAAGAAACGCATTTCTCCAAAAGGAACAGTCCCTGTGTACTTTAGCCTTATGTTTACTAACCTTAGGAGCATCTGCCCTCGACAGCAGGTGCTTGCTTGTTTCCTGCAGCTTAAGAAGAGTCAACTGTAGAAGAAGGATGGCTGCATTGTGTCAAGGCCAGTGGGTTCACACTCATCCTGGAAACCATCGAGCACAGCTCATGTGGCAAATGATGCATGGAGATAGGGGTAAACATCTCCCATACTGTAAGCCTTCTGTTCTCTTAAACTACGCACATTACAAGAGAGAGAAGTATCTGTGTATGTGCTATTTTCCTTTATTCTTATTTCAGAGCATTAGTTTGAGCTCCAGGATAGATGCATTATCCCTGGTTAGATAAGAAAATCTGTTTGAAACGATGAAGGAAGTTAGATAAAAGAGATGCTCTGATCACCAGGGGGAGGTTATCTTGCTGAGAAAATGGGATCTGATGTTGTTTTGTTCTGTGTCCTCCATCTCAAGGACTATGGATCCTTAAAAAGACTGTATTGTCCTTGAGATCTTATGTTTAATGCTCAACTTGACATGAATTGCATTAACTGTTTCTTATTGTTCAGAATTTACACATTTAAGCATCTTTTTATTGAAAAATGATGTTTTTATTTAAAAAACAACAACTACTAATAACAATTAAGAACTCATCTTACTGTTGAAAAGACAGAGTCCTATTTATAGAAAAGAATAGTGTGGAAATAGGAGTGGTATTTTAAGACTTAGCAGGCTATGCTAATTTAATTATGTACTAACTATCATTGAGATTTATCATTCTTCTTTTTAATTCTCACCTGAGGATATGTGGGTGTTTTGTTGTTGTTGTGCTTTGTTTATTATTGATTTTGGAGAGGGAGGAAGAAGGAAAGAGAGAGAAAAGCACCCATGTGAGAGAGAAATGTTGATTGGTTACCTCCTATACGTGCCTCCACTGGGGATCCAACCTGAAACTTGGGTAATGTGCCCTGACAGGAATTGAACCCATGATGCTTCTTTGCATGGGATCAACTTCCAACCAACAGAATCACTCTGGCCAGGACAACTCTTCTTTTTGAAAGTCAATAATTAAGCAAGTACAGTCCACATGGTTTTCTATTACCTTTCATATTAATAAAATCCAGAGATACAGGTCCAAAATATGTATCTACATAAAAATATATAGTACGTATTTATACATTTTTTTGAAGGGTCAGAGTAAAGAAAGTCCACAGAGTTCCATTCTCACAGAGCTAGATTAATAAAGATGAGGTCCTATTTTCAAAACTATAAATATGTGAAAACATTGGTAGTGCTGGTATGGAAGCAAAGATTGAATGAATTAAAGAATTTGTAAGAGTTGTAATAAAAGTAACAATTACCTAGTAAGTTTCCAGCAAATGTTCATTGTTGTTAATCTTAACTACATGGAAACTATTTAACAGTAACAGCTGTAGCAGCAGTAGTAACAGCAATAAGCAGCATTTATTGCATGCTTCATATTTGCCAAGCCCTCTGTTAAATACTCTTTATGGTTTGCCACACCAACATATGGCAATGTGTGGCAATATGGTGGAATCCAAATCTATGCTGACTAATTCTAAAGTCCATCTCTGAATCTCTAAAGTACCTCATCAAGATTTAGTAAAATATCAGTTTTTGGATCTCCCTGTGGTAGAGATCATTCCAAAATACACAACAATGAATGATTACATGCAGGTCTTTATATGACAAACTCCACAGTGAGGTAAAAGAAGAACGAAATCAGTGAAAACTGCACTGATCAAGAAAAGTATTTTTGGTAGATGTCCTCAGTTGACCACTGAAGAATGGGTAGCATTTACTTATTGGGTTAAAGGTCATGGATATGTGGATAAAAAAATTCCAATTTAGAAAAATACATGAAACAAGGCACATAACTTAATGTACTCATGAGCCTGGATGTACACATTATCAGAATTCAATTCAATTTAAAATTGCCTTTTTGAGTCTCTCCCCCACCCCACCCCCACCACCACCACCACACTTCCATCCCGACAAAATAACTTTGGCAGAAATCACTATGTTGTGCAGTAAATTGCTGGTGGAAACAAGGGTGAGTTGAGGAGCTATTTTGAGCTTATTCTTGAAAATGACTCATTCAATTACATGTGATTTTGTTTTCTCAGTCTAAAATGATTAGCTACATGGCTTGAATAGCTTTGCAGATTTGAAGAATGAAAATGTCTTTGTACATGGAAAATAATGAAATGGGCAATAGGACTAAAATTCTGTAAGAATTTTTTCTGGATGCAAATTTTTTTCCTTGAGTAACCACTGCAAATATGGTGCAATACATTGTCCTCTTCACTCACTTCTTCAGAGGTAAAGAGAGAATTATTAAAGAGTCTAATGGTAAAGGAGACCAATTCAGGGAAGAACAGGTCAATGTAGGATGAGATTAAAATTTCAGATTCATTTATTAGACATTAGATAAATCACTTATTTTACCATAGATATTCTTAAAATATATCCATTTCTACTTTTAAAAAATGTCATTAAAATAATTTTTTTAAGAAGGTGATTTTTAAGTTAGTGAAGTCGGAATAGAAAAAATATTAACTAGATGATTTCTGACTACATAACATGTCCTAGATCAATGGAGTATACAGGTGGTTAAAAAAATAATATGAGGCCTGGCTAGTGTTGCTCAGTGTTGATCCATGAACCAAGGGGTCACTGGTTCGATTCCTGGTTTCGATCACCAGTAGGGGCATGCAGGAGGTAGCCAGTTGATGTTTCTCTCCCATTTATGTTTCTATAGCTCTACCTATTCCTCTACCTTCCTCTCTCTGTAAAAAAAAATCAATAAAATATATATTAAATAAAAATAATATGAGTGTGGACATAGGGTAGACAACCTTTACTTTTTATCTAAAAAAGAGTAAATACCTAAAGAAAACCACAGCCACTCTCTCTTCCTATATTTTTTGCAAGAATATATATTTTAAGTATAAAGTACATAATCTTACAATAAAGGTTGTCAGTTAAGTTGAATAAACTTGCTACCTTTTTCTCATTTTTATTATTTCTTCATGCAAAGCAAAAATCTTATCAGTGATGGACACTGGCTGGACTGGGAACATCTGATTCACGTCAACAGTTTAAACCCATTTTACAGTCTGAGTAATTATGAGACAAAGTAAGCATTCTCAGTTGCATGCAATATGGAAATAGCTGGATTTCCACCATGGACTTCAAACCCATTTTCCTAAATTTCTCTTCTATATTTTTTGTCAAGGTCTCAAGCATATTTTCCAAAATTCCTATTCATCTTCAGCTATTAGAACAGTTTCCTTTCAGTTTTTTAAAATGCCTAACAAATTCAGTTCAAATATAACACCCTTTGTAATTTAAGCCATCCTTAGAATTTCCAGAATAGCAGTAGGAGATGGGGCATGGTCTGTTCTTTTTGCTCTCCTCATTATTCTTGCTTCTCCCCTCCCTTGGCTGTCTGGCTTCTGTATGGTGAGAGTCAGGGTGAATTAGATAGAAAGTCAGACTCCTATTTGCTTTGTGCTGATGTTTTCTAGCATCATATGGAGCATGTACAAATTCTGGTTTCTCTTATATGACCTTTTTTCATGTAGTTTCAAGAACCTTCCTTTGTGGACTGCAGCATTGAAATATTATATGCTGTAGATAGTATTAAAGTAACTTTTATATGTCTTCCCAAACTTCTGCCCTCTAGCACTATACCTCCAGAAAAGCAGATATTCTGGGTCAAATCTCTCTATGATACACATACATATCAAAGAGCAAATATCAAAGCAATTTATTCATTGTTCCTAGTAACACAGGAAACTTAGGTCACACTCATCAATTTCTTCTTTCTTTGTCCTGTTCTATAGTAGTTACAGTCAGCTTTTCTCTTTGAGACTTCAGAGGAGAGTTAAGGCCAAACCTCCAGGTCCTGGCCAAACACCAGAGAATGATAAAACATTTACCAAATACCCATTCATTGTGCTCAGTGATGGTGTCATAACATTGTCAGTCGTTTCTACTGACTAGCAAATGTCCAACTAGAAAGAAAATTCTGGTTCCCCTCTGGAAATCAAGCCAACCCTACACCACCACTGTAATAGTCTCTTCAAGGAATTCTCCTGATGCCCACTTTACCCGGCTTGAAGCAGATGAGGGAATATTACCGTGTCCTTTAACTCTCACTAATTCCTTCAAAGAATTATTTTTTTTTCTCCTCAGTGAACCTCTGCCCTTATTTTATTATGCTGCACAGTGGTAGCTGGATTATTTTTTGATATCTCTTAGTAAACCTTGAAGAGGTGTGGCCTAGAAATATGGAAACTCCTCATCCATAGTACTCAGACAAACATTGCTGAGACAATAAAAAGTGCCCTATCCAAATTTCATCAGATTTTATTAAACTTTTGCTAAATCATTTTTTTAATATTGAGAATATTGATCTAAACAAACCAGAGCTATGGATTCTAGAGAATTTTTTAAGTTAAGGTTAATTATAAAACTCGTATTACTGAAAGAATTATAGTAAATGATCCAGCTCTGTTTCATCCCAGAATAGGTTTCCATGAGAATAATATTTTTCTGCATTCTGCATTCTATTTGGACACTTTGCAAAGCCAGTGCTGTGTGACAATGGTTGTATTATCTCAAGGCTAAATTTGAAAGTATGGCATGTGCTTCTCAATAGAAAGCACTGCTATTCAATTCTCAATAAATTCTACTTGAATTTTTCTTAATACTTCTGCAATGCAGGCTCTCTTCAACCCCTTTCTGGCAAAACGAATGGATTGTTTATAACCCTCACAGCACTTTAGCTTTCCTTTGGAGGAAGAGGTACCATTTTCATTTTATAGTTAAGTATACGTTTTTCCTTTCTACTATTTTTGAGGGGTGCATTGAAGCTAACAGTTTGATAACCCAGAGATGAATTTATGTCATGGCCTCTAGGTTAACCTGCAGAAAATGTTTCATTGATTTTTTTTCTTTGAACTAAGACCAGCTGTAGGGAAGTAGCAGTGCTAATGCTTTCTTCTAATCTGCACCTTGAGAGTTTAGTTTTCCAATAGAGATAGGGTTAAACTCTTATTTGAGTTCTATCAGGTTTGTGCTTATGACAGAGGGTGGAACTATTCATGAGAAAAATAAAATGAAAGTAGCTATAAATACAATTACATATCAATAAGCTCACTATCATATATTTCTCTTCAATGTTAGGCCCTCATAACATGTCCCTGTGAGGCAAATACTTGACTATGGTATTGCAGATTGTTTTTCAGCTTCAGACTCCCTACTTTATGGCATGGACTGTGCTGTGTGACATTGTAGAAGGTGTTCTTGTTTGACTATGAAGTCAGAAGAAAGTAATGCTAACCTTACATTTTTAAATCAGGAAAAATGTTTGTTTTTATTTAAATGTGTTTTTCTATTTAGAGATTTTGTGGGACAGGAAATTTAGCATCTCTAGCAATGCTTAGAATCTTTTTAAGATTCCATATCTTAGTTAAAATATCCTTTTATTAGCTAGTAAATAATAAAAATGGAATAATACAACACTCTTATTATTCTTTCATTAAATAGTCTATAAAAAATTTCTTCATTTTTGATGTAAAACACTAGCTTTTTTATTGAGCTGCCCACAAATCAAGAGCAGAAATTGTTAAGTTAAAGTAAAAAACAACAACACACATCAAGTTAGGTAAAGCAAGTTATACCACATTGAGATTCATTTTATTCATGCAGAGATTAAGGCTAATACAGAATGTTTAACACCCATGTAATTTTGGATATAAATTTGGAGAATACAATGCCAGTTGTCACTTATAAATTTGCCTTGCATATAATTAGGGTCAATAATATGGAAATCTAATTTGGTGAATATAATTTTTCGTGCATTTATTTTTTCCTAAATTTACTGTAATGGTTTTCTTGCTCTAGTAATATAGGTTTACCATGTAATTGCTCAGAGTCCATTAAAAACAAACAAACTATGAAACAGAACTTCCTCACTGTAATATCTGGTCTTTATTTATCCTTGAGTCTGCCTTCCATTCTATAATCAAAGCCCTCATTTGGTCAGAGGGCTGTTACTTATTATTTCTTTAAAATATACACCCCTCCCCCAACACACACAACACATGTCTTATCTAAGACCTCCCATATAGAATGGGAGTAGAGACAATTACTTAATTTTAAATAAAAATTTAAATTGAAAGGAAAAGTAAGTATATGGTAATACCATGAGAGATTTGCCCACCATTTCTACACTTTCACAAGCTTCCTCACACTTGACCTATAGGTAACTCTAATAGAGAAAAGTCTTAAATTCCTGCCTCACCAAATTACCCAGGAAGGATGGCAAATTTTTCCCAAAGTGTCACCAGACTTTGTTAGATAGTAGCCAAATAGAGATTATACACCTTACTGGATATTTTCTTAACAATCATTTCATTAGGTTTAATAATCAATATTCAGGAGGACATTCTTGGTCAATGAATAGAGTAGGTTTTTCTTAAATTTCTTTTTTTCTATATGAATCATGTTGTGCTTACTTTAAGATTATTATGCATATATTATTTTGAATAAGTGAACATAATAAAATTAATAAGCTACAAAACTACCTTTTCACAGAAGTAAATAATAATTTCTTTTCCTCTCTTGTCTCCCAACATCCTGTTCCCTTCCCTTGAGGTGATCACTATTAATAGAATTTTGCTGATTAGCTTTTTTGGAAAACATTAATTTTTTAAAAGACCTAATTTTTAGAACAGTTTAAATTCACAGCAAAATTAAAAGACAGATACAGATATTTCCCATATACAAACTATCCCCACATATGCATAGCTCCTCCATTATCAATACCCCTCACCAGAGTAGTACTACTATTACAATTGATAAACCTGTGGACACATCATTATTCAAAGTACCTCATTTACATTAGAGTTTACCGTTGGTATAGTACATTCCATGGACTTTGTAAAAACAAAGATCAAAGTAGAATTACGTTAAATAGAGACTAGGATGACAATAAAAAAGATCAATGAAACTAAAAGCTGGTCTACTGATAACACAAAATTATAAGGATCATAAGAAATTACTTATCAACTGTATGCCAACAAATAATTTAGAAGCAATGGATAAATTTCTAAGAGCATACAAGCAATCAACATTGAATCATGAAAACATAAATTCTGAACCAATTGTTAGTAAGGATATTGAAACAGTTATCAAAACCTCCCAACAAATAAAATCCAGATCTAGATGTTTCCATTGGTGAATTCAATCAACTATTTAAGGAATTAATACCAATCCTTCTCAAACTCTTCCAAAAAACTGAAGAGTAAGGAACCGTACCAAACTCATTGTATGAGGCCAGCCTTGCTTTGTTACTAACGCCAGATAAGAACTACAGGAAAAGAAACCTACACACCAACCTCCCTGATGAATATAAATAAAATATTCTCAGTAACATCAGCAAACAAAAATTTTTTCGACTCCTTGAGATCCATCCCCAAGGCTTTTTTTTCTTTTTATTGAATATTTTAGGGTGACATTGGTTAACTAAATTCTATAGATTTCAGGTGGACAATTCTACAATACATCATCTGTACACTGTATTGTGTGTTCACCAACCCCTGTCAAATTTCCATTAATCACCTTTATCCAAACCCTCCTCCACCTCCTTCCACTCTCCCTCCCCTCAGCCATCATCACACTAGTCAATGACATTTCTTTCTTTCTTTTTTTTTTCTTTTTTTCACAATCCCTCCACCCTCCCACCCAATTCCACCTCTCCAACCCCCAACAGCTGTCGACTTGCTATCTCTGAGTCTGTTTCTATTTTGCTTATTAGTTCAGTTTGTTCATTAAATTCCACATACAAGTCATATCATATGGTGCTTATCTTTCTCTGACTGGTTTATTTCACTCAGCATAATGCTCTCCTGTTCCACCTCTCTCTGTTGTGGCAAAGCGTAAAATGTCCTTCTTTTTTTATGGCCCATTAGTAGTATCCCATTGTGTAAATATACCACAACTATTTCTTTCTTTTTTTTAATATTGTTGAAAGTATCACATATGTTTCCATTTCCCCCCATTGACCTCTTCTAGCCTGCCCTCACCAGCTGTCCCAGGCCTTCACCACCATATTGTCTGTGTCCATGGGTTATGCACATATGCATACAAGTTCTTTGTTTGTTCTCTTCCCACCCACCAACCCTCCCCTGCCTTCCCTCTGAGGTTCGACAGTCTGTTCCATACTCCTATGTCTCTGGATCTATTTTGTTCATCAGTTTACTTTGTTCATTACATTTCACATGAGTGCAATCATGTGATTCTTGTCTTTTTCTGACTGGCTTATTTTGCTTAGCATAATACTCTCCAGGTCCCTTCATGCTGTCTCAAAGGATAAGAGATTCTTCTTTTTTATTGCTGTGTAGCATTCCATAATATAAATGTACTACAACTTCTTTTACTCACTCATCTATTGATGAACATTTTGGCTGTTTCAAAATCTTGGATATTTTAAATAACACTGCAATGAACATAGAAGTGCATACATTCTTTCAAATTAGTGTTTTAAGTTTCTTTGGATAAATTCTCAGAAATGGAACAGCTGGGTCATAAGACAGTTTCATTTTTAATTTTTGAGGTAATTCCATACTTATTTCCACATTGTTTGCACTAATATGCATTTCCACTAACAGTGCAAAAGGGTTCCTTATTATTTCCTCAAAGTTTATAATAGATAAACAATCGTTATTAATTCTTCCTCTTCTTTTCTTTAGGTAAGTTTCATTTGTCTTTGATATTTTATGTATATAATTTCTCTTAAAGTTTTACCTTTCAAAAACAGAAATTTCTAGATTTCTAAATTAACAGATCTCTAGATTTCCCCAAAAGTGTAAATTTTTTTATTTGTAACATAAAATGTATAAAATAAAATAAAATATTTTCTCTACTATCTGTAAGCATAGAGATGACAGGTTTTGTTTTTTACATATATCATTTCAAAAATGTTAGAGGAAAAATGTTAGAGAGTAGATCAAAGAAAGATAATATTTGTAATTATAAAATAAACTGCTAAGCAGAAAAAGAAGAAAAGCACTAATACCCAAAGCCATTGTCACAATATGAAAGTCAATCATTCATATTCAACTAAGGCAGTAGTTCTCTACCTTTCTAATGCCGAGACCCTTTAATATAGTTCCTCATGTTGTGGTGACCCCCAACCATACTTCATAATTGTAATTTTACTATTGTTATGAATTATAATGTAAATACTGTACCTGTGTTTTCCCATGGTCTTAGGCGACCCCTGTGAAAGTGTCATTTGACCCCTAAAGGAGTCGCGACCCACAGGTTGAGAACCACTGAAATAAGGCAGCGCTGAAGGTGATGTGGCAAAAGTCTTGGTTTAAAGGCTAAAGGTGTGTACTTTCTGATTGGTTGGAAATCAGTTATCAAAGGCTCAGATGCTATTTAACAAATGTTTAAAAATCTGAGAATACACTGAAAACACAGGCTAAAAGCAAAGATTGTTTGTAATGTTTGCAGAACAGCCTCATTTGTGCTTATTAAATCCTTCCTTGGCTAGCTTTCCTGCTGTGTACAACTCACTATGAAAAGGAGACACTTTCGAGGTACAGCTGGAGACGAAGTATAACAGGATTTCAAAACCCTAACATTTTAAAGTGTCCTATGATTTCCCAAATGCTTACTTTAGAATTCTGAGGCTTCTATTGTTAACCATTTTATGTGTGTGGTGTCTAATTAATTACACTACTTGAAATGCTGCTTGAAAAACCTAAGTCATAATAATGATAATACCTGAAAGGAATAAAATATTTTTTTCTTCATAGTTTAAAGTGTACTGGTTGGTTCTTATTGTAAAGGTAAACTTAGGGAAAATATTCATTGTTTGGAGGCATTTTAGTTGATTGTCACCAGAGTTAATTTAATAAATTGGTTTCCAAGACTTGCAGATTATACTAAAGATGCAGACATCTTTATGGGTTCAAGTTTATTTACAGAATAAGGTGGTTAGATTATGTCACATTTCAATTATAAAATTTTATTAATCTAAAAAGGAATATTTAACATTATTCTCAATCATAAATAGCAATCATTTAAGTCTTCATATCCATATTGTACTTGGGATTTCTCTGACTCTCTTGTTTCTTCTGTGGTAAAAAATAGTAGCTGGAGGCAAGCAGCAAGCACGTTTCTTTTTTTTAATTTAATAAATCTTTATTGTTCAGATTATTACAATTGTTCCTCTTCCCCCCCCCCCATAGCTCCCCTCCACCCGGCTCCCACCTCGCCCTCTGCCTTTACCTCCCCGCATTGTCCTCATCCATAGGTGTACGATTTTTGTCCAGTCTCTCCTTGAACTCCCCTCACCACTTACCCCCTGAGAATTGTCAGTCCACTCCCTTTCTATGCCCCTGATTCTATTATATTCACCAGTGTATTCTGTTCATCAGATTTTTTATTCACTTGATTTTTAGATTCATTTGTTGATAGATATGTATTTGTTGTTCCTAATTTTATCTTTACCTTTTTCTTCTTCTTACTGTTCTTAAAGAGTACCTTTCAGTATTTCATTTAATACTGGTTTGGTGTTGATGAACTCTTTTAGCTTTTTCTTCTCTGTGAAGCTCTTTATCTGCCCTTCAATTATGAATGATAGCTTTGCTGGGTAGAGTAATCTTGGTTGTAGGTTCTTGCTATTCATCACTTTGAATATTTCTTGCCAATCCCTCTGGCCTGCATAGTTTCTATTGAGAAATCAACTGACAATCATATGGGTGCTCCCTTGTACGTAATGAACTGTTTTTCTCTTGCTGCTTTTAATAATCTCTCTTTGTCTTTTGCTCTTGGTATTTTAATTATGATTTGTCTTGGTATAGTCCTCTTTGGATTCCTTTTATAATAGGTTCTGTGCACTTCCTGGACTTGTAAATCTATTTATTTCACCAGGTGGGGCAAGTTTTCTGTCATTATTTCTTCAAAGAGGTTTTCAGTATCTTGCACTCTCTCTTCTTCTGGCACCCCCATAATTCTGATGTTGGTATACTTGAAGTTGTCCCAGAGGCTCCTTACACTATCTTCATATTTTTGGATTCTCTTTTCTTTTTGCTTTTCCAATGGAGTATTTTCTGTTTCTTTGTATTTCAAATCTTTGACTTGATTCTTGTTGTCCTCTAGTCTTCTGTTAGGTCTCTGTATAATATTTTTTTATTTCAGTCAATGTATGCTTAATTTCTAGTTGGTCCTTTTTCATGTCCTCTTGGGTCTCACTAAATGTATCCATCTTTTTTAGGAAATTCTTAAAAAATCTTATGACCATGATTTTGAACTCTATATCCAGTCTTTTGTTTTCCTCCATTTCTTTCATTTGTAATGTGCTCCTTTGTCTCTGCATTTTCACTGCTTCCCTGAGTTGGTAGAGTAGCTTTGTGTGCTAGTTGTTCTCTATATAGCCCAGTAGCTCTGCCTCCCCAGTTACCTGAGGTGGACTCTCTTGGTGAACCCCTTTGTGGACTGTGTGTACAGCCTTGTTGTAGTTAGGTCTTGATTGTTGTTGGTATCACTGGGAGAAATGACCTCCAAGCCAACTGGTTGTGAGAATCAGCTGTGTCTATGCCAGGAGAACTTCTGTGCTGGAGTCAGCCTTATGATACAAGATTTGCAAAATTGCAAAAGCCTCTGCGTTCAGCTTGGATGGGACGGAGTCTCAGTGCTGAGCAGACAGTCTTGGCTTCCCCTCAATCCTGCCTGACACAGCCCTTGGGTCTCAGTGTCCCTCAATAATTGCTGCAGCCCTCTCTGTGCGCATGTGCATGCACCTCCAGACCTCTGTCTTTTGTGTCTCCCCTGAGTTTCCATGCGTTCTGGGGACCTGTATGAGTCTGGATACCCAGGGTCTTACCCACTGGCGCATGTGCCTTCAGATCTCTGCCTTTCACGGCTCTCCTGGGTTTCCCTGAGTTTCCATGGACTTCTCTCTTTTTCCAACAGTCCAGTCTCCCGCCTTTTGAGTCTCACCTGGAGCTGGGGTTCAGTGCAGTCATAACTGGGGTTCAGGGCAGTCAGGAGTTTCTGTCTCCCTCCTGCTAGAGGAAGTAATCCAGGCCCTCTGCCACCCATCCTCTCCATGCGTATGTCTCCATACCTCAGCTTTTTGCAGCCTCTCTGAGTCTCCGTGAGCTCCTCTCTTTCCTTCTAGTTGTAGAATTTCCACTCAGCCAGCTTTCCTGTGGTTCTGGATGATGACCATTTTGTCTTTCAGCTGTAGTTTTGAAATTGATGTGCAGGGCAGAAGTTTAGGTGTTCACCTATGCCGCCATCTTGGTTTCCCCTACATGTGAGGGTTAGCACAATATTTCTTGAAAGACATCCATACAGATGAAACCTACTGTAAGTGTTGGAACTGCTTAGTATTATACAAAACTAAAATATTTCAAAGTTCATACAGAAGAGTATATTTAGAGGATGTATTAAATTTTATATGTAACATATAAAGAGCTTAGGAGTCATCAGTTCTATCCTTATAACAAGAATCATCTGGAAAAATGAATAAATCAGTGACTTTTCCTGGAAACTACAGAGAACTTAAATCTCAGAGCAAACTACCACCTGAAAATCTGGAGATCAGTTGAGTATAAGGATTAAAGTAGATGTTTTGGAGCTGAATTGTGAGAGGTTTTCAGTCAGAAGAACTTAGGAACTAGATGAGCATGCTGGGAAGTATTAGGGTCAATCCTGAGGCTACTGGGGGGTATTTAAAGTGAGATGAAGTTAGCAGTTGTGTGTTTTTCTTAAGGACAAATGAGCTGTAAATCTGTGTAATAGGCAGAGAAATGCTTTAAAACAGGTTGCGGTTTTGTAGGCTAATATCACAAATCAAGAAAAAGGTAAGGCAGTTGAGGTTTTATGCAAAAAGATAATTATAATAATGGCCAGGGAAACATGCTGTTATGAGGAAAGTGTGAATATGAGAGTGTTGATTGGCAGTAAAAAAGTCATCGGATCACTGGATTACAGGACCAAACTGAGTCCAAGGTTGAACCCCCATCTGCTGATTTTAAAGGAACACAAGCTATTATTTACTTTACTATAATTCTTTTCTATGTACAGAATACAGGCTCCTAAAATATCCTTTAGCCATGCCATGCCTCACATTTTGAATTTTCTACAAGTGTAGCTTACATTTACAGGCTGCTAAGATTATACTTTTTATTTATTCACAGGATGAAGCTTTATAGTAAGTTGTTTTTAATATGTCTGTATATTAAAAGAGCTCAATTGAGCAGGTTTTATGGTTTCCTTTTAGGAGAAGATAATATTATATGTATCATCAGATTTTTCTAAAGATTCTATCTGTAAAAAAGAGTAGCATAGATTTATTTTAGAATTAGTAGTAATAAGTACTTTAGAAGTAATGGGTGAAAATGACTTTTGCATGAGTTAGCTAAGAAACAATTGTACTGCATATTTGTATATAGCAAAGCTAAGTTATCTTTTTTGCAGCTATAGCAGATGTGCCACTTGCTTTAAAAAATAATTAGGAAGATGGAAAGACTAAATTGTCCCTTACTACAGAGTGAAAAGGAAAAGAGAGCAACTTACAATGAAATATATTTATAAACAATGCTCTGACTAGACTATCTATTTGCGTAAATTTAAAAAATATTTGATGTTTTTAAAATGCCACTATAATTCTGCTTTTTTAAATTAGCCATTTTCCTTTCCATTATCTTCATTTTTCAGTCACTGCTCTGAAAAGAACTGATCTAGACAATATGATGCATTAACACAAATATGGTGTTTGGTCATTGCCGTGTGGGAGTTTTAATCTATGAAAAAAAGACACACAATTTATGCGTATGCATCTGTTTACTTTAGCAAGCATCCATGGTTTGTCTAATGAGCATTATGTTACATGCTGGAAATTTAAAAAAATGAAATATACATTTATTCATCTATTTACTCAACAAAAATTACCTGAAATTTCTATGATATACCTTGTGCTATTCTAGGTATGATTGAATCTATAGTCAACAAGATTGACACATTTTCTGTTTACAAAGAGATTGTGTTCTGGAGCACAAAGAAACAAAGACAAATGAATGAGATTGTGGTTATACTATTTTAAGGGAAAATGGGAAAGAAAATAAGGAAATGTTGAGAAATAAATTCAGGAAAATATTTCTCTTGTTTGTGAAAGATAGGGGTGGCAATTAGGTGGGAATCAGATCATGCTCAATGAATTGTTGGAGCCTGTACATCCCAAGTTTTTATTTATTTATTTATTTATTTGATGCGGGGGGTGGGGGGGGGGGGGGTGGGGAAGAGTGGTGATTTTGCAGGACTTTATTTCACACTTACATTGGCTACGTAAGTCATTAAAAGTGAGGCATTCATGAATCTATGCTGGAAAGATGTGCCACAAACCAAAAATAATGATTGATCCTATTTTGTACATCTGCAGTCCAAAAAGAAAGATTGGAAATAAGAGAATGAGAATGAGTGATCTACCTCTTCTATGTTATGTTGTTTTTCTTCTTTTGTTTCTTTAAATTGATTTATTTCTTTTTATTGGGGTACATTTTAGTTGAGATAGTGAAAACTTAAACATATACAATTTCAAAAATAAAGATTATTGATACTTTTATTCTCTTTATTCCAAAACATGGTATCCTGTCTTTTCTAGAGAGAGAAAGATTCAGGCAATAGGTTTACCCTATTTATGATGTAGTCTCAGAGGTCTATTTTTTAAAAAATATATTTTATTGATTTTTTTTTTTTTACAGAGAGGAAGGGAGAGAGATAGAAAGTCAGAAACATCGATGAGAGAGAGAGACATCAATCAGCTGCCTCCTGCACGCCCCACAGTGGAGATGTGCCTGCAAGCAAGGTACATGCCCCCAACCGGAATCGAACCTGGGACCCTTCAGTCTGCAAGCTGATGCTCTATCCACTGAGCCAAACCGGTCTCAGCTCAGAGGTCTATTTTGACCACATTTTTTTTATAGTCCATTACTGTGACCAACATGCAAGAGGCAGGAAATTGGCTTTACATTTTGAAGGTAATAGTGTCAAAGAATTTGTAAGACATATTGTAAAATTACTACAGTTGGTGTTAGAACTAATAATTCTTCAACATATCATAAATTCATTACAATTGGGAAGTTTTCAAGGCCTGACTCATCAAAAGTTCATTATTATGATGCTAAGAGGTGATACTTAAAACACTGAGGTATGAAATCATACAGGCTGTAAACAATTAGAAGAAGAAGCATCCCACCAGTATGTCGCTCTGCACTTTCACTGTGTTCGGGCTAGAAGTCGCTTTGCTGTTCCTGGACTTTATAAAATGAAAAGGATGTTTTGAACTGGTTTTAGAAACCAGTGTTATTTTCACTGACACCTGTGCCTTGCTTCTTCTTCTAAATCCAATTTAAACCTAAATCCTCCTCTTGTAAATCCAATTAGATTTTCTCACTTTATCCCCCATGTCCTTTACCTTTCATTGTATGCACACGCTTTTATCTCTTTGTGAAAACTTCTGGGTAACTTTTTTTTTTTTTACTTTGTCTCCTGGTTCTTTTTTTTTTCTTTTAGTTTTCTCTGCAGGAGTAAATACCATTTTGTTAAAAAAGCATCCTGTAAATTTAAATCGTAACTGTTACATTTTTATTTCCAATAAATTTGTTTGTTTGTTTTTCCTTAAGTTTTCTTTTACTAGTATATTAAGCCTCTTATATTTTTGAAATATTTATTTTATATTCTGTATCTGATCATTTTAGTGCTTGAATCAATTTTGCTTTTTTTCTGTTGAAGCTATTTGCTTGGAGAATGACATTTAATTTAATATCAAAAGTTTTATGTGATTTGAAAGCATTTATTGGGTTTAGTTTAATTAAGTGATACAATAATATCAAACATGGCATTATCCGGTTTGGGGGGGAGGGAATACTAATGTTGTTGAAAGCATTCAACTGCACTGTTAGGAAGAGAATTGTGTGAGCATCCCAGAGAATCATTGTGCCATGGGGATCAGTCTAGAGAAGATTGTATAAACCCACAAGTCAGTTAAGGGGAAGGAAATTGGCTAAAACTGTTGAATGACTGTTTTATATTCATTGCTTTTGGCCTCTGAATAACAGTCCAGTTGCTGTCTGCAAGTCCTTACAAAGGGCCTGGGACATTTCTCTATCTCTCTCCTATTGCCACATGTGTGCTTCAATCAAATGCACATACCATGAACAACACTCTGCTACCATTGAAGCCAGCTCTACTAATGCTAGTGGGTTCGTGTATTTTCTGTACCAAATATTTCTCCAGATGATTGCATCTAAAATAGTGACAGGTGTTGTGGACTTTATTACTTCTCTTCAGAGAAAAAAAAATGAGTGCACTTAAATTTTTTAATCAGTTAAATGGTATCATATCCAGCTGGCTTACCCTCTTCATCCTTTGTTACTTAAAATTATACCAAGCATATCAATACATAGAACTTATTTACCTCCTTACATTGAAAATATAATCTATTCAGAAAGGCAGGAAACTACTATTAGGAACATGACCTCTGTCTAATCAAGAGTGCCTATTCATTATTTAAGTCCTGATGAGCAACTTTAAGAAATTCCAGTAACTGGCCCTTCACTTCCATTACTGTTGTTAGACACAAAGGCATTATTGACACACCATGCTTTTATTTAAAACAGCTAGATTTGGATTTCCATGTGAAAGGATTCAGAGTATACTGCCCCCAAATATGCCATTTTTGTATAAAGATCGTTTTGAACTGAAGGCAACTGAGAAATAACTGATACTCCTCACCTTTGTGCCTAAAGACATGGCATAATTTTTCCTCACAAAGGTGCCCTCTTTTAATTGTATCAGGAAAGGAAGAACAATCTTTACCACCAGTTGGAGGTGGTGCCAAATAAGTCTGCATAAAATCCTATAAAATAATCCTTAAATATCTATTCGTTTATTTCAACCAGAGATTGAAATTGTACAATGCAATAGGGTTAAAAGACAAGTTGGAAACGAGGAAATTTGGTTACAGTCTTTCAGATTTGTGGATTCCCTATTAGAAAATGGGCAAATTATTTTAATTACTGAGCTTACCAACAAAATGACTGTGATAGTCAACATTCCTCTATTTACCCTCCATAATTACTGCCCCCAAGATCCCAAACTCCTTTTGCTTTGCCTTTTCACTTCTCCACAATTTGTTGCCCTTTATTAAAATGGTATGTAAACCCTGAAGATTAACTGCTTCTTTAAATGTTGACTTCTTTTCTATGAAGACCTCCATGCACATGAAAAAATAAAATATTAATAGCAAATAAAATTGTATGCCTGTTTTCCAGTTAATTTGTCTTTCATCCTTTTAATTTACAGGTCTCAGTGATATAACGTAAGATAGTAGAAGAACAGGTTTTCCTTCTTTACACATACTAGAAATATATTGTATATCTTAATCCCCAATAACATTTTATTTCCTTTTATAACCCTGTTTAGTACTCAGTGGTGGAAAGAACTAGTGTGGTAATATATATTATTTTAGGGACATTATCATGTAGTACTTAAGAGAGTTTTATTGTTAGATCACCAACTTTTGAACCTACCCCTCGCTGTTTAATCTTTAGAACATAATTATAATCTCTTGCTTTAGAGATTTTTATTTTTGTGGTGAAAATTAAAAGACTCTATACATATAAATCACATAGGACAATACTCCTCATTCTCAACCAAAGTTAGCGTAAATAAAAATATAAAAATATGAAACAAAGCAGATTATGTCAAAAAGTCCAGTAACACAGTTACACTGTAGAAAACAGCAGAACTTATATTACATCTAAACTGCTTGAAACATTTAATTTGCAATTTGACTTTGATTTTATTTATTTTTTAAAAAATATATTTTATTAACTTTTCACAGAGAGGAAGGGAGAGGGATAGAGAGTTAGAGACATCGATGAGAGAGAAACATTAATCAGCTGCCTTCTGCACATCCCCCACTGAGGATGTGCCCACAACCAAGGTACATGCCCTTGACCAGAATCGAAAAACCCAGGATCTTTCAGTCTGCAAGCTGACGCTCTATCCACTGAGCCAAATTGGTTTCGGCTGATTTTAATTCTTTAAAGGGCCCTCAACTCACTTATGAAAAAAAAACTGTCTTAATCTTCCACCAACCCAAGTCATGAAAAGGCGATTCAAACTATAAATAGTACATTAAGTGGCCTGTTGGACAATACCAACATTAGGAAAATGCAAATTCAGGCTAGAAGAGTGCCAGTTGAGAAAATTTTGAATACCAATGAATTGCCAATATTTTATGCAGTTGAGTAGTTGAGATGAAGCTTTTAGTTTATAAAATTACCTTTTTACATACAATACATATTATATCTGCATTTTCTGTAGAAACTAAATTTTGTATCTCTGTCATATATATTCATGAGATAAAAATCTTACCTTATTCCATCTACCTTTACTCATGTCATTGATAGTTTAACACTAACTAATATGAAACCAATCAAGATTCTCACTTTTCATGGGACTTTCTCAGATATTCTATAACAAATTCTCCTCTCTCTCTGGCTCTTACACTTTTTTGTATTTTGACATAAGACATGAAAAATGCTCATGAAGTACTCCCACACATTGTGCTGTGCTCGCCTACGCCTGTTAGATAACTAATGTAATTGATTTATTTAGTGTTGTAGTAGCATTTTGCATTCTGTAACAAAATGAGCAAAAGGTTTTCACAGCACATGTTTATAACACTAAATATCTTGTCACTTGTGCATTAAATAAAAATCCTTCTAAAAGTGATTCTACAGTCATATAAATGATATTTTGAAGATAATTTTGGAATGCTTATCTAACTCAGGAAAGGATTGTGGAAAGACTAGGTTTTCACTTATAAATGAAATAACATTAAAATAAGCAGGATCTAGATCTATCTTTGGCATTGGCTGTTTTCCATGCTGAAGCTCTTAAGAAGTAGAGGAAATGTGACCTTTCCACAAAATATCTCTGCTCTGAATGATCTTCATTTAATCACATTGTGAAACACTGACCTATTAAGGCTAGCAAGCTTCTTCTGTCTCAGCATGTATATTAATCTGGTTTATTAGTCATTTATAGCTATAGGATACTATAAAGAGATTACATTTTAAAATTTCATGGAAATTTAAGAACTCATCCAGTATACCCCAATCCTAGTTAGCCTTAGTTTCTCTTCTACATGTAGTTTTTAAGTCAGTAATCATCTGACTGCTGAAATTCCTCATTATTTGATATAAAAACTAGTGTAATATTGTATCCTTTGCCTTTACTTGTGAGAGTACCCCATACCAAATGATAGCCATTTCTTCTCAATAGAACCTGGAAAACTCAGCACAGGAAAGTTAAAGTCTTTTTCTTGAAGTGTATCTTTTTTGGGAGAAAGTAACAGGGGGGCTAGAACTAGAAATGGCCCAAGGACTTCTGGGGGATGAATTTTCTTTCTATTCCTACTTTCACTAATACTTGAGTGATGGCAAGGGATGGGTGGCATGAAGCTGAGGTTGAGAGTGTTTCTATAAGGCAATTGGAAAGAACAATGCTATCACCTCCTAACACTGCTGTCGGAAACCAAATATTGTTCTCACTAAATGGATGTAAACAGGAAGCCAGAAGGCTGGTCAACCTTAATTGCTCTGAAAGGTCAGAGCTAATTACTCACTGTTTAGTTGAAACATTTGTTGGTTGAAGCAACCTCTATGTTTGTTTCTTGTTAATTTCTGTTTTTGTTATTTCCTGCCTAAAGACTAGGGGTGTGTCCCAAAGCCTTAATAAAAGGGAGAAAAAGGCCAGAGCAGTGGCAGTCCTTTCCACTAGAGGAAGGCTCCCGCCTGGCCCTCCAATATCGCCAAATTAATGCTTTCTAGTCTCTCATTTCGTTTGCGTGCGGCCTCCTTCAAAACCCGAACCCTGACCCGGGAACCCTGAACCATGCGGGACGTGGAAAGAGGTTCCCACACACTGTCTCTCTAATCAAATACCACTAGGGAGTATATGAAGCTATAGCTACCACCACTTCCAAAATCTCCAGGCACTGGCTTCCTCTTCGATATCTGAACATGGTTCTAGATACAGGCTATGTATCAGAAGACAGAAGAAGACAGATAAAAAGATGAAGTTCATAGGGCAGATAAAGATGATTGGGATCCACTGGGGTTAAGACTCAAGACAGGTATGAGAGGGAAGAAAGTGAAAGCTGAAGGTGATAGTATCCGAATATTGGGAGGTTACTGGATTTAGGCGAGGAAGGAGATGTTGGAAGATAAAATATTGGCATTATACACAGAGCCATTGTAAAAATCAACATTAAAAAGTTTACTTTGGCCAAAACCGGTTTGGCTCTGGATGGAGCGTCAGCCTGCGGACTAAAAGGTCCCAGGTTTGATTCCGGTCAAGGGCACATACTTTGGTTGTGGGCACATCCCCAGTAGGAGGTGTGCAGAAGGGAGCTGATTGATATTTCTCTCTCATTGATGTTTCTAATTCTGTATACCTCTCTTTTCCTCTCTGTAAAAAATCAATAAAGTATATATATTTTAAAAATGTTTACTTTATTCCGTGTTTTCAATTATTTGGTTAAATTTATTATTATGAATGTTTTTAGCCTTGTTCTTTTCCTTACTCAGCATCTGTTTAGATTTCATAGCCAAACATTATTTCTGTGGAAGGAGCATGCAATATGGAATCAGGGGCAGAGTTTACTAGTAAATCACTGCCTGACACTCACTGGGCAAAATGCAGTATCTTTTCTTCTTTATTTGAAAAGTGGGCATTTTTACATTACATAGTTTATAGAGTTGTTATGAAGATTATACAATATAGATAAAAATGCTTTGTAAAATATAAAATGTTAGGCAGATTTATTTTGCTTTAACATTCGAGTAAAATATGAGATTCCCATTTGTTAGTCTTAAAAAAAATACTCTTGTTATTTAGGATCTCTGGGTTTGGTTCTGCTTGAGCCCCTTGATGTTTTCGCTGGCTGAGAGTGGTTGGTCAGTGTCACGGGCTGAAAATTTGTAGACAGTAACTAGCCGCTGGCAGGGTGCCACCATAAAAGAGATGAGTGCGAGATTTGGGTGTCTGGAAGAGGTGAGAGTGACATTGGATCCAAAGTTTAATGTGGTGGGTAGCTCTCTGGAGCGCTGGCACAGAATTCTGGAACCATCTCTACCAGAAGCTACTCTGGCATTTGCCAGAAGGTTCTTATTCCTCCATGAGGCAAATAGCCAGTCTCCCCTTTTCAATTTTCCTTTACCTGGCCATCCCAGTTCAATTCAAAACACTCAAGGATAGGTAAATATCTCTGGGACTATCACCAAATCACCTCCTTCCTCAGTTTTGCTCTCTCTATCCAAGCATGTTGGGGTATCTTTTTTTTACAGGAATTCTAAAATGGTATTTCCCTTCTACAAGTGGCAGATTTTTTATTCTGCTCTCAATTGGTCTTGATTAACAGCTGTAATTGTAATTGTAGCCAAGATGAAAATCAGAAGTAATTCCAAAACCTGGCTCCAATGCCTGGGCAGCTCTCCACTGACAAGAAAGACCACATATATGACTGTGGTCTGCCACCTCTGCAGAGATGCCACTGCAGATGCCACTCATGTGTGTCACCTTAGAATTAACCAAGGTCAATTCTCAGAGCTTCTCAAACATACTTGCCGTTCGGTCAAAGGTGGAGACATGCTTCCACATCCAGTTAAAAACAACAGTAAAACAAAAAACAAAATGCAAAAGCTTCTGACCACTTTTATCAAATCTTGGAAATAGTCGAGTCCTCTTTTTTGGTGTGTGCCTCAGCTTCTTATTGCTACCAAAGTAAAGCAGTCTTTTTCTAAATACAAATTATTTTTTCACTATTGTCATAGGATTATGTTCCTCTGATTTTATGGTAAATTATCAACTTTTTCTTAAAGTGTGAGTTTTCCTATTTGTTATTGCAAAAAAAAGTTCTTTTGCTGTCATTATATTTGAATCAATTCCCTTAAAAAATCCCTTAGTGTTAGGACTCATTTCATAGCATATAGAAACTCATCTAATGTAGATTTTATTTTCCATAATAACCAGTACTATTACTTTGAAAGTGTATATTTGGTAAATTATACAAAAAATATGAGAAGCATTATCTCATGTAATCCTCATAAAAGCACGAGTGCAGATGAGGAAAACAGACTGCCTGAGTTCACACCCTCTTTCTGCCACTCACCAGCTGTGTGACTTCTGGGCAAATCACTTCACCTCTCTGTGACTCCATATCCTCATCCATAAAATTGGAAGGATAGTAACAGTACATAACTTATAGGCTGCAGTAAAAATAAAATGTGACAGTTCATAGGAAATACTTTAGAGGCCTACCACCTAGTGAGCTCTTTAAAGTGCCCTTATTGTTTGTTATTAATATCACACTTTATAGATGAATAAATAAGTCCTAGTTTAAAGGAGGTTTCCATGAGCAGCACACAAGTAATGGATTATACAGTTGGGATTTGAACACAGATGTGTCTGATATACTTTTGCTTTTTAAGAAAATAAATAGTTTCATTGATTGCAAAGAGTAAGGGAGAAGAAGAGATAGAGAAACGTCAGTTATGAGAGAATCATTGATTGGCTGCCTCCTGCACACACCGTACTGGGAATTGAGCCTACAACTCTGGCATCTGCCCTGACTGGGAATTGAACCCTGGCCTCCTGGTTCATAGGTTGTCATTCAACCCCTGAGCCACATGGGCCAGGCTAGGTGTCCCTGATTTTAAAGCTGGAGTTCTTATCTATCACTCTAGTTTTACTCACTGCTAAAGAATATCTGCCATTGAAAGTCCAAATAGAGAATTTCAGAAATATCCTATAGGAATACAATTTTTTTCCTAATATGAAATGAAAAAAATGTTTGTTGAAAATAAATAGCCTGGGGGAACCAAGATAGTGGCATAAGATATACATCTGTATGTGCTGTCTCTCACAACCACACCAAAACTACAACTAAAAGACAAAACAACTATCCCCCAGAACCACGGGAAAGCTGGTGGAGTGGAAGTTCTACAACTAGAAGGAAAGAAAAAAGTGCATCCAGACCTGGTAGAACGTGCAGAGGCTCAGAAAGGCAGAGGTACGGAGACGCATGCTAAGCGGGCTGGCGTGCACTGTTGTTTTTCAATTGGGAGGGAGTCACAAGTTCCCGACTCTCTGAACTACAGTTTCTGGTGATATTCTGGGGACCCAGACTCATACTGGGAGAAACTGGACTGTCTGCCATCGGGTTGGAAAGGGAGGGTGGCTCTCTCGCAGAGTTGCGCATTGGAATCATTGTTTACTGCGCTGGGGCGAGGGACACAGAACACTGAACAGAACGCTGCAGAGAGGGCTAACTGGCAGCTATCCCTGTTTGCCACGCCCTCACCTAGTGATTCCCTGAGATCCCACCCTGCCCAATTTACAAACCCATCCAGCTGTGCAGTGACTTTTACATATGATGGCCTGCCCTCTGGCAGTTTAACCTAACAAACTGCAACTGGGTCAGACAACTCCAAAACTTCCAAACTCAAAGCAAAGAGGAGAAATCAACTCCAAATCTTCCAAACTCCAAGCAAAGAGGAGAAATCTGCAGAGCTCCCTGTAGCTCCTGCTGGGTGGCTTCAAACACTAGCTGATTTGCACCTCCTTGGAGATCCAGGAACCAGTGTTCCTAGAGGTCAGTGTGACACTACACCAGATTTCAACTCCTCACATACATAAGTGACACACTGAAGAGGCAGACTTGGTGAGCACCAAAGCCCCACTGAAGCAAGTCCTGCCCCAAAAGAGTATCTCCAGCACAGCGGTTCTTCCATTGATAGTCACAGCTAATTCTCACAGTCAATTGGCCTGGAGGTCAATTCCTCCCAGTGTACCAATAGCAATCAAGGCTTAACTACAACAAGATTGTGAATCCAGCCCACAAAGGGGTCCACCAAGAGTGTCCACCTCAGGTGATTGGGGAGGCGGAGCTACTGGGCCCTAAGGACAACTAGCACACATAGCCACTCCATCAACACTGGGAAGCAGCCAAAATGCAGAGACGAAGAAACATGTCACAAATGAAAGAAATGGAGGAAAGCAAATGACTGGACATAGAGTTCAAAATCACATTTATAAGTATACTGAAGAATCTTCTACCAACCACCAACAAACTTATTGAGAACTCTGAGAAACTTAGTGAGACCTTCAAAGATCTTAATAAAAATGCCACAAAAAAAAAAATGGAAAAGAACCAGTCGGAAATTAAGCAAGCACTGTCTGAAATAAAGAATAATATATAGAAATCCAACACCAGACTAGAGGACCCTAAGAATCAAGTCAAAGATCTGAAATATAAGAAAGCAAAAAATACCCTAAGAGAAAAACAAAAACAAAAAAGAGTCCAAAATGTGAAAATAGTATAAGGAGCCTCTGGGACAACTTTAAGGGTACCAACATCAGAATTATGGGAGTGCCAGAAGAAGGGAGAGAGGAAGATACTGAAAACCTATTTGAAGAAAAAATGACTGAAAACTTCCCCTATCTGGTGAAAGAAATAGATTACAAGTCCAGGATGCACACAGAACACCAAACAAAAAGAATCCAAAGGGGACCACACCAAGACACATCATAATTAAAATATCAAGAGCAAAAGACAAAGAGAGAATATTGAAAACAGCAAGAGAAAAACAGTTAGTTACTTATAAGGGAGTACCCATATGACTGTCAGCTGATTTCTCAACAGAAACTATGCAGGCCAGAAGGGAGTGGCAAGAAATATTCAATATGATGAATAGCAAGAACCTACAACCAAGACTGCTCTACCCAGAAAAGCTATCATTCAGAATTGAAGCTCAGATAAAGAGTTTCACAGACAAGGAAAAGCTAAAGGAGTTCATCATCACCAAACCAGGATTATATGAAATGCTGAAGGGTTTTCTTTAAGAAGAGGAAGAAGAATAGAAAGGTAAAGATAAAAATTATGAACAACAAAGTGATAACAAATACATACCTATCAACAAGTGAATCTAAAAATCAAGTGAATAAAAAAATCTGATGAACAGAATAATCTGGTGAATATAATAGAATTAGCGGCATAGAAAGGGCATGGACTAACAATTCTCGGGGGAAAGGAGGAGTGAGGGGTTCAGGAAGAGATTGTACAAAAATCTTACACCTGTGGATGAGGACAGTGTCAGGGGGTAAGAGCATGGGGTGGGAATGGGGAATCAGGTGGAGGGGAGCTTTGAGGAAAAAGAGGACATCTCTAATAATCTGAACAATAAAGATTTTTTTTAAAAAAGAAAATAAATAGCCCTCTATTCTAGTAATCGATATTTTTATTTATTTACTAAAAAACTAGAATTATGCTTTTTTGATACTTGCTTAATAAGTATTTGAAGAATAAACTACACATTTAAAAATCACATTTTTGTCCACAGAAAGATCATGCATTAAAATCTATAAATACTTAAAAAGCAGAAATTCTTAACTGCTCTTTATTCAGATTTTAGGTGAGTACGACTTTTAGTATAATTCACCTAGGTGTTCTTTTTGTTTTTTGTTATTTATTTTTATTTATTTATTTTTTTACTATAGATGTAAAAAATTGGGAAGAACAGTCTTTTAAAAATAAGGATTTGGCTCCCTTGAATCCCTCAATTTTGTCTTATCTCATTCTATTACTTAAATCCTCTATAAGTGCTTTACATTGCTGCATGCTAATGGTGACTTTGATGCTGATAAATCCTTTGAAATAATCCCTGAATACCCAAACTCTACCCTATCCCCTCCTAACTCCATCCCCAACAGCCTAATACAGGACAAACTGATGTGTTCAGAGCCACTGTCAGAAATTCAAATGCCATTTTTGAGTTTAGAAGTGAAAAGGGCCTGGACTTAAAAGATCACTTCAAAGAATGTTAGAAAATATGGCATCACTCTATATCAGCAACAGCAATGCTGATGTTGAAACTTGGTATGGAGTAATTACTGTATTTTCCCTCAGCACCCAGGAATAAAGTATATTTGTCATTGTAAATTTAGGACTTTTATATCTAAATACTTGCAGTTTGTGGTGTCCTGCCATTTCAGACACTGGTAAACAGCTTTGTACATTATTCTCTCCCCCTCATCTTTTCATCCCCTCCTCTTCTTTAATTTCCCCCCTTCCTACTCATCTCTAATAACATAAAGTCAGCCTTCATAATTTTCTCTACCTCTGATCACCTTCACCTCCTATGTCTCTATCCATTTCTACTCCCCTAGAAAGGATCATCATGACTTAGGGGAGACCTACAGTAGAGTAATCTCTCCACTGGGGAAGGGCATGCGTAAGCGCCTTTCTTGGTGGGTGCAAGAGAAAACCTTGGTGCAACTCAGTAACATTGCAAAAATCAGAAGAGCTGCTGGAGATGGTGGTTTTGAAGGTGCTCCCTCAGAAGAGTTTAAGAAAAAGGAAAAAAAAGATACTGAACCTTAGCAGATCAGCTATATTAGAGGTGACAGCCCTTATGGCTTTCTTGACAACAGGGCAGGCAACAATGGAAACAGTTGAACTAATACAGAAGCTAATAATTTATATTAGAACTAGTGGCCCAGTGCATGAATTCATGCACATTATAAGGAAATTAATTAGAAGAAATATTTTAATATCACTATTCACCCTTTCTCTTTAATAGAAGTGTTGACCAAACTCACGATTGACAATGACAGATCTAAACACATGCATACAATTGGTGCCAGTGAGATCTTTATATGTATCATGCATGCACAAGTCAATTAAGCCTTTTATAGATATAAAATAAATTTGCTTAATTAGGCCTGCTTTCTGACTTAACTAAACTTTTTCCAGCCCAGAGAAGCATCCCAACTTCGCTTTCAGGTACTAGTAATTGTCAGCAATGCAGCGATAAATATCAACTCAAAGCAGATTATTATTGTAGATCATGCAGGGAGAACAAAGGTAAAATAGTTAATTGCAGCAGTGTTTGATTATATTCTGTACAGTGAGAAAACCCAAAGTCATTTTCAAGGTCCACCATTTCTTACTTCTTTTCAGTTGGGTCAAGTTTCTAAGCTTTCTAAATCACCATTTTTCAGCTAATGAGAAGAAAATAGGATTCCACCAAGTCTCTTGTCTACCTACACCAGGACTTCTGTGAGGAGCAAATAAGATGAGGGATGGGAAAAAGTTTCACAGACATTTGGTTAAAGTGTAAAATGTTTCCATCTGGTCATAAAGCAAGTTGTGTTCCTGGGCTGAAGTGCAAGGAGGCTAGTCACTAGGGAGAGAAAACCAGGCTTTGCTTTATGATGTCATTACCCAGCATTCCACAGTGACTGTTTCTGGGCTTGGCTGGACTGTGGGCCACATTTTACACCATAGGATCTTGGCAGCATTGATGCAATTTGGTGGGCTGTTGCTCCAGGGTGGTGGCAAGGTCTGTGTCCCACTTGGGATAAGCTGAGTGTTGCTTTGTGGATGCCAGCTCCACAGTGCTATTCTCTGTAAAAGGCCAATGAGAATCATGGCAGCTCCTGCATTAAGTGTCTGCCCCCTGGTGGTCAGTGCACATCATAGTGAACGGTCTGACACTTAGCATATTAGCCATACACATACACACACACACACACACACACACACACACACACATACACATCACACACACACACATCACACACACGTTAATGGATTTTTAATGATTTTGTGCTTAAAAATCTAAAAATGTTCAATACTACAACCACTTATTTTATGATTCCTGCTTTTGCAATTATGCTTTAAAAATGTTTTTCGGCAGTTTGAATCACTGTGTGAGGGAGTAGGTGGTGGGATCTCGCTGGGTGTCTGACTACTCCTTTCTCTGTCTTGCTCTCTTAAGTTTCAGCAGAATTTGAAATGACTAGTGTTAAGGCTGGGAAAGACTTCAGAAAGACCAACAGAAAGGCAGTTTCCCACTTGCAGAGAGCTGGCTTGCAGTTTCTGGTGGGCCAGATTCATGGACACCTGAAATCTAAGACAACTAGTCATGAATGTGCAGGCACAACTGCTGCTATGAACAACACAGCCATTCTGGAGTATCTCACTGCAGAGGTACTTGAATTGGCAGGAAATGCATCAAAAGACTGAAAGGTAAAGTGTATTACACCCTCATCGTTTGCAGCTTGGCTATTCGTGGAGATGAAGAACTGGATTCTCTCATCAAGGCTACCATTTCTGGTGGTGGTGTTATTCCAGACATCCACAAATCTCTGATTGGGAAGAAAGGATAACAGAATGTCTAAAGGATGCCTGGAATTATTAGTATTATTTGAGGACTCTAAATACTTTAACAGCTGTCCAGTATTGGTGATTCCAGTGGACTGTATCTCTGTGAAAAACACAATTTTGCCTTTTTGTAATTCTATTTTAGCAAGTTGGAAGTTTAATTAGCTTTCCAACCAAACAAATTTCTACATTCGAGTCTTAACCATTTTTAAGCGTAATGGTGGCTTCAAAGAAGCTATTGATTCTGAAGTAGTGGGTTTTGATTGAGTTGACTTTTTAAAAAAATGTTTGGATTTTAGTTGTGATGCAGAAGTTATAGTAACAAACATTTGGTTTTGTACAGACATTATTTCCACTCCAGTGGATAAGTTCAATAAAGGATTTATCCCAAACTAAAAAAAAAAATGCTATTTTAAGAATCATAAAAACATTGTCTTTATGTATTCTGTTTTTAAAAATTATTATTTGCTTTTTTTTACATTTATCTTTGTGTCAGAATTTATTTTGGTGAAATCTGAAATGTAGTCTTCAGCTTTTACATTTAGTTATATTCCAAAGAATTAGCCAATTGTCCAAATATCACTAAATTATTTCTCAACATCTCTGCTTCTCAAATGATTACATATGCATACTTTTTCATTGATAATATGTATTTCTTTTACCATGATATATTTCACTCATTTGTCCCTCACACATTTTCTTTGAAGAAGTTCCATTTGAAGCATTTTGCCAATTATTTATTACTAGAGGCCCAATGCATGATATTTATGCATGGGCGGAGAGGAGGGGGGAGAGGATCCCCTCATCCCAGCCTACAACCTCTCCAATTCAGGACCTCTTGCAGGATGTCTAGGGATCAGGCCTACACTGACATTTGGACATCCTTCTCACAATCCGGGACTGCTAGCTCCTAACTGCTCACCTGCCTGCCTGCTTGATTGCCCCTAACTGCCCCCCCACCCCTCGCCCCGCCAGCCTCATCAACCTCAACTTTCCCCCCTGCCAGCCTGGTCGCCCTTAATTAACCTCCAGCCTGGTTGCCCCTCATTGCCCCTCACTGCTGGCCTGGTTGCCCCACACAGCCTGCTGTTTGGTCAGTTGGTTGCTCTTCACTGCCCTCCCCCCTTGCTGGCCTGGTCACCCCATGCAGCCTATTTTTTCAGTCATTTGGTTGTTCCTCACTAAACCTTCTGCCAGCCTGGTCACCCAATACAGTATGCTATTTGGTAATTACTGTGAGGGCAGGTTGACCAATTTGCATATTACCCTTTTATTAGTATAGATGGTATTCACTTTACTAAGTTTCAATATTTTAAACATATTTTAATGTAAGTCTTATCAGATAAAATTTTTATATATTATATATCAGTTTATTATTTATTTTTTATCTTAACAATGCTTTTTCAATTTTTACAATGTCCAAAATATGTGTATACACTTATGCTTTTCAGTGTCATATAAAAGACATCTTTGCCCAAGTAAAAGCACAAATATTTTTGTGATGTTTTAGAAATTCAATAATGCTGGCTGTTACACTTATGTAACAGACATGGTATATATTAGTTAATTCATTAATTTTGTATGTGGCACAAAATATGGATCAAAATTATTTTTATATGGATATCCAAATGGCACAACCCATTTGTTGATGATTGTACTTCTCCATTGAACTTCTTTTGCATCTTTGAAAAATTAACCATACATATATTTATACTTCTACTTCATGGCTCTCCTTTTCCATTGATCTATTGGTCAAACTTGGAAATAACATCCTTGATTGCTTGATGATCACAATCCTATAGTCAAGCTTGCCAAAATCAAAGGTTAACACAGGCCAAATAAACAAGGCATGTGGCCCACAGGCCATGAGTTTGACATGCTTGCTGTAGAGTAAATAAGTTAATTTTGGTGTGTAAGTAGCTAAGGACATATATCATCCTATCTAGTAAAGACAGAATATGCAAATAGACTGTCACTCCATGACAGAGATGGTGGTACCCACAGCCAATAAGAAGGGAATACTCAAACTGACACAACAAAGATGGCGGCGGCCAGTGCAGGACACTGGCATCATCACCATGGTGACGATACAGGTATTCTGCCTTACCCTAGCCAATCTGGGCCTTTGGGCAGCACATGCATGCAGGTGTGGAGTGGCCAGGGTGGGGTGGGACACTGGCTATGGGGAGTGGGGCTGGAGGTAACTACAGGAGGGCAGCAGAGCTGGAGTGAAGGCAGAAGGCATCTCTGGCCAGAGCAAAGGTGGAAGACAGCTTTGGCCAGAGCGAAGGTGGAAGGTGGCAGCCAGAGCAAAAGGCCGGGTCCCGGGTGCTGGAGGAAAGCCAGTGCTGACAGCCAGGAGAAGGAAGGACTATTCTTGCATGAATATTCATGCATCGGGCCTCTAGTTTTACATAATTTGCCTATTGGGCTTTACTAAGACATCTATATTTAGAAAACTTCACATGGAAGAGAGTTACATAAAATTATTGTGTACTAGAGGCCTGGTGCATGAAAATTCATGCATTGGATGTGGGTAATCCCTCAGTCAGGCCTACCCCCTCTCACAGTCCAGGATCCCTCTGCTGCTGCCACTACTAGCAGTGCAAGCCTCAGCCAGCCCTGGTTACCTGATCATTGGATAGCCCTGGGCAGTTGGAGGGCTGAGGGAACTGGGAGACTCTGGAGGCAGGCACACAGAGTGGCTGGGCCCTCCTGGAAGCAGGTCTGCCTTGCTGCATGCTTGCCACCCTGGTGGGGCTGAAGGTACTGAACAATGCCATCTTGTGGCTGTGGGCTCCTCCATCTTTGAGGGCATGGCAATCAATTAATATATTCCCTCCTTATTCGCTGTGGGAACTGCCATATTTTAGGGTGCATCAGTTAATTAGCATATTCCTTCCTTATTGGCTGAGGGCGCCACCATCTTTTCCATGGTGTGAAGGTCAATTAGCATATTCCCTCTTTATTTGATAGGATGATTCACCTTACTACTATCTAACCAAGTTTTTTTTAGTTGACATTTTCCAGCTTAATTAAACATTTACACATGCCAGAGGATTGCAGTTACCATGTCAGAAAGACCATTTTTGAAAAATTCAGGAATCTAAGAGAGAGTAGATAAGAAATTTAAATACATTTTTTTCTGGCAAGTTATATTTTTTGTCTAAAACTATGAAGAGCAAAGTATGAGTATAAACATTTGATAACATGCTCTTCCTAATACTAGCTAAGGCTGGCTAAAAAAATTGACTTCTCTGTAAAATGAACTTCAATGCATAACATTTTCCTGAAATTTTCTGCCTTTTTAAATTAATTGTTTAGGGCATATGTTCTAAGTTTATTATTAGAGAAAGTTAATGTACAATTTCTTCTCTTTTTAATAGAAGATAGTGATAGAAAATCATGAAAAATTTTCATAGTTGCCAAGATGATAAATGAGACTGAGAAGAAAATAGATCCTATGCAGAGGAATTAATTTTGACTTTCTAATAATAACTTTGATGTAATTATAATTTCATTCTTGATAGATAGGATCTTTTATTCTGAATTTGTAACTTTTATTCTGAATTTGTATCTTCCATAAAAGAGAGGAGGCAAATTTGTTCATAAAAGCAAGAACTATTATCACAGATTTATTTAAGAATTTAATTAATATAACCAAATAATTATAAGAGCATTTTATGACCTATAAATAAAATAGTTTTATGATATGTTCATATTCACACTGGCCAAAAAATTCCCAAAACTATCCTCAGAATGGTATAATAAAACATAAGGATGGAGAATCCAAGATGGCGGCATAGGTAAACACCTACACTGCCGCCTCGCACAACAATTTCAAAACTACAACTAAAAGACAGAACGGACATCATCCAGAACCACAGGAAAGCTGGCTGAGTGGAAGTTCTACAACTAGAGGGAAAGAGAGGGGCTCACGGAAACCCAGAGGAGCTGCAAAAAGCTGAGGTATGGAGACGTGAGCGAGGAAAGAGCGGGTGCCAGAGTACCTGGCTGGCTTTCTCTGGCGGGAGGGAAACGGAGACTCTCAAAGGCATTGAACTCCTTATCCTACGACACTAAACCCGAGATCCAGCCGAAACTCATACGGGGGGAGTTTGGACTGTGAAAAGGAAGAAGTGCACGGAAATTTAGGGAGTCGCAAAAGATCAAAGGCCTGGTGGCGCGAACGGCACTGTGCGCAGGACAGACTGCTGATTGTGCCGCTGGCTTTCGCGAGTGGGCGGGAGACAGACACTCCCAACTGTGCCACTTCTAACTTCACTAAGCCCCTGTTTTGGGCGAAACCCTGGGGATCTAGTCTCCTGTGGTCCTGGTGCACAGGGGAGCCGGAAAGGCAGCGGTTAGAGGCACTGCGGGTGCGTGCACAAGGACCGCTCCAGCCATTACCCAGTCACGTGAGACTCAGGGGCCGTGGAGGGCGGGGCCCACTGGAAGGCAAGGCTGTCCCTTAAGCCGTGAGACTCCACCCCTCCCAAGCTCAACAGAGGCTTATGCGGCTTTGCCTCTGGTATCATAAAGCTGAATTCAACACAGAAGTTTTCCCCCGGTATAGTGAAAATGTCGAGACAAGGGAAGGGATTACAAACAAAAGAAATGGAGGAAAAGAAACGACTGGATATAGAGTTCAAAACCACGCTTATAAGGTTTTTCAAGAATATGCTAGAAAAGATGGATAAATTTAGTGAGACCCAAGAGGAGATGGAAAAGATCCAATTAAAGATAAAAAAAGACCAACTAGAAATTAAACATACACTGACTGAAATAAAAACTATTATACAGAGTCCTAATAGCAGACTAGAGAAAGGCAAGGATCAAGTAAAAAATTTGAAATATAAAGAAGCAGAAAACATTCATCTGGAAAAGCAAGAAGAGAAAAGAATCCAAAAATGTGAAGATAATGTAAGGAGCCTCTGGGACAGGTTCAAGCGTACCAACATCAGAATTGTGGGGGTGCCAGAAGAAGAGAGAGAGCAGGATACTGAAAACCTATTTAATGAAATAATGACTGAAAACTTCCCACATCTGGTAGAAGAAATAGACTTACAAGTCCAGGAAGCACACAGAACCCCAAATAAAAGGAATCCAAAGAGGCCCACACCAAGACACATCATAATTATAATACCAAGAGCAAAAGACAAAGAGAGACTATTAAAAGCAGCAAGAGAAAAACAGTTCATTACCTACAAGGGAGTACCTATACGACTGTCAGCTGATTTCTCAACAGAAACAAGCAGGCCAGACGGGAGTGGCAAGAAATATTCAACGTGATGAACAGCAAGAACCTACAACCAAGAATAATCTATCCAGCAAAGCTATCATTCAGAATTGAAGGGCAGATAAAGAGCTTCACAGAGAAGAAAAAGCTAAAGGAGTTCATCAACTCCAAACCAGTATTATATGAAATGCTGAAAGGTACTCTTTTAGAAGAGGAAGAAGAAAAAGGTAAAAGACAAAAAATTATGAACAACGAATACATATCTATCAACAAGTGAATCTAAAAAATTAAGTGAATTAAAAATTTGATCAACAGAATAAACTGGTGAATATAATAGAATCAGGAGCACAGAAAGGGAATAGACTGATAATTCTAAGGAGGACAAAAATCATAAAGCATCAAACAGACTGTGAAATTACAGCAGAAAGATTAAAGTTAGGTGAGGTAGATAAGTGATCAATCAAAGGACTTGTATGCATGCATATAAGCATAACCAATGATCACAGACACTGGGGGGTCGGGGTATGCCTGGGAGGGAGGGGGGGCAATGGGGAGATATGTATAAAAAATTAATAAAAATTAATAAAAAATTAAAAAATATATATATAAGTACTGTACTGTTCTTTAATTCTCAGTAATCAATAGAAAGTTCCACAAAATGCACTGTGGTGTTAATAGCAAATTAATATAAAGGTAGTCACATCATTTAAAATCATATACATGTTGTGTAGGTTTCAGATTTTTGTAATAATAATATAGAAGCATGGGCAATGATATAATTGCAAATTTATGCTAATATATTCCTATGTATTAGCATAAACATCAAGCAAAAAACATTTAAGAGAAATTAAAACAGAGAATAATACAATAATAAATAATAAAATTCACAATGAGTATATAGCTAGTATAAATATTTCCTTACCCCTAATTTTATTTGTATCTATATATCTGGATGTATGGATATATAGATTAGATAGACACATATTATTATTAGGAATGTAAGGGAAATTAAGAGAAATACAATTAGGTTAAGCCAACATGTCAACTCATCTTTACTTATACCAGGGTTTTATTGAGAAGTATACAAGTTACCAAGTTGCTAAAATCTTTAAGGAATGAAATACAATAACCAAGACTTCTGGAATTGATTGAAAGGATGTGGAGTAAGTGGCAGAACCCAATGGCATGAGCTGATTGGTTTAAGATGAAGGCAGGAGCGTGGCCTATAAATGATAATAAGAAGCAAAAAGAACCTCTGCCCTTCTTTGAGTCTGGTGTTAGTAGAATGAGGGACAAATTAGTCACATTTTAGAAATTTGCAAGAAAGAATCCTCCTCGAGGACAACCAGTTTAAACTAAGATGATAAGGTCGGAGGATGTAGAGTAAAGTGAAGGGTATAAAGGTGATGAACTATGAGTCACAAATTAGAAGAATTTGTCAGAGGAATATATAGCATCAGAATAGAATATTTTGTTTAAAGTTCCATACCATTTTTTTCCTGAGTCACAGTGTATCACTTTCACCTGAAAATTTAAGTCTTCTTTTTGGAATATTTTCTTCTATCTAGAATACTTTCTCATTTGTCTATTTTCTTAAAACAACAACAAAAACAGTTACTAAATCTACCACCATGTATATATATTTTGCTTTTAATATAGTTCTAAATTCAGTATATTAATTTCAGTATGTTCCTTTTGGACTTTGAATTTCCTCTAGCCTATTCACAATATGTCTTACTGAGTTTATAGTCTTTAAATTCACATTTTTGCTCCTTTTAATGTAAATCATTCTTTGTAATGTCTTTATAAATTATTTGATTTACTTCTTGTGGTTCTGCTGGTTTGCTAATTAGTCTCTTACACAAATTGTCTCTGAAATCCTTATGCTGCCTATACATTCCCTCACTTCAAGTATACAAATGGAAGGGTTTTTTCCAAATGCATCCAGTCACATCACCATAAGATATGAAACATTTCTATCACCACAAAAGTTCTGTAGTTCCTCCTTTTTTTTCTTTATCATTTGTACTTTTTTACAACTTATTGAGCTATATTTCACACTCTACAATTTATTCATTTAAAATGTAAAATTAAATGGATGTAATATATTCTGTTATGGAACCATTGCAACATTTAGAACATTTTTATCACTCCAATAAGAAATCCTGATTAGTGATGTTGACCTAGTGTATAGATTAACAACTGATTGTTGAATATTGATTTAATATGATGTAATGATTAGTTCTAAACGTTTTTTGTTGTAGTCTTTAGGATTACCTCTCTATAAAATTATATCAACACACAGAGTCAATTTCAATTTTTCTTTTCAAATTTTGATGACTTTTATTTCTTTTTCTTAGTTACTTGCTCTAGCTAGAACTACTTGTACTATGATACATAGGCATGGTGAAAGTGAGAATCTTTGTCTCCTTTCTAATCTTGCAGGGAAGCTTTTAATCTTTCATCATGAATATGATGTTATCAGTGGGCTTGTCCTATGTGGGATGTATTATGTTAAAGTACTTTCTTCTAACCCAACTTTTTTAGGCTTTCATCATGCAAGGATGTTGAATTTGGTCAAATGCTTTTCTCTTCTATTTCAATGATTATACAAATTTTATCATTCATTTTATTAATGTAGTATATAACATTAATTGACTTGTGTATATGTAATCATCCTTACATAGTAGAGTGGAATCTTTGTAGATCATGGTATATGATACTTTTAATGTACTGTTGAATAGATTTGCTACTATTTTTATGAATAATTTTTGCATCTACAGAGTATCCCAAAAATGTATACACACACTTTGAATAATTATAAACACAGTTTTATTAAATACATTTCATTTTCAAAATTGAACTATTAGCTGTTAAAGTATGTGTACATTTTAGGGGGACACTGTATATTCACCAGGCCTGTAGTTTTCCTGTTGTGTCTATATCTGCCTTCAGTATCAGGGTAATGCTGGCTCAATAAAATGTGTTTGGGAGTATTTCCCTCCTCTATTTTTTGGAAGAATTTGAGAAGTTTGGTATTAATTCTTCTTTAAAGGATTAGTAGAATTCACTAATGAAACCATCTGGTCCTGGGTTTTTCTTTGGTGGGAGTATTTTGATTACTTGTTTAATTTTTCATTGTCCTTTTGTTCTACTCTTTTGTTCTTTTTCCATAACATAGATGCTTATAACCATAAACTCCTCCTCTCTTATAACTGTTTTTTCTGCATTTCTAAGTTTTGGCATGTTGTACTTCATTTTCATTTCTTTTAGGACATTTTTTTATTTCTTCTTTGACCCATTGGTTGTTCAAGAGTGTTTCTTTGCTTATTTTTGTGTGGTTTTTTTTTTCTTTCAGTTTTCCTCCTGTTATAGATATTTTGTTTCAGACCACTGTGGTTGAAAAACTTGGTTTGATTTGACTCGTCTCACATTTGTGACCTAACATTATCTGTTCTGGAGAATGTTCAATATAAAGTTGAGAAGAATGTGTATGTTGCTATTGTTGAATGGTGTCCCCTGTATATGTGCATTAGATCCATTTGTGTAAAGTATGGCTCAAGTTCAACATGGCTTTATTTCATTTTCTATCTGAATGATCTATGCATTTTTTTAAAGTGTGGTACTGGAGTCTGCTACTGTTACTGAATTGTTGTTATCTATTTCTTCCCTTAGATATATTAGTAGTTGTTTAATATATTTAGTTGCTCTGATATGGAATGAATATATAGTTACAATTTTTACTTGTAACTATACAAACAAAATCCTTCAAGGGTAGATAATGACTTTCTTTGTCTCTTATTACAGCTTTTGAGTTAATGTCTATTTTGTCTGACATATGTATAGCTATTGCTGTTTTCCTTTGGTTTCCACTTGCAAGGAATATCTTTTTCCATCTCTTCACTTTGAGCTTATATATATCCTGTAAGCTGAATTGAATCTTATACGCAGCATATAATTGGGTCTCATTTTTTAAATCCTATCTGTCACTCTCTGCCTCAGTAGAATATAATCCATTCCTATTTAAAATATTTATTGTTAGGTAAGAACTTAGTAATGCCATTTCACTAATCGTTTTCTGTCTGATGTGTAGTCCCCTTATTCATTTCTACCTCTCTTGCTGTCTTCCGCTCTGAAATACTTTGTGTGAATCTCATCTTCAGGCTGAATAACTACAATTATTCTAGGCTGTACATATTTACACTCAATTTTCACATGAAAGGAGAGAAATCACTTCCAAAGCTTTTCTCAAAAGGGAGAAGGAAAGGCCCTCAGTAAACCTTCCACAGTACTAATTTATGTAGCCAGGAGATCATCCTGTACCAACAAGCTTTAGCCTGTCCTTGTCTAAATGAATCTCAAGCTGCAGAAGATGATTCATTATACTGGCTACTTCAGATGCATAGGTTAAAACTTATTTGATAAAAAACATTATCAAGCAAAAACAGACATTTTCATTGTCAATCATTAGGTCCATGTGTCCATGTACATATACATATACATATACATATACATATACATATACATATACAGCACAAACAGGCTGCATAAGCCAATTTTTTAGGTAACAAAAATTCCACAATTTATTTTATGCAAATGGTGGCTATCATGCATAATAAAGAGATAATATGCTAATTAGACTGGACAGCAGAATGACCTTTCAGAACAACCTTCTGGAATGACCAGTGGGTGAGGGACAGCTGAGGCTGTGAAGGCCTACTCTTATATGAATTTCATGCATTGAGCCTCTAGTAACATTATAAACTGATTTGATAATCTACCAATAGGTCATTTTATTTCTATTTGTAAAATGATGATAAGACTAATCAGTGTCTAAACACATGGTCAATATTGCTCACAATATAGTGATATACACTGTATAAATAATAATATGAGAAAACCATACTGGTCTTCAATACCCTAAAAATACCATGAAATCATAAACATATTTTTATTTTCTGTTTCTAGAAACTCACAAAATCTCTGAGAGTTCACAAACTATGGGACTCTCACTATTTGTTCAATCATGTAAAGAAAAAAGTGTTTGATAGGGAAGAAAACTGATGTGTTATTTTAACTCAATGTATACTATTTATAGACATTTTCATGATAACATACTTACAAGAAAGTTTACATCCAATTAGATGCATACTAGAGACTGTAGTCAGCTTTTTTTTTAATTTTAGAAATCCAATGTAAGAAAAATACAAAGAATTTGCTATCCACCTTAAAATTTAGTTTGGAAGCTTATTAATTTTCTTATGTGTTATAATAGAAAGATTATTGAATAGTATGAAAACAATGATGGAAAGTTGTAATACCTGCTTCTTTAAGTGTGAAATGATTGTATCCTGGGGAGTGACAGAATGAATGCAGGCAAAGATTGAGGCAACTTTTAATAAAAATTCATGTTAATAGAACTTTTTATTATCAGGTTTATTTTAGTTGAAATAAATTTATTCAATGAGTTTATTCTGGTAGCATTTTTGTAAAATCTAGTAAGCAACAAAAACTTAGATGAGTTGAACTCATTAAATAAATAAAGATAATTTTAGGGACCACTTACAACATGGCAGTGTATTCTTTGTCCATAAACTCAACAGAAACTTACTTTTCTCTCACACATCATTATTAGTTTCTTTTATAATCCAGCTCCTTGTCTTTCTTACCTGCAATTAGGTAGGCTACCTGAAATGTCACAAGTTACAATTGTAGAAAGAAAGAATGTATGAGCCATACTCTGACTCTTAAGGATTTCCTCCAAAGTAATAACCATCTTTTTTATTCATGTTTAAGTGATCAAGGCACATGGCCTTAATTTCAAGGGTCAGTGAAGAACTACCCTACCATGCAATAATAAGGAAAATTGGAAATACTTCATAAGCTATACTTATGTCTACCGCTTGCCTTTAAGAAAAAAAAATGATTTTGAGTTAAAATGGGCGTACTGGTACACGTGGTAAAAATAAACATATATGTGATTCTTGTGGTAACAGATTCTCAGAGCAATGGGAATCATAGAGAAGTTATTCCTGGTAGTATTTCAGAAGGTTCTGTGAATGTAGCATTTAACCTGGATCTGCAGGGATAGGAAATAGCTGCAGAGGTATATGAGCAATCCGTGCTACAGAAAACACATGATCACAATAGTCTGGAGGGCAGACTAGAATGGAGTAAAAATGAAGGAAATAAATTGTGAGAAGCCAAATGGCAATAGTTAAGGAAAAAAGGCAATGGCAAAGAGGGAGTATAACATCTAAGATTGACTGAATTTAGTCAATTGTAAATGGGGAAATTAGGAAGAGGTAAAAATTTCATTGATTAAAAGTATGTTTATAGCTTAGAGAAGTATTTCAGAAGTGGAATTATATCCTAATTCAGTGACATGGTAATTGTTACCCTATGAAAAAATTTACCTATAGTCAAATGACATTGAAAAATATTGCACCTAAGCATTCCCTTGTTATAGTTTTACCATAAATATTTGTGCATTAAGATTATGGCAATTCCTACAATAATTACCAAAAGTAACAAAGAAATAGGCATCTTCTCTGTTACAGTCTTTGATATATTAGTTATTCATATAAGTTGAGTGATTAATTCATTTCCTCCCTAATGAGAAAGTCTAGGATCTAAGTAGAGATGAAAATCTTCTGATTTTTCAGATCCATGCTTTGTGATGTCATAAATTATATTATCCCTTCTTGCTGTCATATATGCTTAAAAACATTGGCTCAAGATGGGTTTATCTGTTGCTCAAATTAATGATTAATTTATATGGAAATATTAAATTTTACATAAATTTCTGAGAAACATAATAAATTAGCAAATCCCACTACACCTGCAGTAATTTCTTTCATTGCTCAAAACCTTTTCCACAGATTTCGTTGGATCTCATCAGTTACTACTTTGTATTTATTAACTGATATTCATGTGGACTCAACTTCTGTCTAATTGGATTTACAATTCCTTGTGGTCATGAACTGAATCTCTATGCTTTAATATCCCTTTAATTCATATACTTTTCGGGCATTAATAATTTTCACCTTGGCATTGCTCCTAGATTTCACTTCCACTCATCCTGTGTGTGTCTCTTCTGCTCATAGATTTTGCTTCCACTCCTTCTGTGTGTGTTTTACTTTGTTTTTTTCTTTCATTTTATAATTTTAATTATCCAATTAATTTTTGTAATGCACTATAGAATGCTCTAACTGTTCTTGGGGGAAAAGAGCAAATATAATTGTTATAGAAATAAAATGATAATGAGTCTCCCAACACACCTAAAATTTTGTTTTGGGGACCATAAAATAATGTTTTTCTCTTTCATACCTTGTATCATTTACTACTCTTGTGAAGACAAATATTTCTTTGTTTATTCAACTCTGACTTTCCAAAATATAGTCTGCATGAAGAACTGATAAATTATTTAGGAAACAATATGCATGTACACACATTTACGCATGTACATATAGGATGCTCCCCAAAAATGTGTACACATTAGATGGCTAATTTTGAAAATGAAATGTATTTTAATAAATAGCATATTTATAGTTATTTAAAGTGTGTGTATACATATTTCGGTTACCTTATATATAAAACATAAAAATTCCACATAAGACAAATTAAAGCATACTCAGTTGAAATTAAAATGTTCAGACCTGAAATACAAGACATTGCACCAAAAAGATGCCAGTGTTAAGCAGCTAATTTGCTTTCTAATTTGGAACATAGTGTAATTGGGTCTCTACTATTATGAGAGTTGAAATGGAAAGCAAGTGCATATTTTGTACATTTATATTTCTAAATTATGAAACTTTTTTCTTACTTCTACAAGTAATTGACTTGTAATTTTCATGTTATTGCCATATATTTCTGCCTTGGAGTCTCTTTATAATCCATATCTCCTGCAAATTCTTCATTTCAAGGACTACAGAATATGTTACAACATGAACTCACATAGCTTCACAAAATAATACTATCTAAAAAAAAGTCACTTTGTGAATCATTTATAAAATATTTTAACATACTTTCATGGTCCACAGCTCTTCATTATTATAAATTCACTATAAAATTATAGAATGTGTGGAAATAAAAAGGGAAGAAAATATGTCATGATTTTAATTTCTTGAGATATTTATATGGTTTAACATTAATGTCTACAATTTAATTTGTTTTAAATTTTCAAATATAACAATATAAGAATTTCTAGTGTAATATTTAGGGAACTAAGAAGTCTGAGAAACATTTATTTCTTAAGGACCATAAATGAAAAAATAAGATACTTTAAATTTGTAAACTTACTAAGTGTCAGATTGTTTTTAATAATATAGAATGATTGAGGTTTGATTGCTTATTTTACCAAATAGCAGAGAAGGGAGATAATTTAATATTGAAGTATTTGACTAATAATGGGTGAATGGGAACCTAGAACAGGAAGTATCTAGAAAGAAAGTATTGGTTTTGGTAGGAAAGGGTATTATACAGAAAAAAAAATCACATTAGATTAATTCTACAAAATCAGTCATTGTTTCTCACTCAAACAAGTATTCAATGCATGTTTGGTTGGTTCAGCTCCATAAGATCATGAATACCCAGATTAATGAAGATGGCATTGTCCATTATGTCAATCCACTATCTATAAAATTGAGGGTCTCATAATTAAATCATTGAGCATGGAATGAAGATATATAACTTTGCTTACACCACTATGACAAGAATAAATTAAAATACTCTATCTTACTTAAAAAGTGTTAAGAGAATTTAGCTTTCTCTCTGGGCCCCAAAGGAAAGCCAGATGGTGCTATGTACTAATCTACCTTAGACAAATAGCCATATTCCCACTCTTTCAGCTGACTCAATATGATTGGGAAAGAAAAGAAAAAAAACTCCACTAATTAAATTCTGTTTCTTCATGGTGTGTGGGTTGAACCTCAGAATGTGACTTAGTTGGAAGTGGGGGTCTTTGCAGACGATTAAGATGATTGAACACTGAATTAGAATGGACTGGAAATCTAATGAGTAGTATTTTTATAAGAGAAGGAAATACACAGAGAAAAAGGTCATGGAAAGATGTAGGTGGAGAGGGGAGTGGTAGAGCCACAAGCTGAGGATTGCTATTGCCACATGGAACCCAGGATGAGGCAAGAAAAGATTCTCCCTAGAGCCTTGAAACATGACTGCTGGCACCTTGATTTGAGTGCTTGCCTCTAAAACTTGGAGAGAATAAGTTTCTGTTGTTATAAGCTATGCAGTTGGTGGTAATTTGCTAGGGCAACTCTCAGAAATGTAATATAGTACTTTTACTCAAATTTTCAAACATTAAATTTTATCTTGATTATTTTCAAAGCTGTAGTAATTTATTGCAAAGGCTTTTTTGCTGGGAAGATTTACTAAAAATTATACTAGGGACTTGCATTTCTGTTGGATTCTCCTGTTTTAACTTTGGTTTTTACATCTTTATGTTTTTTACATTATTTTGAAAGAGAAAATTCCACTTTTAACTCTATTTTAATTAAAATTACTAGCTTAATAGGATTTGTTAGTTTTTTTTAACATATACAATGGGCCACATCTGATTTGAATTAAATTTTAAAATATGTTTGAGGGTATCCTATTTAAGAGGGGATTTCTATTTCATTTCCTATGCCATTTAACAGCATGACAGACTAAATATAAAAAAAAATAAAAATTACCTCCAAGCCAATGCTGAAAAAGTAGTGATAACCTAGAAAGGGGTCGGTAATTAGGGAAGCAATTTATGCTGTTTGAGCTGAATGATAATTTCAGACAGGTTCATTTTCACTAACTGTTAGTTGTTCAAGTTTTGGGCTTATATATAAAACCAATTATATCTTAAAATAGACAGAAGAGAAGAATGTATCAGATACTTACATATTAGTATTAGTACTTTTTTCACATTTATAACCTATCAAGGGTACAATTTTAACCACATCCAATATTTTAAAACTCAGGGTCAAAATATAAACTTCCATCAACAAATTAAAATCGTTTTTATAATAATTTGATGCAATTCAATCTTTTCCTTCTCCCATAATAAATATATTTTCACCAAATATTTGATTGATCTCCTTCTTTCCTTGATACATACCCATAAGCCAGCTACTATGCGGAGCTATAATAATTACTTTGTCCTGTTGTAAAGCCTGCAATCCAGTTGAACTGTTCATTTGTTGTGGTGGCTATATTATAAAGAAACTAATTTGGATGATGATGAACTGGAAAGGATTGGGATTAACTTGGGGATATCTCCAAATCAATGTGGCTGGAGTCACAGAGGGTATAGGATTGCGGTAGATAGAATCTTCCACAGCAATCTCCAAAGATGGAAGGATCTTTATCATTGGGTGCTGTTGTAGATTTGTAAATAAGACTTTCCTACACTGAAGCATCAGCTTTAGCTGTACCCGCCTTCACCGCAGTGTTTTATATACTCTAAAATGTTTAACTCTCAAAAAGAAGTTGGATGGAGCACAAAGTTATTCAAATGTATTTTGGCAAAATTTCAATTCAGGTAAATATACATATGAAATAAACATTAATCGCTTCAGCACCTGCTGTGTCAGTGCACTGCATGGTGGGTAGTCTGCTGGTGAGGATACCATTTCTCTTACATTCTACCACAACCCCTTCCCTGATACTATGATAGCAACAAAACATCTGGTTCCAGACAGATAATAAATATAGAGTCACCTATGTACATATATTTTTATATTTCTTAAGAACTCATCTTGGCTTCTTTTTTATTTAGATAAACATTTATAGGCAAGAGCTTACTGTCAATGTGTGTTATTTTGAAAAATTATAATGTGACAGAAATAAAATGAATTTACTATGATATCTCAAAGATGATAAGCTTCTTTTTTCTTATAATTTCATTTCCCCCTACCCAACTACAGACCTATTATTAATTGCTGAGAGACATTAGTAGAAATCTGGGGGTGTTAAAAACCTAGTATGTCCTTAGCACATGGAATCTTCATAACATTTATTTGTTTTCTGCCTGTCTCCTTATACTTTTTTTCAGTAAAGTTAAACTACATTTTCACATATAGTTGAGTCAAGAGGAAAATTATGTCTTAAGGATGATAAAGCAGTAAACTCTAAAAGGTTTATTGAAGATTAGAAATAAGATTTAGAGAAAAAACAGTGGTGACAAAATAAAATGATTCCATTCATAAAGAAAAAGTAAAAATAACATAACATACAGGTCATTGAGAAAGCTCCAGCTCACTAGTAAAGTCTGTTTTCAGGCATCACAACAATGGATTGTTATGTGTTAGGACAATAAAAATGCTCCGGTGTTATGGCAGTTAACAAGAATATACACTTCAGATAATGATTATACTGGTTAACATTTTATTTTTTTATATTTTGTTAATTCTCACCAGAGGATATTTTCTCCATTGATTTTTAGAGAGAGTGGAAGGGAGGGGGAAAGACAGGTTATCTCTTGCACATGCCTGGATAAGGGCCTGGAATGGAGCCTGCAACCCAGGTACATGCCCTTGACCAGAAAGGAATCCGGGATCCTTCAGTCCGAGGGCCAATGATCTATCCCCTAAGACAAACCAGCCAGGGCATTGCTGGCTAACATTCTAAACCTGCAAACTTTAATAATATGACATCACTATTTAGCTAGGATTTTAAAGGAATTATCAGCTACTAAAGTCACCACCTGCTAATGAATCACTGGTTGCTTTTGAAACCAATTTATTTTCTTTCCAAAGCAATTTCAGATAAATTCATAGCTGTTAAAATAATTAAATACAAGTGACATGCTGGGGATAATGTGAAGGAAAGAAAACATCCTAAAATACTCATTATTTCTTAAAAGTGAAATGCTGCAGATTGGACTTCTCCAGAGTTATTGATTTCCAAAGCAGCCAAATAATCAGAAAATCTTGGAGTTTTTTTCCCTCCCACATCTTTTAATTTAATTTTTATTGAGTTTTGCTTTGCATGCAATAAGCTGTAGGTACGTGAAGATTACATTTTGGTAAGTTTTGACATATACATCCATGAAACTAAAATAATCAAAATGTTAAACATATCCATCACCTTTGAAAGTTTCTTTGTGCCATTTCGTAATGCCATTCTACCACTTCCTGAAACTCTTCTTCCAGGCACCTCTGTTCTGTCACTGTGATTTAAAAGTGTTTTCTAGAATTTTATATAAACTAAATACTGCAGCATGTTTTATTTTTTGTGTGGTCTTTTTGCTCAGCATAATTATTTTGAGACGGATCTATATTGCACTTTATATCAATAGCCCATTCATGTACTGATTACTATAACATTGTATTGCTATACATAAGTTTGCTTATGCATTCACCTATTGATGAACACTTTTGGTTATTAAAATTAAAGCTGTTATACACTGTTATGCAAAACTAGAGGCCCAGTGCACAAAATTATGCATGTATCCCTCAGCCCAGCCTGCACCCTCTACAATCTGGGACCCCTCAAGGGATGTAAAACTACTCGATTAGGATTGGGCCTAAACAGGCAGTTGGACTTCCCTCTCATAATCCACGACTGCTGGCTCCCAACTGCTTGCCTGCCTGCTTTCCTAATTGCCCCTAAACCACTTCTGCCTGCCAGCCTGATCACCCCTAACCACTCCCCTGCTAGACTGATTGATGCCTAACTGCTCCCCTGCCAGGCTGGTTGCCCCTAACTATCCTTACCTGCAGGCTTGATTGCCCCCAATTACCCTCTCTAGCAGGCCTAGTCCCTGCCAACTGCTTCCCTGCTGGCCATCTTGTGGTGGCCAACTTGTGTCCACATGGGGGCAGCCATCTTGTGTGTTGTAGTGAAGTTCAATTTGCATATTACTCTTTTATTAGATAGAATAGAGCCTGCTGCACAGGTGGGGGCCAGCTGGTTTGCCATGAAGGGTGTCCCAGATCAGGGTGAGGATTCCTTTGGGGCATGCGGTGGCCTGGGCAAGGACCTGTGGTGGTTTGCAGACTGGCCATGCCCCCTGGCAACCCAAGTGGAGGCCCTAGTAACTGCGATTTATTTATTTTCTATAATTGAAACTTTGTAGCCTTGAGCAGAGCTAAGCCTCTTGCTTGGTCTGTGGCTGCAGCCATTTTTATTGGGATTTATTTATCTTCTATAATTGAAACTTTGTAGCTTTGAATGGACTCCAGGGTGTGCAGGAAGGTTGGCTTCCTCCATTGCCGGGGAAACCCAAGCCTCCTGCTTGCTCCATGGCCATGTTTCTTTATTGTGTTCTTAATTGGTAACATTTCATCTCCAGATATATACCGCTTATCTGCAATTTAGTTCTTGATATCAGAGCTATACACAAGTTAACCCTTGCATTTTTGGGCCCTGTCCCAAATGTCTATGGAGATATTTGTTCCATGCCCAAAAGTGCTTGATATTTGGTCCTATCCAAAATGTCCATGCTGATCACCTCCCTTATCCCATGTCATAACCAGCTAGGCTATGGTTATTATCAGTACAGTCATAACACATTACTATATCAATAAAACTTGACATTATTAATCCTATAAACCAAAAATATAAATAAATATTATGGGTTTTTTTTAACACAGAAATGTTTTATTTTTTTAATTTTAATTTTTTAATTTCTTTATTGATTAAAGTATTACTTATGTGTCCTTATCCCCTCATTACTCCCTTCATTCCTCCACTCATGCCCTCACCCCCCCTGGTGTTTGTGTCCATTTGTTAATCTTATGCATGCATACAAGTCTGTTGGTTGATCTCTCCCCATTACCCCCACCTTCCCTTATCTTCCCTCTGAGGCCTGATTGCCTGATGGTCTGATCGATGCTTCTCTGGCTTTGGATCTGTTTTTGTTCATCAGTTTATGTTGTTCATTGTATTCCATAAATGAATGAGATCATGTGATATTTATTTTTCTCTGACTGGCTTATTTCACTTAGCATAATAAGGTAGATGTTTTTGACAGACCCAAATATCTACTAGTAGGACCATTTTGGCAGAGACCAAATATGCTCATGGATGTACTAATTTACAGGAAAAAATTTAAGGACCTTTTTGTGTGAATCAAATATCTCCATGAGTATTTGGACAGGACCAATTGTCTGATGAACCAAATTAATACTACGGAAATCTATTATATTAAATAAAGAATAGGCTTGTTGAAGTTATATAAAATAGAAATAGAAAAATAAGAGATAAAGAAAGAGAGAGAGAGAGAGAGAGAGAGAGAGAGAGAGAGAGAGAGAGAAAGAAACATTGATGTGAAAGAGACCACAGGGATTGGTTGCCTCCTGCACACACTCGGATCAGGGCTGGGGATCTAACCTGCAACTGAGGTAAGTGCCCTTGACCAAAAATTGAGCCTGCAACCCTTCCATGAACAGTCTGATGCTTTAACCACAGAGTTACCCTGGTCATGGTCCTTTTAAAATTTTCAGCATTTTGTGTACTGCTTTATTTTATTTTGAATTTTATTATATCATTTAATGTCTTGGATTATCCCTTCTTTTATTTAGAAAACAGGAAAACCAAAACTGGTTTGTGTGTGTGTGTGTGTGTGGTTTCACTTAAAAATATAGAAAAAATACACTCATTTGGGGAGTAGTGGTAGTTACAGAAATGATGATTTAAAGAAGTACTAATTAGAGATAGGAAAAGGATGGTGTATGTAAATGCCTGCATCACTGCCTCCCACAACCACATCAAAATTACAACTAAAATACAGAACAACTATAATCCAGAACCACTGGAAAGCTGGTTGAATGGAAGTACTACTAGAAAAGTAAAGAAGAAAGCACACTGAGACTGGTAGGAGGTGCGAAGGTACAAAACCTGTTGGTCCAGCACCCATGTGGGCCAATTTTTAATTTTTATTAAAAAATATATCTTATTGATTTTTTACAGAAAGGAAGGGAGAGGCATAGAGAGTTAGAAACATCAATGAAAGTGAAACATTGATCAGCTGACTCCTGCACACTCCCCACCGGGTATGTGCCCACAACCAAGGTACATGCCCTTGACTAGAATCAAACTTGAGACCCTTGAGTACATAGGCTGACACTCTATCCACTGAGACAAACCCATTAGGGCTGGGCTATTATTTAATCAGGAGGAAGATCGTCTTTGCGGAAACCCTCTGGAGGAGCAAGGGGTCCCAGTCCCACACCAAACCTCCACCCCTGGATTCAAGAGCTGGGAAAAAGAAGTTCTATAGGAAGTAAGACATGAGCTGTAAAAACCAGTGCAAATTGGGGCTCAGTGTCAGAGGCTGCTGGAGATCTGGCTGCTCGTCTTAAAAGACTGGCTACAAACTAAACTTACAAGGTCCTGCTTCCTTGAGCTCCAGCACTAGGGTGAAGTTCTGGGGAATACAGAAACATATGAGGAGAAACTGAATTATCTGGCATCTGGATTATCTGGTATTGGAATAGGAACTCAGGCTTGGCTTTCTCCCAGATGAAGGTGCTTGAAGAAATCATTGTTCCTGTGCTGGGACCTCCCTGGTGGCAGGGCTGACTGGCAGCCATTTCTGTTTGCTCCATCCTGGTGATAACCTAAGACCCCACATGATCCAGTTTGCAACACCACCTAAGCTGTGTGCAGCTGCTTTTGTATATGAATGGCCTGTCCTTGTCCAGGCTAGGGTTACTCAAGAAAGCTCTAGCTGGTTCAGGGAGCCCAAACCTGTCAATAGAGGGCCCATGACCTGGCACCAGCACCAGTCTGCTACTGCTGGGTAGCCCTAGTCAAGACCTGACTTTGCATCTCCCTGGAGACCCAAGAGCCAGTGCACTCAGTGGTCAGTTTCAGACCAAACAAGATTACAACTCTACACATCCATAAGTGTGGGGCAAACACAGTGAGCACCAAAGCCTCACTGAAGCAAATGCTGTTCCATAGGGTGTCTCCTGCATAGCAGCTCTTCCATTGTTGACACAGCTGGTCCTCATAGCCAAAGGATCTGGAGGTCAATTCTTCCCAGTGACACCAACAGCAATCAAGTCAAAACTACAATAAGACTGAGCTCACAGCCCACAATGGGTGCACCTAGACCTCCTAGTTCAGGTAACTGGGGAGGCTGAGCCACTGGGCCCTATAGATCACCTACTATACAAGGCCACTCTACTAACTCAAGGAGACATAATACTTCTACACAATACATAGAAACAAAGCCAGGAAAGGAGCCACAATGTGGAGACAAAGAAAGATGTCACGAATGAAAGAAATGAAAGAAAGCAAACTACTGGATATAAAGTACAAAATCACATTTATAAGGTTACTAAAGAATCTTCTAGAAACCTTCAAAGAAATGAAACAAGGCCAGTCAGATATTAAGCATACATTGACTGAAATAAAGAATAATATACATCGATTCAATGGTAGAGTGGAGGATTTTGAGAATCAAATAAATGATTTGAACTATGAGGAAGCAAAAAACACCCAACTAGAAGAGCACAAAGAAAAAAGAATCCAAAAATATGAAGATAGTATAAGGAGCTTCTGGGATAACTTCAAAAGTATCAACATCCTCATTAAAGGGGTACCAGAAGAAGAGAGAGAACAAGATATTGAAAACCTATTTGAAGAAATAAGACTGAAAACTCCCCCTACCTGATGAAAAAAATAGACTTGCAAGTCCAAGAAGCACAGAGAGTCCCAAACAAGAGTAACCCAAAGAAAATCACACCAAGACACATCATAATTAAAATGCCAAGGGCTAAAGACAAAGAGAGAATATTCAAAGCAGCAAGAGAAAAGCAGTTTGTTACCTACAAGGGAGTACCCATATGATTGTCAGCTGATTTCTTAACAGAAACTATGCAGGCCAGAAGTGAGTGGCAAAAAGTATTCAAAGTGATGAATAGCCAGGACCTGCAACCAAGATTACTCTACCCAGCAAAGTTATCATTTAAAATTGAAGGTCAGATAAAGAGCTTCACAGACAATAAAAAGCTAAAGTAGTTCATTACCACCAAATCAGTATTATATGAAATGTTGAAGAGTATTCTTTAAGAAGAGGGAGAAGAAGAAAAAGAAAAAGATAAAAAATATGAACAACAAATGGCAAGAAATACATACCTATCAACAATTGGATATAAAATTCAAAATAAACAAGTAAAAAATATAATGTACAGAATAAACTGGTGAATAAAATAGAATCAGAGACATGGAAATGGAACAGACTGACAATTCTCAGAGGGAAGAGGAGGGGGGGTGGGAAGAAATCAAAGATCTTATATGCATATATGCAGTACTTATAAACACAGACAATAGGATGGTGAAGGCTGGGGTGGGGAGGAAACCTGGTAGAGGGAAGCAATTGGGGAGGGGGAAGGGGAGAAAAAAGGGACATCTGTAATAATCTCAATAATAAAGATTAAAAAAAACACTACAAACTAAGGCATCCTTCTCTCACTCTTTCAATTTTGTCCCCCAATTCCCTTTATTATTTCCCAAACCTAAAAGCTTAACTCACAATTCATATATCATACCATATAACACATAACCAGGTGTCTGGCATCGGTATGTGTTCATTGAAGGATAAAATTAAATTGGCTTAAAGATGGTTGTTTTTTTAAAAGTATAACATTAAAAAGAAACTACTCATTTCAAGTATTATAATACTTTTGATATGAATAAAATTTTTATACATTTCTTCATATGATCTGTAGATCTACATAGAAATTGAGAGAGGAGATATTATTATTTATTAACTAGATAAATCATATCTTGAGAGTGTAGTCCATCTGTCTCAGTACAAATAAATTCAAATATCTATATCCCATTTTAGTGAATAGTTTGTAGAAAAATAAAAGATATGGAGGGAAAAGCTGCTTATTGTCTGAAGCACCAATTTCCAGATTATGGCAAATCTTAGGATCTCTTATCAATGAAAAGCTATTTATTGATTATGCTATAGTTCAATTGTTGTCTTTGTTTACTTTCGTGTGTGTTTAATTTATCAAGTAATATAACTGTTACATTATTCACATCATTATGGTTCTTTTGTTTTAGGATAAGTAGGATACTGTCTGTCTAAAATATCTCTGGTTTACAAAGTTTAATTTGTTTCAAATCTAAATTCAAGTTGATAATGTCCAAAGTTTCAACACCGGGGACCTTTAACCACATTTTTCTCTCTCCTAAATTCGGTCGAAATGCTGAGTAAATTGGGTGCTCTGATCAATATCAATTGAAGAAAACCAAATTTGAAGCTTTAAACTTGATGGTTTAAATGTGTTGCTTTGAATTTAAAGGCTGGAAATCTACCCGCTAGGATTCAGCCATTCCACGAGAGAGCTACTATGCCATGCACAAGTCAAATCACATAAAAATCTGATCACTCATAGCAAAAAGGGAGAAAATTAATAAAATGGGAGAATGTTAGTATCTGACTATGTTGTAAATATAATTCATCATTAGAAATATATGGTCTGAAAAAAAGGCTTGAAAAAATTTCAGAGAATTCGGATGCTATGAAATGGCATCTTTTCATCCCCAAACTTCTTTTACTTTATATCAAAAGCTGGATGATTGGAATACAAGATCAACATAACACAGTGATTTGGGGGCTGGTTGTACTTTGAGGCTGCTTGTCTTGATTTGAATGAAGCATGATTTGAAGGACATGAAAGAGGATCCCGATAGATTGCTGGGGGAAAAAAGTCTTCCCTTTTGAGGCTCCGACATTTATTACTACCATGTAAAATCCTACATTCCTGTAATCTACATAATCCCAGCTTCAAATCAAATAACTACCATCAGCAACTTTCTTCATCTCTAATAGCAAGTTTCATTCCGACTTATTCTTTGATTGGTTTAATGGAAAATAAAAGATAGGTATCTATTACACTCAGAGATAAAAAGCTAAAAATACTTATACAATTTAAAAAATATTCTCCTTTGGAGTTTAGCTCTAAACACCTTTAGAAAATGTGTCTGCCACGAACCCAATTTGCATGTTATATAAATCTCCAACCAACAGCTTTTTAACCAGAAAGTCTTTACAACAATTTTATGTAACAGCAGGGAAGTTGACCACTTGTGATTAACAACTTTCTTATTCAATTTCCTTGCTAGAGTGAGAAAATTGTTCAAATTCATCTTAGCTTCTTACCTGATGTTTATTACAGTGTATGAGATTTCCCTTCTAAGCAACTATAGTATTATTGCTCTTTTCATACTAAACTCATTTCCCATTACAGCTGTATTAATCTATGCATTCTTTCTCTCTTCCATTATTTTTCTTTCTTTTCCTTTCTCTATTTCACCTGTCAGTATTTTAGAATTTCATATTTTATATATCCAAAATCTCAATCAGGTGTACAACTATGATTCATGAATTATCAGTTTATTTATTTTTTAAAATATATTTTTATTTATTTCAGAGAGGTAGATAGAAATAAATAAAAATAAAGAGATAGAAACATCAATGATGAGAGAGAATCTGCCTCCTACATGTCCTCTACTGGGGATTAAGCCCACAGTCTAGGCATGTGCCCTTTAACCAGAATTGAACCCGGAACCCTTCAGTCCGCAGCTCTAGCCACTGAACCAAAACAGCTAGGGCTATAATTAGTTTATTTTTAACAACTTTAACCTCAATGTATCTATATATTTTTCTGGGTTTAAGAATTATGCTCTGAAACAGGTGAAAAGTGTTATAATTTATTATATATATGATAGACCTTCATGGAGTTCAAGCTAGAAGTTTGCAATATCAATAGAGACTCAATAAATATTTATAGTGTATAAGTCTTGTCAACCCCTTACTTTTTTTCTTGAAATAACAAAGGTGTGTGCAGAAAAATAAATATACAAACCCAATAACAATAACCACCACCACAACAAAATTTTTAGAAGTGATATTTATGATACTTTTAATTTAAATAAAGTCTTATACACTGTGAATTTTGAAAAATTTCAAACCTTTTTCATTGTTAGTTGTAGAAGAATGCCAAAGCATGTACTAAAACAAAAATTGGTCACTTTATTAAAAGTCCATCTTGTAGTAAAGGATTTTTACATATCTGCATAAACCCAACCTTTTAAACAAAATTTATTTTTATTTTAAAATAAATATGTAGCTTTTAGGAAAATACCAAGAAACCTGAAAAATGAAAAGGAATTAATAAATTTACTTATAAATAATTACAATGAAGCTTTAGTCACATAGTCAGATCCATTCACATAAGTATTAGCAAAGGCTGCTTTTGTGCTACAAAAATACATCAAGTAGGTGTAATGGTGATGTATGGCTGAAATTATACGGCCTGTTACAGCAGTTTACCATCTCCTGAAATAGGCTATTTCATCTACTACAAAAGATAATTCTTTGCTTTAAATCATATGCTCAATAATCTTCTGTATTTGCATAATGTTAAAAAATTTAACCGTTTGCATATCATATAATATTACACCAAGATGCTAACGAGAGAAATAATGAAGCCTTATTTCAACAAATGGATGCTTTTATATGCATTAAGTCACTTTTTAAAAGAATAAGTCAGCAAAAATGCTGACATATGCTGATTTAGCATATTAATATGTTTCTCCATTAAATTAGATCATGACATTAAACTTATTTCAAATTTATTTTGTAATCCAGATAATTATCACTTGAAATTTTATTATTACATAGTTCATGGGCAACAGCAATTAAAGCCTCATATTTTATATGAAAATACCCAGGTAGCAATTAGGGTTTTTTAGTTATAAGCAATAGGAAACCACTTAAGGGGATAAAGTGGAAACTATTAATAGGATACTGGTTAGTTCACATAATGAATTAATCATTGTTCCAGAATATTTTGATAGGAAAAAAACATGACAAGTGAAATAGATATCAGGTGATTGCAACCGTCTAAAGAAAAAGATATCCTTAACTATATATTCTGGGTATCACCACTAAAATAAATATGTAAATCCCAGTTTTTCTTAAAACCTTAAACTATTTTTCTCATTGTTTAAAAATACAAGGGAGAAAGTATTAAATTGTTCCATGGCCACCTTTGATTATACCAGGGCAATATGACCAAGGATATAATAGTAAGAATATATGGCAGGCTTTGGTGTTTCATGGTAACATAACAAAACACTGATTTATTATTCTACCAAGATGACAGAAAATGAACAAGATGCAATATCTCACCTTAAAAACAAACAAAATGTATTATAGGAAAAATGAATATCGTGTGATACAATTAAAATATTTACTCTATTCACATTTATTGACAAAGAAATTTAACAGAGGTAGTGAACATATGTTTAACATAGAAATAAACATGCAGGTTTATTTCTTTCCTGAACATATAAGATTATTTTCTCGCACTCATTTCCTACCTTGCATCTAAGTAGCACCAAATAGTGGACGTAGGGGTAGAAACACTGAACATTAGAAATGTTGGATGCTAAGATATCCACCATGCATATTCATCTTTTTTTTCTCTGTCCTCATCTAGTGAGCTGGAAGCCAAAGACTAGAAGATGGCAGAGGCAAATTAGGAGAGAAATCAGTATCCTGACTCACCTGAGGGAGGACATAAGAGCCCCGAGCCGTCTGACCCACATCAGAGTGTGCTGCAGTAGGAACTCAAACTTTATCAGGTTTAGCCACTGACTTCATTACTTATTTAACCCATTATAATTATATAAAATTAATTATAGTTGAAATTTGATTTTAAGCATCAAATGTAATCTCTCTCTCTTTTTCTTCCTCCTCTCCCTTCTCTCCAATACAGCAATGTGACCTGCTTGTTGTGTATGTAAGGAAAAATGTAAAACTCTCCAACTCCTAGTTTGTCTAAATTTTTATTATTTTAATATGAGATATGCTTCCTAATATATACTAGAAAGGCATTCAAGGGAAATCAATCATAATTTATTACATTTATTGCTGTATATTGTTATTACTTTAAATGTATTTCTTTGAAATTATTTTATGGGTCACATATAAGGCCTTTTATTATATATGCTGTAGTATCAATTTCTTATTTTCTAAGAAAACAAAATTATCTTTAACCAAAATAGGAACATTTCATCATCACTTTTTTTTTTCTTTGAGATTGCTTCCAGGTTTTATATGAAGCTCCAACCAGAGTTACTAGTATATTCCCCTTTGAATTTCAAGAGAAAAAATTTCCACCCTGCTCTTGACACTTATCTTATTCTTTCCAGAATTGTACTTTTGTTTGTACAGGTCTTATCTATTCAACCAGATTGTAAGTACTTTAAAACAGTGTTAGTGTTTAAGCTCTGTGTGCCCTATGGTACTTAAATACATCTAGTAAATTTTTGCATAATGATAATTGTTGCAGCACCAAGGAGATTCATGTGGACTTTTGGCCTTAGTTTGATCATTTTCCTGAAAGTTTATTTTTTTTAGGAAATACATGAGCATTCTGATACATGATCCTTCTACAAAAATGAAATAAGCTTGTTTTCCCTTTTTCTACCTTCTTTTTTTTGGGGGGGGGGGTTGTAGATGGGAGTTTATAAACAATATTTATTTCTCACAGTTCTGCAGATTTGGAGGTCCCAAATCAAGGTGCCAGCAGAGCCCTAGAATTCTGGCTCAGTTAGTTTGAGCTTTGGCCTGAACACCAAAGGATCATGAGTTCAATCCTGGTCAGGACACCTAGGGGAGACAATCAATTTATGTTTCTCTTTTTTACTCCAAAATCAATCAAAACTTTTTCTAAAAAAAGGCAATAAAGATTTAATTTTTTTTTAAAAAAAGGTGTCAGCTTCCTGGCTCATTGATGGCACTCTCCCCTGTGTCCTCACATGGTAGGAGGGCTCCCTTCTTAGGTCATTGGTCTCACAAGTATTATAGAGAACTTGTTCAATTATGAAACATTAACCTTTTTTTGTTGACAATATTTTTTAAAATCTTTATTGTTGAAGGTATTGCATATGGCCCTTTCCCGCCCCCTATTGAACTCATCTAACCTGCCTCCATTCCCCACCTCAGGCCTTCACCACCCATGGGTGGTGCATATAAGTTCTTTGGTTGATCTCTTTCTACCCACCCCCATCTTCCCTCTAAGATTCCACAGCCTGTTCCTTGTTTCTATGTCTCTGTATTTATTTTTTCCATCAGTTTATTTTGTTCATTAGATTCCACATATGAGTGAGGTCATGTGATACTTGTCTTTCTCTGACTGCCTTATTTTGCTTAGCATAATACTCTCCAGGTCCCTCCATGTAGTCTCAAAGGGTAAGAGATCTGTACTTTGTACTGCAGCATAGTATTATTCCATGGTATAAATGTAACACAGTTTTTTTTATCCACTCATCTACTGAATCTTAAACTAGATTCCTTTCTTCTAAGGAATTTGGTTCAAAATGATATATAGGAAATATGTTAGCATGTTTAAGATGTAGTGATAGTCAAAACAGTTAGTGTCATTTTATAATTCCAAAGATTCATTTTTCCATTTTATTCCTATAAAGACCATCAGGAGTTGGATTACTAAGATACAAAGAAGATATAACAGTTATTATGGAAAGAGATTAATGAAACCGGCTTTTAAATTACATTATCAGCATCATCAGCATCACCATAATCACACACCAGACCATGAAAAACTATATATTATTGGTATGTAGAAATAAACAAGTCAGTCCAGCAAAGATGACAAATTTAGGAATAAATAAAAGTATTGGGACAAGATGACTCAGAGTTAAAGATGATATGGATAACAGGTTTAAGATCGGTGAGCACAGGCACAGACTCTGTGTTGTACATGCAATATCGTATTTCCTCTCTCTCAAGTAACAAAGAGAAGCTAATTTTTCATGTGAGATATTTTTGTACAGTCTTTATTTTTCTGACCCATATTTTAAGCTTCAGGGTATAAATCAATCTCAGAGAGGGAACTGAGAAAGTCACCTGAGGTGAAAGTTAGCTGGTGTCTCTATTTTAGGTTCTGCCCCAAAGGTTTAGTCTTTTTAGTTCAGACATTAAAAGCTTGGCTATACACCATGGGGGCTTGCAACATTATTAGTCCTGCTATGACAAAATGTCTAGCCATCCTGCCTGTAGCCTATCCCTTTTTAATCTCACTAGAGATTAGAAAAAAAAAATCAGAGCTTCAACTAAATAAGCCAAAGCCTGCGTTTTATTTGTGATTTTTTAAAAGACATTGAATACATCATTACATTAGAGAGCGAAGAATCATTAACTAAATCAGAGAAAAGATGAAAGTATGTCAACTTCTGGGTTGTTTTATACTTCTGTTGCTTTATCTGTTAAGGTTACTAGGTGGTAACAAAACAGCTTTCCTTTGGATACTCAGATCACTTTAAAAACAGTAACTGACAAATCATAATTTACTCAGAGCAACAAACCGAAGTGGGCCATTAAAATGTACTGTGCATTGATCCATTGATCATTTATGGATTTATCAGATCCATTGATCACAGTGGTGGAGCCTGCAGTCAAAGTGTAAGGATATTTGATCCAGATTTCTCTATTTATAGCCTGTTCATACTAGTTGGATTCAAAATCAGATTGAGCTGCCATTTATTGTAAGTTTTGCATATATAGCAAGAGTATAGAAGTTTAAAGTCATTTATAATAAAACATTAAAGCACAACAAACATTAAAACAGAAAACATGACTTACTGTTTCTAAATATTCTTTCCCCAATGATTTAGCTTGAGTTAAGATAATTTGGAACAGATATTTTAAATATGTTAAAATAAAAGTCTTTAGCAAATAATAATTTGCTCTGTGCTAGGTAGAGTTTAAAAGCATTTGTTTTCTTTATATCTTTGGTTTTGCATTACTTGCTATATATTCAGGGCATTTTAATCCTTCCATTTATTTATTTTTATTGAAATATAATAATTTACATTTAGTGAAATGCTCAGTTCTTCAGTGTAACCTTTGATCAAGTTTGTCAATTGCATGAACGTTTCCTTTATGCCAGAAAATTCTCTTATGCCCTTTTCCCAACCAGAAGCAACAAGTGATCTGATTTCTGTTCACAACGGTTAGTTTCACATAATCTTGGATTTCAAATTAATGGAGTCATACAGTATATCTATTCTTTTGGATGAGTGGTTCCTTTGATCAGGCATAATCTTTTTGAGATTCATTTTATCATTGCATGCACCTGTGGTTTCTTCCTTTTTTATTACTGGGTAGTAACATAACAACGTGTGTTTGTTCATTCTCTTCTTGAAAAATATTGGGAATATTTTCAGGGTTGTTTTTGTTGTTTTGCTATCAAGGCTCTTGAGGATAAATATTTTTATTTATTTTAAATAAATAGTTCAGAGCAGAAAGAAAGTGGCAGATTTGCAAATAGGTTATACAACTTTTAATGTTGTTATTTTTTCTTCATTTATTTGTATCCCATGATGGATTTAATTTTCATTTTTTGGATGAATGATACAGAGCACTTATTCATGTGCTTATCCGACCCTTATATATCTTCCTTCTGAAGTGTCTGTTCAAATAATTTGCTCATTCTTCTATTGGGTTATTTTTATTTTAAATATAGATTTGTAAGAGTTCTTTTTATGACTACAATCCTTTGCCAGATATATCTGTTACAGACTTTTCTCTCCCAATCTATCTTAACTATGTTTTTAATCACATCTTTTGAAGAGCGGAAGGTATCATTATATTGTTGTACATTGTATCAAATTTTCCTTTGTTTCATGGCTCCTGCTTTCTGGTTCTAATAAATGTTAGCTGACCCCACAAGTTGCAAAGATATTCTGTTTTCTACTAGTATCTTAATAATTTTACATTAAAATATTGTAACAAGTTGTTATCAAGTTGATTTTTGTGCATAATGTGACATTTTTAAAGGCTGTTTTTCCACTGTCATTTTCTTAGTTTACACTATTTCTCTTCTTACTGTACCTATTCCATCATCCTTTTTTAAAATAGATATTTTTATTGATTTCAGAAAGGAAAGGAGAGGGAGAGAGAGATAGAAACATCAATGATGAGAAAATCATTGATCGCTGCCTCCTGCATACCCCCTACTGAATGAAGCCCTCAACCTGGTTATGTGTCCTTGACTGGAATGGAACCTGGGACCTTTCAGTCTGCAGGCTGACACTGTTCACTGAGCCAAACCAGCTACGGCTATTCCGTCATCCTTTACTGTTCATTTCATAGTCCATTCCCCCTTCATTATTCCCCATTTACTTACCTTCTTTAAAATGTCTAAATAGCCCAACCAGTATGGATCAATGGCTGAGCATTTCTCCATGAACTAAGAGTTCACTGGTTCGAATCATGGTCACGGCACATGCCCAGGTTTCAGCTCAATCCTTGTAGGGGCAGTGCAGGAGAGAGCTGCTCAATGATGTTACTTTCTTATCAATATTCCTATTTCTCTATCTCCCTTCCTCTCTTCAAAAATCAATAAAAAAGTATAAAATTACTAAGTATATAGTCTTTTGAGTCTATCATAAATAGTATTTTTAATTATTTTACTAATTTTTCATTGTTAACATACAAAAGGACAATTATTTATTTATTTGTTTGTTTATTTATTTACTAAATTTTATTGTTCAGATTATTACAATTGTTCCACTTTCCCCCCCCCATATCTCCCCTCCACCTGGCTCTCACCCCACCCTCTGTCCTTACCTCACACCCATTGTCCTAATCCATAGGTGTATGATTTTTGCCCAGTCTCTTCCCATGCCCCCTCCACCCTTTTCCCCTTGAGAACTGTCAGTCTATTCCCTTTCTATTCCCCTGATTCTATTATATTCACCAGTTTATTCTGTTAATCAGATTTTTAATTCACTTGATTTTTAGATTCACTTGTTGATAGATATGTATTTGTTGTTCCTAATTTTTATCTTTACCTTTTTCTTCTTCTTCCTCTTCTTAAAGAGTACCTTTCAGCATTTCATATAATATTGGTCTGGTGCTGATTAACTCTTTTAATTTTTTTTTTATCTGTGAAGCTCTTTATCTGCCCTTCAATTCTGAATGCTAGTTTTGCTGGGTAGAGTAATCTTGATTGTAGGTTCTTGCTATTTATCACTGAATATTTTTTGCCACTCCCTTCTGGCCTGCATAGTTTCTGTTGAGAAATCAACTGACAATGGTATGGGTGCTCCCTTGTAGGTAATGAACTCTTTTTCTTTTGCTGCTTTTAATATTCTCTCTTTGTCTTTTGTCCTTAGTATTTTAAATAGGATGTGTCTTGGTGTAGTGCTCTTTGGATTCCTTTTGTTTGGGGTTCTGTACGGTTCCTGGACATGTAAGTCTACTTCTTTCACCAGGTGGGGGAAGTTTTCAGTCATTATTTCTTCAAATAGGTTAACAGTATCTTGCTCTCCCTCTCCCATAATTCTGATGTTAGTACACTTGAAGTTGTCCCAGAGGCTCTTTACACTATCTCTCATTTTTTTATTCCTTTTTCTTTTTGCTTTTCCACTTGAGTGTTTTCTGTTTCTTTGTATTTCAAATCTTTGACTTAATTTTTGCATTTTTCTTGTCTGCTTTAAGTCTCTGTACAATATTTTTTATTTCAATCTGTGTATGTTTAATTTCTTGATGGTCCTTTTTTATCTCCTCTTGGATCTCACTTAATTTATCCATCTTTTCTAGGAAATTCTTGAAAAATCTTATAACCGTGGTTTTGAACTCTCTATCCAGTCTTTTTTTTCCCCCTCCATTTATTTTGTTTGTGATCTGTTCCTTTGTCTCTGTATTTTTGCTGCTTCCCTGAGCTGGTAGAGTAGCTTTGTGTGCTAAGTGTCCTATATGACCCAATAACTCTGCCTCCTCAGTTACCTGAGACAGACTCTCTTGGTGCACCCCTTTGTGGATTGTATGTACAGCCTTGTAGTTAAGTCTTGATTGTTGTCGGTATCACTGGGGAAATTGACCTCCAACCCGATTGGTTGTGAGAATCAGCTGTGTCTATGCCCAGGAAAACTTCTGTGCTGGACTCTGCCTTAAGACTTGCAAGATTACAAATGCCTCTGTGCTGGGCTTAGATGTGGCAGGGTCTCAGGGCTGAACAGACAGGCTTGGCTTCCCATCAGCCCTGTCCCACGTGGCTCCTGGGTCTTAATATCCCTAGGTAATCGCTGCAGCCCTCTCTGCATACAATCACGCTTGGGCACCTCCAGACCTCTGCCTTTTGCGGCTCCCTTGAGTTTCCTGGCGCTCCGGAGACCCATTTAAGTCTGGGTCCCCAGGGTCTTGCTCGAAACTTCAGTACAGTCCAATCTGGATTTCAGCACATTTGGGAAATTCTTTCTTCTTCCCGCGAGAGAAAGCCAGCAGTCAGTTCTCTCTGTGCACACTTTTGTGCACTCCTCCAGACCTCTGTCTTTCATGGCTTCCCTAAGTTTCCCTGCACTCTTCCCTTTTCACAACAGTCCAGACCCCCCATATGAGTCTCACCCAGAACTGGGGTTCAGTGCAGTCAGAAGTGGGGTTCAGTGCAGTTGGGAGTTTCCGTCTCCCTTCTGCTAGAGGAAGCCAGCCACTCCCTCCTCCACTCATCCTCTCCATACCTCAGCTTTTTGCAGCTCCTCTGAGTCTCCGTGAGCCCCTCTCTTTCCTTCTAGTTGTAGAATTTCCACTCAGCCAGCTTTCCTGTGGTTCTGGATGATGACCGTTTTGTCTTTTAGTTGTGGTAATGAAATTGTTGTGCAAGGCAGCTGTTTAGGTGTTCACCTATGCCACCATCTTATTTCTCTCCACAATTGATTTTTTTTAATACCCTGTATTATGGCATTAAACAGCATTGTTATACTCTCTTAGTTCTAGTAGGTATTTTGGTAAGTTCTTATGATTTCCTGTTATCAAAACTATATCCTCTGCAAATAGTTTTTCTTCTTCATTTCCAATTTTAATGCCTTTTTTCCTTCTTAATGTCATATTGCAATGACTACTACCCCCAATACAGCAGAAGTTTCTTGCTCTTCATAAAGAAAGCACCCATTTTTTCACTACCACATAGCTCTAGTTTTTTTCATTGATTCCCTTTAGCAGGTTGATAAAGTATTTCTACAGTTAGTTTGTTTATAGTTTTATTTATATTTTAAAATCATAAATAGTTGTTTTACTTTGTCAAAACATTTTTCCCCTGAATTAATTGGAATGATCACTTTTACTTTCTCCTTGCATTCCTTAATGTGGTGAATTACTGGCAAAGTTTATTTTGCATTCATAAAATAAATTACACTTGTTCATAGTACTATATTTTTATATAATATTTACTAATATTATATGAAGATATTTTAAATAATGACATTTTTAATTTAAAAATTATAAGGAAACATAATGTGTGAGGCAGGTCAGAAATGGGCAACTTTGGTCATGATGCCAAGTATGAATATTGTCATCACCATTACATTCTATATGAATGATAAGTATCATATAAAATATCACTTAATATTATTTGTAATAGAAGTAGAATTTGTAGGCTTTTAACTCTAATGTAAAATCATTTTAGTTCTAGATTTTTTATGTTAAATAACATTTTATGAGTCTGCATTATACATTTCAAAATAGATATGTATTTTATAAAGATAATTTTTGCTTAACATTCAAGTGAGTGAAGGTTAGTGATCTACCCATAAACTGAATACTACATAGTTATTCCAAATAATGAATTAAAATAAATCTTCTAATGAACACAAAATGTACTTCAAAAATATTATTAAGAGATAAAAATAAATTATGATGGGATGGATATAGCATCATGAAGTCAATGGATCAATAATAGACAGCAATTACAATATATATAAAAACAGAGCTAATATTTTTAGTATTTAAAAAATATGTTAAACTAGGGATAAATGAAAAAACAACCTAACAGAAATATAAGTACAATATATATTAGAAAACTTATAGAGAGTTAAACACACATTGTAATAAGGATGTATAACATAATGCATTTCACATGTGGTAAGGAAAATAAAATTAAAGAGTGAAAAAATATTTTAAAGTTAGATCAGAAAAAAAACATGTAAGTGTGACTAAGAGTAGAAACTTATTAAATGCTTTTGAGGGTATGGGAATTAGACACTTGCATACATATATGGTTGGTAGGATGTATATTCATATAACTTATTTTTATTGAGAGTAATCTAAGTATATATTATTAAAGGAATATTCTCTCTAAGTTAGTAATGATAAATATTTTAAATTAGAATAATTTAGAAATTAAGATTTGAAAATAAATGTACATGTTACAAAAGTTTGACATTGGAAGAAGTGATATTTTATTTTTAAATATTTTCTATTTTTTAAGTTCTCATAATATTTTATCTTAGTAAATAAAACCTCTTCAGTATATCGTCTGAAATTTCATCTTAGTCTCTTTACTTGGCATACATATAAAAAAGCAAATCTGGAGATGTTGAAAAGTTATTAACTTGGTATTAGAAAGTATATGCATAAATGCAAATAAGTTTAAGGAAGAGTAGGATAGAAATTTATTTTTTAAGGAATATACCATAAGCTGCTTAAAAAGTGATACTAGAGGGTTAATAATACTTTGGTGCTTTGCTTAATAGGTAAGAGATAAAAAATTGAAATTTGATAAAATATAATTCCTCTGGTCTTACTACTAAGACTGTGCTGAGTGTTGAGGACATCCAAGGACAGTTATGATTGCTTCAATGGAGCAGAGCTTTCTACACCATCTGAACAACCTTTTATTACAGAATGACTCACTTATTATAAATCATTATTCCTGTTCATGCACTGTTAGGAAGAATGACAGTCCCTTCAAAGTGATACAAAGCTCAGTGATTTCCTAAATCTCAATGAGACAACATAGGGTTCTTACAATGAATTTGGGGCAATTTTCTTGAACTCATCTCTATCACATAAGCTGGAACAGAACCAGCCATTATAGTCAAGAACCTTTTAAAATTGTGGTAAAATTGCACAAGTTAAAACATTCTTATATTTTCCAAGTTCTGGTGAAGAATTTCACTTAAGCATAAGGAAATGCAAGTTATTTTTTGTCAATATATTTTAAAAATAATCTTAATAAGCAAAAGATGCTGACTACTTATTTTATTTAGCCAAGATATTATCCATAAAAGTTTTACCTAACCTTTTCATACCCTAGGAATTATTATGCTCATGTTTTATATGGATACTAAAATAATAAATTAGTATAAATATACATAATATGTTACATATATTAAAGGTTACCAAATAAATTAGTCTCTAGATATTTTTGTTTTTTGTTTTTTTTCCCCAGCTGTTGTTATTTACTATCTTTTGAGTTCTCTTTCATTATAGCAAAATTATCCAGGATGATTTATGAATTTTGATTATTTAATTCTGTAAAAACAATGTAGCTAAACATTTGATTTTGTGAATTCTCACAAGATATAATCTATGTTCCTACATAAAGTTACTTCATTAACCTGTGTACTTTATTTCCTCATGTGGATATATTCTAATGTAATTTTATGTATTAAACACATTGAATAAGTATTTATTGAAGAACTTCCATATCCCCAAATTAAATAAATAGGCCTAGATTTCTGCTTTCCTTGGACTTACTTTTTAGTATAAATCTGGAGTTCAAGGAAGAGAAGTGGATTGCAAATATGAATTTGAATAGTCATCAGCATGTAGAAGTTGTTTAAAGCCATGAGACTAGATATATGAGAGAGAGAAAGGTTAAAAGATCTGAAGAAGGGGGAAAAAGAGGAACTTACAAGAAGATTGATATAATGAACAGAAAGTACATACTATGAGAATTTGTAGATCCAGAGGCAAAGGGGTCAAACATTAGGAGGCAATGAGTGCATGAGGTTTATAAAACAGGCTGCAGATATTGGTAATGGACAGTGTTTAGTTTATGACCATGCCACTGAAGAGCTTAAATGATTGGAAGTCAATATCACTGGAAGAGAATAGTTTAAAAGTTTGAGAGGCAAGGCCATTGAGTATCTAAATGTGTATTTTTGATTACCAAGAAGTAAGACAAAAGAAGCCCTGAAAATAGAGAAAATATGTAGGAGACATATTTATTGAGAAGTGAGAGAAAATGACTTGGTTTTTATACATGTCAACACGATTTGGGAAAGCAGGGATACGGTGCATTGACAAGTTTTAAAACTTGGACTTTTGGTTGGAGGGAAGCTGAAGTGTTGGGAGATGACATTGAAGACCCAGAACCACAAATTTTCTAATTCCAAGCCTAGTGTTCCCAGAGATGTGAGAAGGCTGCATGAAAAATAGTCCTCAGTGGAGAGCCAATGACCCATTAGAGCAGCGGTCCTCAACCTGTGGGTTGCGACCCCTTTGGAGGTCAAACAATCCTTTCACAGGGGTCGCCTAAGACTATTTATTGGAAAACACCTATTTCTCATGGTCTTAGGAACCAACACACTGCTCCTCGGTGTAGCAAAATGTAGCAATGTAGTTTACTGTTGTTATATTAAGACTGTTACCCATGCTATACCACGATTCAAGACAAAATTTCATTTATTTTTAATTAGAAATAAATATTTCACAATATATAATTACATATTGTTTTTGTGATTAATCACTATGCTTTAATTATGTTCAATTTAAATACAACCTGCATATCAGATATTTACATTACAGTTCATAACAGTAGCAAAATTACAGTTATGAAGTAGCGACGGAAATAATTTTATGGTTGGGGGTCACCACCACATGAGGAGCTGTCTTAAAGGGTTGTGGCATTAGGAAGGTTGAGAACCACTGCATTAGAGTAAAAAGATGAAGGAAATGCTCACAATAATGGTAGATAGGAGATTTTAACTTAGGAGATTTTAGAGTTCATGGGCCATGAATTCCAGAGAGCAAAAGGAAAACTTCTGAGCTGTTGGGGACAGGTGGGAAAAGGGCCTAAATAGAAGATGTGCTGAAGGTTGTTGAACTAAGAGTACGTAGATCTGCAACTTCTTGTGCTGACTGATATTCTGAAACAATGACATTGGTCTTAGAGAACTCACGATTTGAGTGCTAGCAAGGCTGTGACTGTTAGGGATAGGCAGGGCAGTTGTAAAGGGGGCGAATACTGCCCTTACCCTCTAACCATGCAGGGCATGAATCACGGTGGATGTCCTATTAATCCCTTCACAGAGATTAGTCTTAATCCCTATCCATGATGGGCACATTTATTCCAAATGTGCAGTTTTTCACATTGACAGTTTTAAGGACTTGAGGACTGCTGGGGAATAAAGTCTTCCTACAGGCACAACCTCTCACATGCCCCTTGTTGATGGAGGGCAGATATCTTTCGGAGGAATGGAAAATGCACTATCCTCTCAAATTCCTTTTTGTTTTAAATCCATTAAGGTCAGTGTTTTAACCACAGGAACAAATGTAATTCCTCTTTACTCTTTATTTCCCATTTTGCTCACCAGATGTCATCCTATGTGCTTACTGTCTTTCCCATTGGGCCATGATCTCCACAGACAGGGATCGGAGATAATTTGTCTTATTCTCATTTGTATTGTAAATGGAGAAACAGGTCTTCCTTGTGAGGTCTTTAAGAGTCACTCAGATATGACAATGGAAATTACACTCAGAAAGGCATCCTATATAATAAAAGCCTAATATGCAAATCGACCAAATGGTGGAACTTCCAGGCTCTATGATGCACACTGCCCACCAGGGGCAGACGCTCAATGCAGGACCTGCCCCCAGTCCACAGGCCCCAGTCAGCTAAGGCACGTGCCAGTGGGGGACCCCAATTGTTATGCCAGTCACCCCACAGATGGGCCTTGTTCACCAGCCAGGCCTAGCGACCCTACCAGTGGACAAATTTTGTGCACAGGCCTCTAGTATGAAATAAAAGGATTACTGTACTCACAGGTCCTAAAAGAGGGAGGCACACATACCACACCAAAAAACATGTGGGAGGAGCCCCAAGGGAGTGGGTTCAACCAAGCAGGTGGGAACCCAAAAGAGAGAGTGAGGACTCCTTGGCAGGAGCCTTTATTGGGGGTTAGAGTACAGTACACAAGCAAAAGGTATGAAAGGATTTTATTGGTGCATTTGAACTTTACTAAGTCACAGTAAGGAGAGCCAGGAGGAGAACTTGTGAAAGGGACCAGCCTAATCACCTTGGTGCACCTGGTCAGAAGGGTTACTCACAGACTATTTGAGGGAATGTTGAGGCACCAGGGACATATGAATATTTAAAAATTTACAACATACTATTATTAACAACAGAGTATGAAATGTAGTTGGTGCTCAGATTATGTGAATATCTTGTGGGTGGCAGTAAAATATTCTAGAAAAGTGTTTATTAAATTTACATCATGAATTTTGGTGAAACCTGAGAGTCTACAATTTCTATAAAGCTCCCAGGTGATGTTAGACACAAATAAATTAAAGAACAATTACAATCAGTTACTATTAGGCTATAAAAAGTCTATAGCTTTGCTTCCCTGTTAACAATAAACATTTTCCATACAAGAGAGCCATTCTTTTTACTTTAAAAATTTTTGTGATACTCTATCTAATAAATCTTTGGTTTGCATGTTGTTCTTCAGGTGAACTTCTATAGTAGTCAGAAGAGATTGGATTAGCAAAGCAACTAATAGCAATATGTAAAGAACAGAGTGTAAGTGATTAAAAATCATTTAGAATAATATCCTCTGATGATGCAGGCACCAAATGTCCATTGTGATCAAAAGGCAAAGAGTAACAGATTTCATCTTAGATTAATACACTTTTATTTCTTTTATTTCACAGAACTGAGGACATCTAACAGGGCATATGTGACAGATATTACAGGAGGAATTTAGCTTGGAACAATTGTTTCAATAACCTCACTTCTTGGACATTAACTTCATTAAAGTCATAGTATTTAAACTCATAAGACTATTGACAAAAATCCATTCCCTGATTGTGCAACTGGCATTCTGTAGTTAAACTCAAGGTACCTTTCATGGACCATATATGAGGAGCATCCTTAGGGATGTGGTTTGCTCTGAGGAGGAAGATCCTACTGCATTACAAAAGTAAGATGAGTTTTGTCCCCAAACCAAAGCTCATACATAAATATTTTTGATACTTAATAATCTGAATATGAATTATATAAATGAATTAATCTCATTTGCATCAATTTCTTGGATTTAAAGGTCCTATATGTTTGAGAAAAGAGATGCCATTATTCCTTGAAAATGTATGTGATTTTGTTAATATACAGGATTCTTTCTGTAAATATATATATTTACTTTAGAATTTTGCTTAGGGTTAATTTTAACCCAATTCAATAGATAATGAAAGAAGAAATAAGCACTGAGATTTTGCTTATCTTTATGAAACAATGACAGCTGTTTTAAAACATTTTAAATAAATATTAAATTGCTAGGACACATAAAGTGATGAGAATTTCACTTAAGTAGAACCATAATATTGAAATTATATCTTTATCACTGTGTAATTATTTAAACATTATATATCTATTAGGACCTAGGGTTTTACATCTTTTACAAATGCACTGCAATATTTTTAGAGGATTCTTGATAGTTTCTCATTTTATGTTTATGTAAGTCTAGTTAGTTTCTCTATATTTCACAGATAGAAAATTTTTAAATAATCTGATAAGAAGCCATTAAAATGATGATGGAGAAAAGCAAAAGTTCTCTTTATTTATTTCATTCAAGTGAGTTTGATTTTGTAATTTTTACCATTCTTTATGATTGATCATTTTTCAATATGGTTTTTTAAATAATAGTAGTTGCATGTTTTATCAGCTCTTAAGAAAGCAAACTTAAGGAAAGTTATTCAGCAAGTGTTCATCTGGGTAAGTTTTATGCTTTATAATAGTTAATCACAAGATTGGTGGGGGAGGAGTTGGCGAGTGGAGGAAGAAGGCAAAGAGGGAATAAATGGTGATGGAAAAATATAAAATTAATAAGATTTGTAGAAATATTTATATAATGTATTAAAACAAAATTATATGTGAATAGATTTTTCTGGTGATATTATTTAATAACTCGAGGCCCAGTACATGAAATTCATGAAGGGTGGTGTCTCTCAGTCCGGCTTCACCCTCTCCAATCTGGGACCCCTTGGGGGGATGTCCACAGGATCGGGCTTAAACGGGCAGCCAAACATCCCTCTCACAATCCAGGACTGCTGGCTCCTAACTGCTTGCCTGCCTTCCTATCTGCCTGATTTCCCTTAACTGCTTCTGCCTGCCAGCCTGATTGCCTCCTAAGCACTCCCCTGCCAGCCTGATTGCCCCCAACTGCCCTACTCTGCTGGCCTGATGGCCCCCAACTGCCCTCTCCTGCCAGCCTGATCACCCACAGTTGCCCTCCCATGCTGGCCTGTTCACTCCCAACTTCCCTTCCCTGATGGCCATCTTGTGGTGACCATCTTGTGATAGCCATCTTGTGATGATGTCATAAAAGCTATCTTGTGATGACATTGTGCAAGGGCATCATGCAATGCCACGTGGCTTTTATTATATAGAATGTACCAGGCTTGGTAGGTAATATTGGTTATGAACGGAAAAAAAGCATATCATTTAAATAATTATTTTGGCTATAGTGAAATAAAATTGCTCAAAAGATAGTAATTTCTACATTCTGGATAGAAAAATTGAAACAATATTACTGAAAGACAAAAGAGAAATTAAGTCTACCTAATTTCTCTCACAATGGTATGAGATCTATTAAATATTTATTATCATGGTCATTATTAAAATCATACAATAGGAGCACACAGTGCATGTACATATTCTCTTTCTCAGGTCCTACATTTGTATATGTATGTTTTGGTATTTTATTATATGTGTTTTGAGGGGAGATGTTCTTACAGATTTATGTATGAAGTATGGGATGTTAGGTGGGTGGGTGAGAAGAAGTGGCTTATTCTTTTTAGAAACTACATGTAGCCAGATAGTTATACTTTGGCTCACTGAATCCTAGAAGAATCATATAGAAAGAAACTTCTATTTTTCCAGAAAAATGCTCCTATTTACTCAGTTTCCTCTAGTTCATGGACTGCGAATCAGAACATGCTAGGTAAATCCAGCCTACTGCCCGATTTAATTTAAAATGTTCTTTTGGAATACACCATATCTATTCACTTCCATATTAATCATGGCTACTCTCAAACTCTTTACTACATGGTCCTTTATAAAACAGTTTGTTCACTCATGTTCTAGTTTATTATGTCTAAAATCCATCTCACCTCTCACTCCATCCTCCAACCCAAATAGCTTTTTTGCATTTTTTTATTCATATAGATGACTTAGTCAGAAACATCTAGTATACACATTATTGTATTCAATATATCTTGTCTGTTCTTTTATATACACTAGTCTCAATTATCTACCTAGGTATATTTTAGCAATGAAGCTCATTGGCCAATGTTGAGGGAAGTTATTGGGATAAAGAATATAAAATTATCCTATATAATAAGAGGCTAATATGCAAAGTGTCCCCTCAGGAGATCGACTGCCCGCTATGACGTGTGCTGACCACCAGACGGTGGCACAGAACAAAAAAAGGTATCTGGGGGAAGGAAAGCTTCAATAGGTCCGGATCGCCAGCCAGGCCTAGGGACCCTACCAGAGCAGGAATTTAGTGCACTGGGCCTCTAGGTTAATATATGTCTCTTTTCTCTCTTCCTGTGTGTCATACATAACCATAAATATACACATACATTGACACAAAAACATCAATCATAATAAAAGTGTAATATGCTAATTAGACCATATGTTCTTCCAGACGACCTTCTGGATGAAGCCAGGGCTGCAAAGGAAGCCCAGATCTCAGGTGCTGGAGGGAATCCCAGATCCTGGGTGCCAGAGAGAAGCCGGTGCTGGTAGAGGGGAAAGGAAGGCCTACTCTTGCAGAAATTTCATGCATTTCTAGTTGTTTACTAAGAATTTCAAGGTTGTTAATCCTAACCATCATCCCCTTAATAACTCAATAAACTCCAATAAATCACTAAATTTCAATACCCTTTTCTATATAAACCACAATAAGAGTTTCTAGTAAAAACTTTCTACCACATAAGCACTGTCCTATAATTTTTTAGATATTTTTGCTATTGATTAAGTTATTTTAATTAATAAACAAATTAATAGGTATTTATAAAATACTATGTTGTTATTGCTATTGATTCATTTCATCTCTTTCTTTCTAAGCAAGTAATATAATAACAAATAAATCTTCGGGATACAAAAATGAGAGGTGAAAATGTGGGTTACATTGAGGTCTGACAAAATTTTATTTTGTATATATCACTTTTGATAACCACTAAGCATTTACATCAAACCTAGTTTATGTTATTCATAAGGGTAGCAGAGGTAACTATACCTTGTTCCCAGGAAACATGGAAAAAAGTTAGTTCTTCAGTTCTAGCTGCTATTTTTTTCTTGCCATTCATGCTTTTCTTCTTTTATACTCTACTAGATTTGGCTACTATATCATTTCCAGCCTCTTTTTTCCCATTTACTCCCTACTGTTCTTTGTGATCTGTGCAAGTTGCCTAGGAAAATTCTTTTGACAAAGACAAACTGCCCACAAACTCTCACCTATAAAGCTGTTGCAATGTTTTAGGCAATTGAGTAAAAAACACTATTTCTCCACATATAAAAATACTATTCCTATAACACCATTCCATGATAGTTCTTCATTTTTGGACAGTTAGAGATAATAGGAGCTTTCTCACAATAAGAGACTATGGGAAATTGATTTTTAGGGTTCCTAGTATCCTCGTGTCTTTAGCGTAGGTGACTTTTTAGGTTCTTGATTAAGACAACTGTACATTGGGAAGTGAATCTATACAATGTGACATCAATCATATCAAGCAATAGCTCATGATATTTTTATTATGTTACAACACTGTTTTATGACTTTTTTATTTATCATTTCATTTAAGTTTGACCAAATTAATTAGGCAACTACCTTTACATGTTCAGTGAAAAGAGGTTAATTGACTTGCCCAAGGCCAACAGGAGCAGACACCAAGCTGATCCCAAGATACTCCCTGATTCTTTATCTATTTGGATGTATGTTTCTCATAGTATGTTACTGTGGGAGCTCAGCAGTGTTTACTCTATGACTCTCAGTTTCTTGTCATGTAAAATAGAAGGGAGATATAATAGAATAGTTGTAAATACATAGATACATAGTATAGTGCCTGATACATACTCAATGAAGTAAAATTTTGCCTCTTTTGGTTGTTAAGCAGTTGAACAGTAAATCCTTCACAAAAAATGTTAAAACAATGTAATTTTAAAATATTCATATAGCTTCATTTATTAGCAGTTATAGCTTGAAAAGGATAACTAATTTAATAAGAAATATTTTAGATTGCTTCCCCAAAATAATGAAAATTAATCTCCAAAATAATCAGCATATTCCCTTAGGCTTTTACTGATAAAATTATTGTCTGCCAGATTAGCATCACCTATGTATCTATTATTATTAAAAAATAAAAATTAGGGTCTTATTTAATAATAGATAAACACTATTATTTTTAATATATATTTTATTGATTTCAGAGAGGAAAGAAGAGGGAGAGATAGAGTGAAATATCAAGGATGAGAGGGAATCATTGATCAGTTGACTCCCACACACTTTCTACTGGGGATTGAGCCTGCAAACTGGGCATGTGCCCTGACTAGGAATCGCACCTTGAACTCCTGGTTCACGGATCGATGCTCAACCACTGACTCACACTGGCTGGCTATTATTTTGATCCATTTTGGTTAAAGTAATTTAATTTTTTTCTTGGGACAAAAGATGTTTCCATGTTTACTTTTAAAAAAATATATTTTAGAAAGACAGAAACATTGATGTGAGAGAGAAATATAATTAGCCTCCTACACACACACCCCAATTAGGGATCAAACCCCCAACCCAGGTATGTGCTCTGACCAGGATCAGGGAATCAAACATGCAGCCTTTTGATATACAGGACAATGGAAAACCACTGAGCCAACTGGACAGAACTCCATGTTCACTTTTTACTTATATTTGTTTCTGCTAAAAATTATACCATATCATAGTCACTTTAATGTGGGTTCATTAAAACTCTGATTCATTAGAAATTATAGGTAGATTATATTTTTGGTTATGATGATACTAATTTCTTATATATTACTAGACTTCAAATGATTCTTTAATGGAACTTAAAACATAATTTTCAATAAAATATTATTAAAATTTTGAATTTGCCATCATTGATATGACAGTTTTAATATTCAACAGCTAATTATTTGTGGCCTTTATAGGAAGTTGAATTGATATCTTTTATTTTGCAGCATTTTAATACAAGCTACCTATTTCAAATTTAATGCTATTGGACTGATATAATATTATACATAATAAAAAATCCCCAAATAATCACTCCCTGTATTAAATATTATATGCATGTTTAAAATATTACAGTTTCTTTGATGTTCAGGCCTGAGAATGAGGTTTGAATTTGAAAGACTGAATTTCTCTATTGTGGGAGATTAAAACAGGTTGGTAACCTAGAAATATATAAGGGCAGGATAATGAAAAGCAAATAATAAAATTATTTAACTTTTTATACTTTTTTTTCTGAGGATAATTATCTCTCTTAGCTTAAGAATAGCTTGCAACTTATTTTTGTTATAATCTATTTACTGTAATTTATTTATCATATTCATCAATAACTCTTTATTTTGGAAGAATTTTGAGCATTGCTGTCTATTATTATAAATTCAATTTTCCACATAGTAAAATGCCTAATTTGGCTGACTCTATGCAGATTTAAATATTACTCTTGCATTTGTGCTTTCTGTGAGCTCTTTCTATAATTTATTGCCTTTTCATGTCATCCTAATGTTTTATTTAATCTTAGCCTGATATTTCTTTGACTTTTCTTCCATTTTATAGAGAGGATACTGCTTTATATATTTTAGAAAATAACAAATATCTTTTTACACATTTCTTGTATCCCTCCCCCACAGCAATGAATCACTTCTAGTCTGTTCTTCCCTAAAGTATGCACAGTGACCTTTCCTTTTCATTGTTCGGTAATAGATTCCTCACCCCAACCCACCTTCTGCTTACTTATTGAGATGAGCCTGGTTCATGAGGTCCATCACAGGGGTTTGTAAAAAGAAGGTATATGCACCATGCTGACTTACAGCCCTGTGGGCTAGGACGTAATTCCCCTATTAATTAAAGGGGCAGCCAGTTGTGCATAGTCACTGTTGTAGTCTTCTGCATGTACTACACATTTAAGTAGTGCAGATTAAAAAGCCTGCTAGAGTCACAGATTTGTTTGTCCTTGTATTAAAATTTGAATTTGGGTGCATTCTTGATCACCATACACCTAACCATATTCCTGACTTCTACCTGTATTGAAGCACACTGCTTATGAGGGGTATATTGCAATAAAACACACATTACCAATTATCTTTGTAGGCCCTTTCCCCTTTTAATCCACAGGTGTGGACACACACACACACACACACAACACACACACACACACAAACCCCCCACATATAAGTTTTAATATAATTGAAGTTTTACACAAAGATAAAAGATATAATATTGACCTGATATGAGTGTGTAAATTATTCTCTAGTGATTTGATAAATCACTACCAAAATCTCGGTGAGAATTGACAGTTTTCTGTTTGATTCAGATCTTGGGTCTAAGCAAGAATGTAGTTTATAGGGAAAGACAAATATTTCCCCAAGCTCTTCAAGATTGAGTAGTTTTCTATATTTTCACTGGCAGCACCCTCTCCCTCTGTTGTCTTTCTTTCTCTCCACTCAATTTTGCTAAAACTCAAAGGTAAAAAATAAATAAATAAATGCCCTTGCCAGTGTCACTAAGTGGTTAGAGTACTGGCCCATGCACCAAAAAGTGTGGGTTCGATTCCTGGTCAAGGGCATGCACCTAGGTTGTAGGTTTGCTCCCTGCTCTTGGTTGGGAGCAAGTGCGAGGCAACCAGTTGATGTGTCTCTCTCATATTGATGCTTCTCTCTCCCCCTCCCTCCCTTAAAAATATTCTAGGTGAGGATTCACAAAATAAATAAATTAATTAATTAAATAAAACAATATACCAATAATTTGGAAGTCATGATCATTGAACAGGCATTATTTTAAACTAACTTAACTTTAGAAAAATAATTTTAATAATTATAAATATGATATAATATATAAGCATGTATTATAAATATATTATATATAACATATGTTATAAATATTAAAAACACTTAATCAAGTAAGATATATTAAGAAACCATATTTTATAAATATTCTTTGAATTACAGATTTATGATCATATTTTTTCTGTCACTGGCACCTTTTCCACTTCAACATGCCTGGCATGATAGAGGACAAGAAAACTGCGGAGTTGCTATTATGACATTATATTGGGCATGTGAGACTAAAATTATAATTCAAGACATCAAGTCACTCAGGATTTTGGCAGATAAGCAATGAGAAGATTGTCACAAGTCCAGTTTCCCTATATGTGTTCTAGAAGGCGGAAAGGGCAAAGAGGCAGCATGAGCAAATTCTTCTCTTCTGTTACTGTTTTCCTGATGAGTTTGCTCTATCTCCAGCATTTTGTCCTTGAGTAAATTACTGTAGTATATTTTTCATCTTGAGCATTTGCTTTTTGGTGTAGGAGAATCCGCTTAAAGTACATAAATTAGTTGACAGATGCTAGAAAAATTTCATATACTGGCATATACACTGGTGAGGAGAATTGAGGTGGGGGGAAATAATTCAGGGAAATTCTTTTTAAAAAAATACATTTCTTTATTGATTTCAGAGAGGAAGGGAGAAGGAGAGAGAGAGAGAAACATCAATGATGAGAGAGAATCATTGATCAGCTGCCTCCTGCACGCCCCCCACTGGGGATGGGGCCCGCAACCCAGGCATGTGCCCTTGGCCGGAATCGAATCTAGGACCCTTCAGTCTACAGGCTGATGCTCTATCCACGGAGCCAAGAAGGCTAGGGCTCAGGGAAATTCTTGATACCTTAGGAACAAATCCCACGAGCAGTTATCTGATTTAACAGACCCATAGTTTAAATTTTACTAGAAATATTTTTTTTCCATTCTGATAAATTGAGGATTAGTAGGTGTGGAAATTAGATATATAATGGTGGCTTAGAAAATGTCAATGCTGTTCTAAACAGGAAGCTTTTTAAGCCATTACCACCCCCTTAATATCTTGGAATTCCTAACTCACTATGCAATACACTCATATTCTGAATAAATGGCTCTTGTTTCTGAAGTGAACTATCTATGCACATATTGGTATTAACCGATTTTATAGAGCAAGAGTTGAAAGCAATTGTAAAAAGGTACTTCATTTATGAAACATGTCAATCAGATGTTTCAAAGGCATTGCCAAATCATCATGTTGTACACATTAAATTTACACAATAAATCAATTGCATCTTAGGAACAACAAAAAATAAGGAAAATATACTAATAACCAACAGTTAGAGAAATGTCTCTCTTTTTCTGGTAATTTGTATATACTATATATCTCGAAAAGAAATTAGTCTATGAACTACTTGTTGTCACTATCTCTTGTGTGTAAATATATTAGCATGTCCTCTCTGCTTGACCTGAGTGGCACTCCTTCTTATCATAGAACAGACATTTGTTAGAGCAGGCAGTTAGTTAGTTATTAATGAAAGAGAAGAGAGCAAGCTAAACTTAAGTTTGAAAACAGCAGTTTCACAGTCACCCCTGGGAGTAACAGGCATAGTTCTGCCATATTAATGGGGGAGGGAGAAAACAGTGAGGGAAATTTCTTTGCTGAGTGCATGTGCAGCAGAAGCCAAATGACCAAGCGGGGACTATGAGGCAGGTGCAGTAAGAGCCAAAATGCTGACAGTAAAGGGGAAGGGCACTAGCCTGGGAAAATCTGTGGAAAGGATCAGATGGGAGAAAGGCACAAGGCCCTGGAAAACCAGAAAAAAGATTGGATAGGTGGAGCGCACAGCACAGGCAGGGAAAAGCCAGGAAAGAGATGGGGGGTTTGAAAGAAAGTCTGCTCTTTTCCAAACAAAGGGAAATATTTGGAAGCTAGACAAAGAATCCAGTATGCACCTGCCTTGGAGTGTTTCCATGCCAGTCCTTCCCTTGAGCAGGTACTTTATGCTTCCTTTTCTCCAGAACTCTAAGGGTCCCCATGAAACTTGCAAATGGGGAAGCAGCAAGCAGCAGCAAAGGATTCTCCTTTACCTCTGTAACTTCCTTTCCCGAGTCCACACAGCTGCTGTCCTATAGCCTGGCTGCTCTGCCTCTCCAAGAGTGTGCTGCCACTTTTCATTCTAATAAATTTTGCCACTTTCACTTAAAATACCTCCCACATAAGTGTCCTCAAAATTCTTTTCCCACAATACCACTGAAGGACCTATTTCCTCCAGGAACATATTGACTATTGGTACTTTTATTCTTTAAAACTATTTGGTCATTATCTGACTGAGATCACTGCTTATTTCATTATATGCTTACCACATAATGGGGGTACCATTGACAGTTTTATAGTCTTAGGAGAAGAATCAATCCTCACAATTGTTGTGTGCAAATAATTTAATTTTATCCCTGAATTAAAAGATGCTTGACTAGATGATGGAGAGCCTAAACTAAAGAAGAGTATCACAGTGCATTACATAGATTCACAGTAACATAGCTAGCTTAGAATTTCACATTTTATAAACATCTGTTTAACTTGTAAATGTATCCTGTAAAGTAGTGTTTTGTTGGAGACTTATAATTCATGTCAACTTTGGAACTCTTCATAGTTTAACAACTTCAGAATAACAGGTTGCCTGGTTGCCAAAAATAAAAGTTAAAAAAAAAAGAGTTTGTGATAAGGGTCTTTGGTCCTAGGAAAGACTGTGGGTTTGTAGCTCCTGCGTGCACAGTTCACTCTCCAGTTCTGGCTTCAGGTGGTCCCACACCTGCACGACCTTAGGACAGAGCCCGTTTCTAAACTGGCAAGGCTCTGGGGCAAGAAGAAATTCCAAGTTTGGGATGAGGTCTGTGGAGTGTCCACAAAGATTGAAAACATATTTTTTTCCTTATTAAAAAAGTAACTCCTTCCATATGGAGATTTCTCTCGTGGTTTTTAATTATGCAGTACATTGGATCGTGGCAGAAGGAGTAGATAGATGCAGTATAAGTAAATTATCTGATTTTTTCCCTGCTTCAAATGGTTTATACTTTAGTTTGAGTAACCATATTTATTCCTTCATTATACAGAGCTCTATAATTTTTGAAACTAGTGCCTCATTTAAAGTCTTTTCTGCTCGGTCCACTTTTTCAAGTGTTCTAGATAGGAATTATCACATTTTTCCTTCTATAATATCTCACGGCAGAGTAGGCCATATAGATTTAAACATGCAATTAATATGTCTTTATTGATTAGTAACTCTTGTTACAGACAAGTTTTAGGGCAATAAATGTGTATGCATGTACAAGCTAATAATTATTATGAACAGTTTTGCTACTCTTATTTTTTTTTAATATAATTTATTGATTTTTTAAAGAGAGGAAGTGAGAGAGATAGAAAGTTAGAAACATCGATGAGAGAGAAACACTGATCAGCTGCCTCCTGTACACCCCCCATTGGGGATGTGACTGCAACCAAGGTACATGCCCTTGACTGGAATCGAACCTGGGACTCCTCAGTCTGGAGGCCAATGCTCTATCCACTGAGCCAAACCAGTATCGGCTAGTTTTGCTACTTTTAAATTAATCTGAAGTTAAAAGTAGTCTCCTCATTCAAATGTTAAAATTAAAACTTATAGGATAATATTTTTTAATTTTTTTAATTAAATCTTTATTATTCAGATTATTACATTTGTTTTTCTTTTTTCCCCTCCATAGCACCCATTATTGTTATTATCGCTCTCCATTGTTATTATAACAAAGTGACAACAAATGACAAAGCTTACACAGTGAAAAACCCTGAAGTATAACACTTTCTTGGCCCTTTTTAGCCAATATTTTCCTCAAGTGTTTCTTTGTCATCTGCACTATAAGTTTGCATATTGGGCCAGATTCAAAGTAATAATATCTTCACACTATATTTGATCTGGATTCACAGCATCATGTGTCCATACATTTTGAAATATGTGATAGACCACATAGTCTATAAGCAAGGGATCTTTTGTCTTATTTTCAACTTATCTATGCATCTGTGGACAATATATTTAATCTCTATGCTTTTTAATTAACATACACCATGGTAAAAAACCTGAAATCTAATACTTTCTTGGGCCTTTTTAGCCAATATTTTCCATGTGTGTTTCTTTGTCATCTGCGTTATAAGCTTGCAAATGGCATAGAGACATGAAAAAATGCTCAATGTCACTACTCATCAGAGAGATGAAAATTAAAATGACTATGAGGTACCACTGTCACACCTGCCAGAATGGCTATCAACAAACAACAGGTGCTGGAGGATGTGAAGAAGAAGGAACACTAGTACAATGCTGTTGGGATTGCAGGCTGTTGCAGCCACTATTGAAAACAGTATGGGGTTTCCTCAAAAAATTAAAAATGGAACTGCCATTTGACCCAGTGATCCCACTTCTATGAATATATCCTAAGAAGCCTGAAACACCAATTAGAAAGAATATATGTGTCCCTATATTCATAGCAGCATTTTTACAATAGCTAAATCTGGAAAGAGCCCAAGTGTCCATCAATTGATAAATGGACAAAGAAGCTCTGGTATATTTACACCATGGAATACTATGCAGCAGTAAAACAGAAGGACCTCTTACCCTTTGAGACAACATGGAGGTACCTGGAGAATATTATGCTAAGCAAAATAAGCCAGTCAGAGAAAGATAAGTATCATATGATTGCACTCCTGTAGAATCTAATGAACAAAATAAACTGATGAACAAAATAGATCCAGATATATAGAAGCATGGAACAGACTGTTCAATCTCATAGGGAAGGGTGGGTGGGTGGATAGGTGAGAAGAGATCCACCAAGAAATTATATGCATACTAGAGGCCCAGTTTGTGAAAATTCATGCACTTGGGGGGTAAGGGGAATCCTTCAGTCCGGTTTGTACCCTCTTGCAGCCTGGGCCCCTCAAGGGATGTCCAACTGATGGCTGAGGCCCACTCCTAGAGTATCTGGCCTAAGCAGGCAGTCAGACTTCCCTCTGGCAGCCCGGGAGCCCTCAGGGGATGTCCTAAGCCGTTAGTCAGACATCCTTAGTGCTGCCATGGAGGCAGGAGAGGCTCCTGCCACCACTGTGGCACTTTAGTCCTCACCTTGTGGAAGCACACTGACCACCAGCGGGCAGCTCCTGTGTTGAGCATCTTCCCCCTAGTGGTCAGTGCACATCATAGCAACTGGTTGTTCCCAGTTGTTCTGCCATTAGGGTCAATTTGCATATTACCCTTTTATTATATAGGTTAACAAAGACAATAGTAGGGTGATGACTTAGAGAGGAGGGGTGTCAATGAAGGAAATGGGGACATTTGTAATACTTGCAATAATAAAGATGCATTTTTTAAAAATATTAACTGAAATATAGATGCAGATTTTGTAAGAAAATATCAAAAAAGAAATATAAATAGCTAAAAAAATAAAAAATAAAAAGTTTCCTTAATTATATTGAGAGGAGTTTGGGATATTTTCTTCCATTAAAAAATAAATTAACCCTAACCAGTTTGGCTTAGTGGATAGACAATTGGCCTGTGAACTGAAAGGTCCCTGGCTCAATTTCAGTAAAGGGCACATGCCAGGATTGTGGGCTCAATTCCCAGTGTGGGGCATGTATGAGGCAGCCGATCAATGATTCTCTCTCATCATTGATGTTTCTATCTCTCTCTCCCTCTCCCTTCCTCTCTGAAATCAATAAAAATATATTTAAAAATTAATTAATTAATTAAACCTACTTTTATTTTCAGAGTGGATAAAACAAAACAGTCACACTAGTTCTGGAAATGTTCAGAATATCTTTTGAAACAGGACTGCAGAGCTGGTGTGGATTCATACTGATGCTCTGAAAAAAATCTAAAAACTAGTGTGATTAATTTAAGAAATGAAGAATGATAAGGAAGTCTTTCTCTTTCTCACTTTCTCTCACCTACTGCTCAGGAAACAGTTTATATTTTCATATAAAAACAGTTGAACTTGACTGGCTGTGCCAATTAGAAAGTCCCAGAATCCAGGAGAGAGTTAAATTTGTGATGTTTATAAACTGATCCAAAGTAAAGAGTCTATTAATCCAATTTCTTAAATCTTAGAGCAATTATGGAACAATATTCCTTGTGAAGAATGTCAGCTTTTTCTGCCTATCTGGCTTCAATTTTATATTTGATAAAACGTCTTTCAAAGAACTTAAATGCATATGTGCATAACCCATGGACACAGACAATAGTGTGGTGAAGGCCTGGGATGGGGGGTAGGTGAAAGATAGAAGGGTTTAATGGGGGAAAAGAGGGGACATCTGTAATTCTTTAAACAATAAAGATAACTTTTTAAAAATGTTTATCATAATGTAGGGGAATCATCCTTGCCTTCTGAGTCCAGTGTTCCTTGAAGAACTGGCATTGACTGATTCCAGCTCCAAGCTTGGAACCATGTCACTCAATTGTCAATCTTTGTTGCCTTAGTACATGGTTTGGTACATGATCCAGTTTGGGCTGTCAGGCCCACCATTTCAATGAAACTTTTGATAAAGCAAAATCTCTTTCTCCTTGTATTACTGAAGAAAAATGTAATGAAAGTTGGAGCTCCTGAGGCCAACTCTACTCTCCAGATGTGGAAATCACTGGCCTATGAGTAAAGACTATATAGAGGACCATAGTCCAGATATGCTTAAACTTCTCAATTAAAATAGAATTTCATTTTCTTTAAGCCACTTCAAGTAGGATGGTTCTGTCACATTGCAAATAAAAATTCCTCACTAGTACTGTTTATATAACTGATACTTATAACTTCATATTTCTGTCCTTATTATGTGTTACCTTTCGCTAACTGACATTTCTTTTGTGTTACTCTTAAATTTGAACATTTTTCCAAGGGTCCTAATGATATACTATAACCAAACATTACAAAAATAACCCACAAGCATGTAGTATATGGTAATTGAGAGATTTTCAAATACTTTAAAACTCATTTAGCTTAAAATATACTAATAAAACATTTACTAACATAAATAACTTCTATAAATAATTACAAATGTTAATGATCAGGAAATAAATTGGTTTGCTAATGAATTTAAGTTTTACTATATTTAATCTAATTCAAAATTTAATATTGTATTTGAAGTTTTCTTAATTCAGTTACTTATTTCTGATATATATGAACTTGTTCAGTATAATTTCACTCTTAGCAGAAGAATACTAAAAGGAAAAAAATGTAAATGGAATATCTGGTGAAGTATTAATGTATAAATATGTAGTCTCCAGAGAAAAACATCATTTATTTTTCTTGCTTTGAAAAATAATACTTTTTTATAATGTAGCATAAGTTGAGCTACAGCTAATTATATAAAAACTTCCAGCTATAATAAACCCTTATTTAACATCGAAACAGTATCTGAATTTTGCTCAAATAGGATTTTATCCATATTTTAAGTAATATAGCTTTTTCAGCTTCAAAGAAAACACATTCTCTGTACCTCCCATTATGTTTTTTCCTTGGGATGGAGGGTGACACAGTAATGGAATGAATTATATATTGGAAAGAATATATATAATAAGTATAATAAGTTGTTACCAAATAGCCAGAGATCAGAAGTGCCAGTGCTAGACAAATTATGTACAGTCTCCAAAAATAGGTCTGAAGGCAAAAGATTATTCATGCTATCCACTTCAAGAGGATTAAGGAGGCAAAGTTGAGAAAGTGGAGGTCAAAACGACTTCAAGAAGTCTTTGAGTCATGTCATAAGCTTGAAATACCAAGAGAAAAGGGATGTAAGAGTAAACCATTTGGACAACCAGAAACCAAAATTGTATGTGTTATCATAGCATACTTTCCTCACATATTATGTGTGTCTTAAAGTCTCAAGCATCCCTCACCAGGAGTACCCCTTTTTTGTTTAAAAAAATAAACAAACAAAAAAACACGACACAAAATCTTGATTTGTTGTGGATCTAGGAACTCAGTATCTTTGGGGATAGGGGAACATGAATAGTCATTTTAGTCTCTGAGGAAATTTTTACTGCATTTACTCAGAGCGTAGAGGTGACAAGTCAGCTGCATTGCCCCAGTTTTGTACCAGCCAACACTCTCACACCCTGATGTTCATGAACAGACTTTTAGAAACCAAATCTGCTTCTTTGCACACAAACTGATGAAAGTTAACATGTATTTGCCTATTGTCTTTGATTGTACTAGAATACAGTCAGCATGTATTCGACAATATATTTCCATTTTCCCTTATTTGGTAAAATAGTAGAAGAGGGAAATAAAAAATTAAAAACAGTGTACATTAAAAATATTGATAATTAAACCTCATTCTGAATGTTACAATATATTGAAAAAAATAAAATGAATGACTAAAATGCATGCTAAAAATGTTTTCATGTCTATGTTTAACAGGCAGATATATTTGGTAATTTCATAAAACATTTGATTCCCAGTATTGAAAATTCTGTTCCTTTCACAATATCAATGACATTGGACAAAGATAAGGAACAATTTGTGAAGTTACTTTGGAGGATAAAACCAAAAACAATACATTTCTCCCTTAAAGCTCACAACATATTTAATTTGGTGCACCAATGTGACCTAGCACAGTTTGCACTTATTAAAAATTGTTGACTAAGAAGTTTCAATATAGCAATTGTTCCTTGGACAACCTTAGGTCATAATTTATGTGAGAGATTAATAATAGTATCTTAGTTAACATGTGAAATTTTGCACACTATAGTACCCTTGTTTCAGCTTTGTTCTCTTATCTTCTTTGGATTTTGTTATACAAAGATAAATAGGAGGAAGAATCCAAGATGGCAGCATAGGTAAACACCTAAACTGCTGCCTTGCATAATGATTTCAAAACTACAACTAAAAGACAAAACAGAAATCACCTAGAACCACAGGAAGGGTGGCTGAGTGGAAATTCTACAACTAGAAGGAAAGAGAAAAGCACACTGAGACTCAGAGGAGCTGCAGGAAGCAGAGGTGTAGAAAGGACTGGCAACTGAGTGTGCGGCTGGCTTTCTCAAGTGGGAAGGAAGACAAAAGCTCCCAACTATGCTGTTTTCAGTTCTGGGGGAGATTCTGGGGACCCAGATTCATACAGAGTGAAACTGGACTGTCAGGAAAGAGAAGAGCACACTGAGACTCAGAAGAACTGCAGAAGGCAGAGGTACTGAAGCGTGCACACAGAGAGGGTAGGCAACTGAGTACGTGGCTGGCTTTCTGAAGTGGGAGGAGACAAAAGCTCCCAACTGCACTGAACTCCAGTTCTAGGCAAGACCTTGAGGACCTAGACTCATTTGGGGAGAAAATGGACTGTCTGGCAGCAGGTGGAACTCGAGGGCAGCTTCCTCTCAGAGGTGCTTTCAGCAATTACCACGAGACACTAAGACACAGGGACCTATTAGGGTAGAGCTGACAGGAAACCAATGTTGTCTGCTTTGCCCTGAAACTCCATCTCATCCAAATTGAGCACAGGGGCTTTTGCAAGTCTTGTCTCATAAGGCTGTCTCCAGCCTAGAAGTTCTCCCAGCATAGACAGAGCTGATCCTCATAGCCAATTGGCCTGGAGTCAATTCCTACCAGTATACCAACAACAATAAAAGCTTAATTACAACAAGACAGTGCACACAGCCCACAAAGAGGTGCACCAAGAGTGTCCACCTCAGGTCACTGGGAAGGCTGAGCCACTGGGCCTTAGAGGACACTTAGCACACAAAGCCAATTTGCAAACTCAGGGAAGCAGCCAATATGTGGAGACAAAGAAAGAGATCACAAATGAAAGAAATGAAGGAAGGCAAATGATTGGATATAGAGTTCAAAACCATGGTTATAAGGTTTTTCAAGAGTTTCCTAGAAAAGATGGATAAATGTAGTGAGACCCTCAAGGATATGAGCTACAGCTAATTATATAAAACATAAATTCAGATACTATTTCAATGTTAAATAAGGGTTTACTATATATAATCCCCCAACTTTACTATCCACAAAAATTGAAGGGCCCTCTACAAATTAAGCATACACTGACTGATACAAAAAGTATAAAAAGATCTAAGAGCAGACTAGAGGATCACAAGAATCAAGTCAAAGATTTGAAATACTATGACGCAAAAAACACTCAACCAGAAAAGAAAAAAGAAAAAAAAAAGAATCCAAAAATATGAAGGTAGTGTAAGGAGCCTCTGGGACACCTTCAAGCATACCAATAACAGAATTATGGAAGTGCCAGAAGAAGAGAGAGAGCAAGATACTGAAAACCTATTTGAAGAAATAATGACTGAAAACTTCCCCCAACCTGGTGAAAGAAATAGACTTACAAGTCCAGGCAGCACACAGAACCCCAAACAAAAGGAATCCAAAGAGGACTATACCAAGACACATCACAATTAAAATGCCAAGGGCAAAAGACAAAGAGAGAATACTAAAAGCAACAAGAGAAAAACAGTTAGTTACCTACAAGAAAGCACCCATATGACTGTCAGCTGATTTCTCAACAGAAACAATATAGGCTAGATGGTGGCAAGAATGAATAGCAAGAAGCTACAACCAAGATTACTCTACCCAGCAAAGCTATCATTCAGAATTGAAGGGCAGATAAAGAACTTCACAGACAAGAAAAAACTAAAAGAGTTAATCAGCACCAGACTAGTATTATATGAAATGCTGATAGGTACTCTTTAAGAAGAGGAAGAAGAAGAAAAAAGTAAAGATAAAAATTATGAACAACAAATACATATCTATCAACAAGTGAATCTAAAAATCAAGTGAATAAAACAATCTGATGAACAAAATAAACTGGTGAATATAATAGAATCAAGGGCATAGAAAGGAAGTGGACTGACAATTCTCGGGGGGTGAGGGAAGATTGTGGGGGGTGGGGAAAGAGACTGGACAAAAATCATATACCTATGGATGAGGACAATAGGAAGGGGGTGGTAAGGGCAGAGGGTGGGGTGGGAACCGGGTGGACGGGAGCTACAGGGGAGAAAAAGAGGAACAATTGTAATAATCTGAACAATAAAGATTTATTAAATTAAAAATAAAATAAACAACAGGATTACTGTTGTTTATTCCATTTTCAATTGGAATGCTTTTAGTAGTAGTTGAGATATAAAACAGAAGTAAGAAAAGAAATACTAATATTTTACAATTCAAGCTTTGAAAGTACATAACAATTAATTTATTATTAAAGGTAGTTGCTGAAAACTTACTAGTAAAGATATTTAAATGTAAAATTTTAATAACGTATGTTGAGATTTGATTGATAGATAAATATAAATTAACTGAACCATTCTGTACTTTAATTGTTCTCTAAGTGTAGTGACTTGGTTCACTTATAGGGGTGGTACATTCTGGTTATAAAATTGCCAAAATTGGACAACATCTCTCCTATCCCCAAGTCACTGATCATATTACTTACAGTGGCAAAGATTTTTCAATAATATTTTGCAATTTTAAATAGCCCCTTGGGTTTCTTTATCAGATTTCCAAGAATTTTATTTAAGATGAAATTTCAATGCTTGCCACAGAAGAATAAGGATTGTGAAGGAGAAAAGCAGACTAAATTTACTAACTCAAGTTTTGGAATAACTGACTGTGCACCCAAGTGACTGCAAGCTGGCTACCCCTTAAACGTTGGTTTGAACTGCCTGGTCCACTTGTATGAAGGTCTACTTACACATGCATCTTTTTTTTTTTCCAATAAATGTCCCAAATCTATTTTCCTTCCTTATCACTTTCTTAAAAATATTTTCTTTTCTTCACTGTAAGAATACAGTATATAATACTTATAATATACAAAATGTGTGAATTAACAATTTATGCTATTGGTAATGCTTCCAATCAATAGCAAGCTATTAGTAGTTAAATTTGGGGGAGTCGGGAGTTATTCACAGGTTTTCAACTGTGCTGAGGGTTGGCATCGCTAATACCAGTGTTGTTCAAAAATCAACTGTACTATCTACAAAAATTAAAATAAAGGGATTTTAAAAATTAATCCTTTGTACATATATTTTGTTTATATCTTCTGAAGTATAGGATTCTATTGCTAAGGGAGAAGATTCTTGTGACTGCAAAGGCAAAAACAGAAGCATAATCTCTGCCAGAGGCTGTTGAAAGTGCTGCTAGCTCAGAAGTTCTCAACCTGGGGCATTTCATCCCCTGGGGCATTTCATCCCCCGGGGCCCATGTGTCAAATTCTACAGGCCTCTACCCTTGTCATAAGTGGAAGGTGCTGCAGGCAGGCATCTAGTGGGGAAAGTATAGGGATGCTACTAAATAGCTTACAATTCTAGGATAGACATCCATAACAAGGAATTACCTGACCCAAAATGTCAATAAGTGGTTGATGATGAAAAACCTTGGTTTACTGCTTACCAACCTATGCCTCCTTTTGTGGATTTCTCTTTCCCTGACCTTTGACTGGGCTACAGTCCCAAGTTTTTGTGCTTAAGAAACACAAAGATATCTATTAGATCCCATGCTCCAACCCCAAACAAACATGTAAAGAGGTAAATGCAATTGTAAGTTCTTTCTTACTTGCTCTCTTATACACACATATACACATACACTATTTTTGTTTTGTTTTGTATTTTTAAGAATGAGACTAAACTGTTTGCATATGAAGAAATATTAAAAGTTCCTAATTTCAAAGAGCATTCATTCGATTGCCAAGTGTTCTTTCTAGATCTTGCTATAATAAATGGTGGTGAGAATGTACAAGATTAATGAAGGTTGTTTAAAGACACATATTTTCATGCACATTTCCTGGTGCCCTAAATTACATTAACTTCAAGGTTCAAGCAGCAAACCTGGAGAAGTAGGAATGTAGAGACAAATGATATCATTTCCTTAGCTGAAGGGTTGGCAAACTACAACCCACAGGCAAGTTCACCCACTGTCCAATTTTGTAAATACTTGAAAGATCAATAACATATTCATTCATTAATGTACTGCCCATGGCTATATGCAGATTTGAGTAGTTGCAACAGAAACTATATGGTCAATAAAGTGTCACATGTTTACTCTTTGGCCCTTTAAAAAATAAAATGAGAAGTCTGTAACCCTTGCTCTAAAATCATGATTTGCAAACACTGAAGTGCCGCTCCTCTGGCCACAGGAAGCCTGAGGAAACTCGTCTGAAGGCTAAGTGGGTTCTTCTTCCCTTGTCAAGTTTCTGAGTATGCTTGCAGATATTGAGGACACTTGGCAGTTTGAAAACCATTGACTTAGATCTTCGATGAATATTGGTTTTGATGATTTTAATAATGGTGACGACAGTGATTAAACCCCACTGATAAGAGCAACAATTAGATATTGTTAAGTTCAGAAAACATTATTAAGCACTTGTCATGTGCCAGGTGTGTACTCAGGGAATATTTACATGATTCTTTCTCTAGAAGTATCCATAATTTTTTTTCTTTTTTCTAGGATTAGTACTCTTTTTGTTGACTTTAGGGGCATACAAATGGTTAAACATATAGTAACCATTGTTTAATATTGACAGGGAATTATCAATGACGACATGAAGTAAGCCTTATGCATCTCTTCTTGCTTCTTTTATTTTTAACATATATTTAGAAATCATGCTTTTTTTTTTTTAGGAATTCTCTGTTAAGAAGCTTTAAAACATGCTTCTGGGTTAGGCCCTTGGGGATTTTGAACTGCTCTTTTTGTCCTTTTCTGTATAATTTATTTGGTATTCTTGTTATTGAGATAAGAATGCTAAATCATATAATATATGCTTTGAATTATTTCCCTCACTAGGGATTTCTGAATTTAAGTGGATGCACACAGAGGAGAAGAAAAAGAAATGGCAATGTAAACTGGCTGTAAGAATGTATCCAAAGTTACAGGAAAATAGAAACAAAATGTTATATAATAAGAGGCCTTTATTTTAATACACAGTGGTGCAATGTTTTATAAGACAAGATAGATGCTCAAGTTCAAGATCTCAAGTATACACTCACCCCCCAAACTGTTTCCCCAAACCTCTATTCTTAGTGTTCTGAACTTAGCAAATAGCAACCACATTTACCCATTTGCTCAATACAAAAAAGTCTGGCAGCATCTTTAATTTATCTCTTTCCCTCACTTTCCATACCCAATCCATCATCAGTCCTATTAGATAAAGGCCCGAACAATTCACCCCTCCTACCACTTAGACCCAACACATCTCTCTTGGTTTATTGCCAACAGTCTCCAGTTGCTTTCTGTATTCCCTAATGGACGTCTTCCCTAATGTCTCTCCCTCCGTAGTTTCTACCTAATCTTAGCTGCTTTTATCAACCTTTAAATTTGGAGTTTATGGATTGTATGTGTTTCCTGGCTTTTCTCTACAAATGTTTCTGTTATTATTTTGGGTGGTTTCAAGAAGAAAAAAAAGAAGATGGCAAACTATGGTACTGTGGTCATTTAGTGTGGGATATAGTTGAATGTTTTGATTACCATGAAGAAATTATTAACCGAAAATAATGAAATAAATATAAACAAATTATAGACCTAAAATAAAAACAAAATTATACAACCCACTCTCTACATAACTTCTCTCTCCACTTTCACAATTAGAGTAAATCTGAACCTTTACCCTGAATCATCAAGTTCTAAGAGACTCGGTTGTGGCTACTTCTCCGACCTTGTATCATCATCTCTCTTTTCCCTTGCCCACAGCAGAGATGCTGACCTTCCTTCTCTTCTTGCAGGGTAATTCAGTCATTTCAGCCACTCTAGTCTCTCTGCTGGGGAGGTGCATTCTCCCAAACTTTACAGTATATATTCCTTCTAAATCGTTTAAATGGAGCTGGAGGAATTTTAGCATGACTCTTTCTGTGGAGATAGCAGTAGGTTTAGTATTTGTACTATTTTTATTGGCTTTCTGTATATACATTTTAATGTCATTTTTTTCAGATATATTTCCCTTCACTCTCCCTGACAGCCATTATGGAATGTCTTATTTAATGTATAAGCCTGCTGCATTAAGGTATCATCTTCACACCATTATAAGTCTTCAATTGAATGACTTTGGCAAATTTATACATGACCTATATGTTTATCCTCATTTTGTGAATGCATCTTAATAGTAAGTCTTAAAATTACATATTGTGAGTTCTCAACTTAGTCCCTTTCTAAAACTGTTTTCGCTATTTTAGACTATCTGCACTGCCATATATATTTTGAATCAGTTTATAAATTTCTACAATAACACTTTTGGGATTTCTGATTGAAACTCTATTAAATCTATAAATGGAGTTGGTTGAATTGATATCTTAGCAATGCTGAGTCTACTGATCTGTGAACATCTATATATATAAAAGCCTAAGCAACTGTTAAGACCAGACGACCTGACGACTGGCTGGTAGCTATAATGAGCACTGACCACAGGGAGCAGACACTCAATGCAGGAGCTGTCCTTTGGTGGTTAGTGCACTCCCACAACCAACCTCTTACAGCTGGTCAACCTCCGTGGTCATTCCTCCCCACTACTCCTCCCCTGCAGGCTGGCCCAATCTGCCTGATCACAATGGGTGAGACAGCCCTGATCAGCCCTGAGCTATTGGGTCCAGCCAGACTGATGGACCCCACCCTTGCACAAATTCATGCTCAGACCTCTTGTGGTATATATCTTCCTTTACTTAGTTCACTTACTTAAAGAGCAATGTTACATAGCTTTAAGTGTATAGGTCTTATATATATTTTATTAAAGGTATCCTTACCTTAAGAGTTTCATACTTTATGGTATTTAAAAAATTCAATTGGTATGTATTGATTCTTTACATAGGTATTATCATCATTTGTTATTTATTAAATTACTTTCATCTATTTATATTGCTTTTTTTCCCCACTAAAAGTAAGTTCTATAACAAGTACCTCTGTATCTTGATCATTACTACCTCCTCCAAACTATAAAAGGACTGGTGCATTGAAACAACTTAAGTGTCCTTTTATGGATGAATGGATACACACACACACACACACACACACACACACACACACACACGAGGCCTGGTGCACAAAATTTGTGCCTGGGGATAGGAGGAGTGTCCTTCAGCCCAGCCTGCTCCCTCTCCAATCTGGGACACCTTGAGGGATGTCTGAATGCCTATTTTGGCCCAATCCAGGTAGGATGGGCCTAAATGGACAGTTGGACATCCTTCTCACAAACCAGGACTGCTGGCTCCCAACTGCTCACCTGACTGCCTTCCTGATTGCCCCTACTCGCTTCTGCCTACCAGCCTGATAATCCCCTAACTACTCCCCTGCCAGTCTGATTGATGCCTAACTGCTCCCCTGCCAGCCTGTCTGCCACCAACTGCCCTACCCTGTGGGACTGGTCACCCCTAATTGCCCTCCCCTGCAGGCCTGGTCACCCCTAACTGCCCTCCCTTGCAGGTTCGATCACCCTCAACTGCCCTCCCTTGTAGTCCTGGTCCCTCCCAACTGCCCTCTCCTGCTGGCCTGATTGTCCACAACTGCCCTCCCTTGCAGGCCTGGTCTTTGCCAACTGCCCTCCCCTGCTGGCCATCTTGTGGTGGCCATCTTGTGTCCATATGAGGGCAGGATATTTTGACCACATGGGGGCAGTCATTTTTTGTGTTGGATTGATGGTCAATCTGCATATTACTCTTTTATTAGATAGGATAGAGGCCTGGTGCATGGGTAGGAGCCAGCTGGTTTGCCCTGAAGAGTGTCCTGTATTAGGGTGGGTGTTCCTTTGGGGCATGGGGTGGCCTGGGCAAGGGGCCTGTGATGGTTTGCAGGTTGGCCACGCCCCCTAGTGACCCAAGCGGAGGCCCTGGTATTTGGGATTTATTTATCTTCTATAATTGAAATTTTGTAGACTGGAGTGGAGCCAAGTCTTCTGCTTGCACAGCCATTGAAACTTTGTTGCCTTAAGTGGAGGCTTAAGGATGTGCAGAAAGTTTGGCTTCCTCCATTGCCAGGGGCAACCCAAGCCTCTTTCCTGCTCTCTCTGTGGCCATCACCATCTTGGTTGGGTTAATTTGCATACTTGCTCTGATTGGCTTGTGGGTGTGGCTTATTGGTATAGTGGAGGTATGGTCAATTTGTATATTACTCTTTTATTAGATACAATAATAAAAAAATAGTACTTCCTCTCCCTATGATTTATAACTGTTAAATAATATAATTTTTATTTAAAAATTAACATAGACTAAAAGACAGCAAGCATTCTGCACTTCCTATGTTTTTCTATAAAGAAAAACACATCAGTATTGTTATGGCTCATTGGCTAAAGATAGAGTGAATTTGTTTAGTTCTTAAAGAAAATGTTGTCTACATAACATTATTATTTATTATATTAGTTTCTGCTGAACTGGGTTACATGAATTAATTATAGCCTGAAGAAAGATATTCTAAAAACCAAAAAAAATCCTGAAATTGTTTCTTGAAACTTTTAGAATATACAGCTCATTATTTCACTCCATCACTAATAACTGTCCCCTCCCCCCATTCATTTCTTAAATATATTTTTATATCTCCTATTCTTAGGTAATGTTTTAATTATAAATTTGGAACTCATTGTCTGGGACTTTTGATACTGAGATCACTGTTTTATGAATTTATTTTGTAAATATACCTCATTTAAAAAACATTTTATTTAGTGATTTTAGAAATTAGGTCTTTCTGAAGCTCTTCCTGCTCACTTCAGTGATTAAGATATACTGGTGGAGGGCGATAGAAGAAGGTAAGTGGCAGGGATGGGGGCAGGGGAGCATATAAATGGTGATGGAAGGAAACCTGACTTGGGGTAGTGAAAATAGATGATGCATTATAGAATTGTATGCTGGAAACTTACATGATTGTATTAACCAATGTCACCCGAATAAATTTTTTATATATATTATTAATTTTTTACAGAGAGAAAAGGAGAGGGATAGAGAGTTAGAAACATCGATGAGAGAGAAACATCGATCAGCTGCCTTTTGCACGCCCCCTACTGGGGATGCGGCCGTAACCAAGGTACATGCCCTTGACCAGAATCGAACCTGGGACCTTTCAGTCCACAGACTGATGTTCTATCCACTGAGCCAAACTGGTTTCAGCCATCTGAATAAATTTTAAAAAAGATATAACTGTTAATCATTCTGTAACTACTTTATGGTCAGCTTTAACGATATTTCTTTTAGGTGTGTGACATGGATATGAGGGTGGGCTTGTGCTAACACAGATATAAAAGCAAATCTTTAAATATTTATTTTCATGAAGCTGGTCAGCTATTAACAAAACTATACCTCCATGAGTTATTAAAAGTGGTTTGGGTTTTATTACATTTAGCTAACTCTCAAACAAAATATAAAACCATCTTTACTCTTTGGAGTAGTAATCTTCAACAGTATATTACTCAGCTGAGCCCAGTGTAAATGTCAAGTAAGGAGGTATCCTGACTACAGAACGCAGTGCCAGCTTTCATTTTCTTGTTCTTCCTAATAAAGTGCTATGAATATTCTGGACTTTTTGTTCTTTTGGTTTCATGTCCAGATGACTAGTGCAGGGGGAAGGATATTAGCTATTGAATCCAAGTGACTGGTCCCCTTTACTTTCTCCACTGTCCTGTGATGAAAGACAATCAAGTGAGAAGGTGCACAGCCAGATGCCACACAATTCCTACACAACCAGCACTAAGTAGAGAAAATAGGTGGCATACTTCATATAATTTCTTTTTTTGCTACCTTGCCCTTAATATTTTGCCAATGCAACAAATATTCCAGGAATTCAGGCTTCCTCAATAGTGCTAACCAATATTCCTGACTCTTATCTCAACTCCTTGGTATCTCCATCACATTTCTCTAATAACATCCTATTCTAGAGACCAACCTATCACTATTAACCAATTCCTACCCTTATCTTCAGACAGTACAATATCATAAATATTCATTCAAGGCCTAATATTAACCATCACCACATTAAATGTTGGTGGCAAAAATGCCAACTAACAGAGAACTTCTTCCATGAAGGAACATATGTTGAAATGGAGGATAAGTTATTTCAATAAAAGGGGAAAGGATAAAATAAAGGAAAGAGCTCACATTAGATTAGTGAATGAAATCTTTCAAATTCCCCTAGCAAAGTCTTCATCCCAGGCCAATTAAATGGAAATCTCTAGGTGTCAACAAAGGCATCAGAAGATTCCTCAGTCCCCTCAACGATCCAATTTGAAACCAAGATCGAGGATCTCTGAGGGTCAGCTTACCAGGTTGCTGATTAGCCTAAGATGTGGTGAAGGTTTTGTGCACAGGGATTCTGGAGCTAAGACATGAGGGATGTGTGAGCTATCTTGGCCATGGAATACAGATTGACTATTCTAAGCATAGAAAATAACATGAGAGAGGCATGGCCTATAAATCCATCAGCTTCTCTGAAATGTTAACAACATTTTAATAAATGAGGTTTATAAATAATTATTGTGTCCTTTTCTTGGTATTTTTACAGCATGGGTCTCTGAGTATTATTACAAAAAAGTGAAAGCTGTTTAATGATATGGCATAATATGTAATCTGTATCCATATATATTTAAAGCCTTCTATATAATAAAAAGGTAATATGCAAATTGACCATCACTCCAACATACAAGATGGCTACCCCATGTGGTCAAAGATGGCCACTCCCATGTGGATACAAGATGACCACTACAAGATGGCCAGCAGAGGTGGGCAATTGGGTAATCAGGCTGGCAGGGAAAGGCAGTTAGGGGTAACAGGGCAGGAAGAGGAGGGCAGTTAGGGGTGATCAGGCCAGCAAGAAGAGAGGACAGTTAGGGGTGAGTGGGCTGCATGGGAGGGCAGTTGGGGGTGACCAGGCCAGCAGGGAAGGACAGTTGGTGGTGACCAGGTTGGCAAGGAAGGGCAGTTAGGGGTGACCAGGCTGCAGGGGAGGGCAGTTAGAAGCAATCAGGCCAGCAGCAGAGCAGTTAGGTATCAATCAGGCTGGCAGGAGAATGGTTAGGGGGTGACCAGGCTGGCAAGCAGAAGTGGTTAGGGGCAATCAGGCAGGCAGGCAGGTGATCAGTTTGGAGCTAGCAGTCCTGGATTGTGAGAGGGATATCCACAGGGCCTAAAGGGGCAGTTAGACATTCCTCGAGGTGTTCCAGATTGGAAAGGGTGCAGGCTGGGCTGAGAGACACACCTCTAGTGTCAGTCTATCTATCTATCTATCTATCTATCTATCTATCTATCTATCTATCTATCTATCATCTATCTATAAAAGTCTAAGAACTGGCTGATTGGCTGACTGGCCAGTAGCTATGATGTGCACTGACCACCAGAGGGCAGACACTCAATGAAGCAGTGGAAACCACTGGCATGGAAACATGGAACAGACTGATGAATCTCAGAGGGAAGGGGGAGATGGGAGGTCAGGAAGTAATTAACCAATGATCTTACATGCATTTTATAGGCTGACGTCTCTCAGCCTGGCCTGTGGGGATTGGGCCGAAAACAGCTCTCTGACATCTCCTAAGGAGTCCCGGATTGCAAGAGAGCACAGGCCAGGCTGAGGGCCCCTACCAGTTCACAAATCCATACATCAGGCCTCTAGTAGATGTTATAAAATTTGACTTATTCACAAACTTGAACATACCAAAAATATTTTTAAAAATAGTCTTCCAACTATTGTTATAAAACAGTTTTGATCCATTGTACTTTATATCAGCATATAAATAAATTTAATTATTAGCTGTATATTGTTGTTATAGGACCAGAAAGAAGATAAATAATCTGCACATGTTCACATTTTTACTCTGTATATATCTGGAAAACACAAATTTGGGCTTTTAAATAATTTTCTGTATATATATATGCGGTTTATATCCCAATAAAACTGAGTTTTTGTTTGTTTTTCCTGTGAGAAACAGAAGAAATATTTGTAATGTGAAAACTTTATTCCTCTTGTTTGTAATGTATTTACTTAAATGCACCTCGATTTTTACAAAAAATAAAGTATTTATTTTCAGAAAGAAAAAGGTGACCCAGCTGGCAGAGGGGGGCAGTTGGGGGAGACCAGGCTTGCAGGGTAGGACAGTTGGGGGGGACCCAGGCCTGTCGGTAACTTTTTCCCTCCCATAAGTGATTTGGGAATAAAATTTCCCAGAATAAATTCCTTCATGTGAACAGAACTTTGTATATATAATAAATTTAAAGCTTTACACATTATTGTACAGATAATTAATAATGATTTAACATGTTCATATGCTTCATCCTATCATTTTTTAAGCATCAAGAAACAAAAAACAATTCAGTAAATAGCAATACTTGTGAAAATCTTGCAAACCAAAATCTGTCTATATCCCACAATTATAATGAGGCATTCTAAAAAAGAAATATTTTTCCTTTGTTCATTTGGAAGTTAAGCTTCAAAAGTTGTGGAATGTCAGGAATTTAAGTGAAATCACTAGATGGCGCCCTGTATCCTGAACATATGTCAGAAACTTTAGGAGAATAACAATTTTGAACTTGGTGCTACCATGGTGACCTGCTTGGCATAATCTGGTTGCTTTTCCCTAGACCATTTTCCCTCTATTTTTTCTAAATATATGTATTTATTTTTTTTATTAACATGGTTATATATTGTGCCAATGGAAAAGGTAGTAAGAAATGTACTAATTACCTTTGGAATCATTGCTGTGGGTAATGCCCTATGTTAGTAGTTGCTAAAGGGGATTAAAAAGGAAGTTTTAGCTACGGTATTTGTTATACTTACCCGAGGATCTTTTTCCATTGATTTTCAGAGAGCGTGAAAGAGAAGTAAAGACAGAAAGAGGGAAAGACAGAGAGAAATATCAATGTGAGAGAAACACATGGATTGGTTTCCTCTTGCATGTACTCGACCAGGGCCTGGGGTGGGGAGGGGCCTGCAACTGTGAAAATATTTTTATCTTATTAATTTGCTACATGTTGTATATAAGTTCTATGTTAATAAACTTGTATGTTTTCCACAAAACAGAGAACAAACTGATGGTTGCCAGAGGGGAGGGAGCTTGTGGGAACAGGTAAAAAAGGGATTGTGAAGTATAGGTAGTTCCAAAATAGTCACAAGGATATCAAGTACAGCATATACAATATAATCAATAATATTGTAATAACTATGCATGGTGCCAGGTGGGTACTGGAAATATTCAAGAGGAATGTTTTGTAAAGTATGTGATTAACCACTTTGCTGTATACCTGAAACTGATAAAAAAAAGTAATAATAATACTGAATGTAAATTGTAATTGAAAAAAAAATTTGTATTTTCCAACTTGGAACTACTTTGAGTTACAATGCTATGAAAATTCTTATACATGCTTATTTTATCTATATGATTTTTATATTTTCTCTACATACTTGATTTTTAGATATAGATATTAGACCTTATGACAATGTAATATATCTCTCTTCAAATCTGTCCTTTTTCATACTTTGTTTTTCTTCTATTTGTGCTTCAGTTTGAGTAGTTTCTATGTACCTATCTTGGAAATTAATTACTAATCATGCTTTCTGCTGTCTAAGCTACTATTGAACCTATCCATTGAGTTCTTGATTTAATGTATGTTGCAACTTTAAAATGTCAATTTGATTCCCGTGTGTGTGTGTGTGTGTGTGTGTGTGTATGTGAGAGAGAGAGAGAGAGAGAGAGAGAGAGAGAGAGAGAGAGAGAGTTATGTTCTCTTTTGAATTGTTCCATCTTTAACATATTGTTCATTGTCGTTTTGAGGCTTTTATCTGCTATTTTCAAATTTGAACCATCTCTAGGTATCTCCTATTTTCTCTCTTATCAGTTACTTTATTGCTTCGTTTAATGTCTTGTAATTTTATACCATATTCTGACCAGTAGACATCACCAAAAATACATCATTCCTTAGGAATGTTAAAGTTTGTTCTTTTATGCAATAAAATTACTGGTGATTCTGTGTTACAACTGGTTTTAGGTTCTGTTAGAGAGAGTAGTTCTATATAAGCTTTGTTCTTATTTCTAGAGTGTGGCTTCTGGGGCATGGCCTCTGTGGAGTCTCACCTGAAAGCCAGTAGTATGCACAAAGCTTTCTCTACTCTGGTTGAGCTGGAACCTCAGAATCTCCTGATCATATTTTCAGCCACTTGGCACTGTTCTCTGACAGACCTTCCAGAGGCATGGTTCATGTGTAAAAAGTTAGAAGTTGGCCCACCAGCCAAGGGGAGTCTTTATTCCAATTTTTAGTGTTCCCTCACTGTATCTTTCTCCTTCTCAGCATTCTGACCCCAAATCCCAATAACTTTAGTAACTCATACAGAAGTCTCTTCTTCCTCCTGCTGCTTCCTTATTAGGCTCTATTTTCCTGAATTATGGTTTGAAAAATCTCCTTAACAAGACAGCAGTGTCTCTGCATTGTATGCTGTCAATACAGAAAATTGGTAACTTCCCCCGCCCCCCCAGATTTTGTATATTGTGTGTTTTTTTATAGCAGCAAAGTAAAGTTAATATATGACAGTTCATCAGAATTAATACTATAAGTTCTCTAAAAAATTCTAATTTGTAAGTTTTAAGCCATGGAGGATCTATTATGTGTTTTTTTCTTATTATTTGTTCATTAATTTTTGAATAATTATAAATGCAGCACCTATTATTTGCAAGTATTAAGTCCTCTGGGTACAGATGAACAAAAACAGATATGGCTCATGTCTTCATGGGCTTGAAAAGGAAAATACCCATTAAATAATTAAGCAGATAGAAAAGTAATTAATCCAAATCTTATAAATGGAACAAAATTAGAAACAGAAGTTTCTATTATAATGTATAATACACAGCCTCCAAAATCAGTATAAAATCAATTTAGCATAGTTTGTTAAACTTACCACAGAAATGCATGCATCTACAGTATTGGGGCAGCTGTCACTTAAATAAACATGGAGGCAGCATGTTTCTTGCAACTAAGAATACTATTTTCAGTTTTAATCTTTGTAATGTGAAATACCAACATGAGCAGAAAGAGAAATATTCACCTAAAAACTATGTGATCAGCTTCATCCATTTGAAGGAAGAAAGTAAATATATTTAGGTGAAATGCTGCCTATGGGGATTAAGTGGGACATATGAGTTCCCAATTAAATGTCAGCTTCTCTTGCGGGAAAAACAGCTTTGTATAAAAACAATCTTTTGGCAGATGTTTTTAGAATGTCTGCTACTCATTTAAAAGTGAGTTTTATTATATGAAAATGATAAGTGTTTTCCAGAACAACTGAGCACAGAGCCATTTTCCCACAACCTCCTCTGTCACTATTGACAAGAATGGAAATTTGACACAAGGTTCACAGGAAGGTAAAGAGATAATTTTCTTAATGATTCACACTGAACATTTTAAAAAGGATTTGAACCTTGATCCATTTAGGTTTTTCTAAATGGAGCCACTATTCCTTCCATTACTCCTCTGCTATTAATGGAGGCCTTTATTGAGTTTTTTTTCTCAGTCTAGCTCTGTGTTAGGGACATGGGGGTACATTACAACTGGAAGTATGGGTCCCATTCTCAAGATAAGCAATATTTTGAAAATACTGAGAGGAATTTTAAAAAATTAATACTACCTATGAATTTCTCAGTTCTGTGACACAGGCAGTAAATACAAGATCAAAGAATGAAAAGAAGATTATGTGGCTTAGAAATTACATTTATTTGTTTAAGAACACAGGAGCAGGGATGGCTCTAAGTCACATTAGAATTTTATGGCGGTTGAAATAAGACAAACACATTGGTAATGGTTAGTCATTCAGGCTCTGATCTGGAAGGACCCAGCTGATCTTTGTTGTGGGGCAGAGAGTAGTTCAATATTTGCTATCTATCCTCGCCCATTAACTACTGAAGAGAAGCTCAGTTCAGGACTCATGTCTTATACGACACTTCTTCATCTGTTTCAGAGCATGACAGATGAGTCTAATTCAAAACCCCTCAGGAAATATTTATCAGGCTGGTAGGTGACACTTTCTTGCAATAGCTTAACTTCTCCCTGTGAGGTATAACTGAGATTCCAATGAGTGATCCTTGTGACCCTGGAAACAAGAATCCTAATTTCATCCTTAACTATTTTGTAATAGACTTGGAAGGTTATTTTTTTTGTGTGTGTATGATTTTTAAAAAGGGGTATTAAGACTAGAGGTTGAATATTATTATATATGCTAGTGTAAAGTAGAAAAAACAGAAATGTTTCAGGAAAAGTATAAGTAAATTATTTGTAAATAATTCATACTATGTTTAGTCTTCCCTGGACCTCCAAGTTAATCTCTGTGGTTTGATGGAATATGTGAGCTCTGAAAAGCTGTATTTAAATTTCTCCCACAGATTCATAAAAAATCCTTAACCATAAGTGATTGAACACTGTATACAACAGCAAATGCATCTAATTTGCCAAACGGAATGATACGAATATACAGATCAAAAACTCAAATGGATTCCTTTTCTGGTTTTGGGTACAAAGTTTCTGAATACACAATGAGACAAAGCTATGCCTAGGGGGAAGAAATCAAGCAGCCAACAGGAAAAGATACTTGAGAGCTTCATGATCCAGAGAAGCTTAAATCTCCAGCTTTTTCATGGGTGACACGGAGTGACAACGGCTGCCCCACCCTCTGCTCAGTGGTCTTGGGGGGCTGATAACCAGGCCAAATAAAACCAAGGTGGGGCCTTTTCTCTGAATTGCTTGTCGAGCCATGCATGACTAAATAGCAGAGGGAGTTAGCATTGGAGCTGCAATACTCAGAGCTTGTTTCCTATGTTCATTTTCTTTAAATCTCAATTGTCAGCTTAGCAAACCTTTGGCTGTGACTGTGGGAAGCAATCACTGAGCATGCAGGTATCAGAGTGGAGGAGTAGACTTTCAGCAACATGTGTGTTATCCTCAACCAGAGACAGGAAAATAACCCAAACACTCATCTACAGGCTTTAACACAGTAGCAGAGTCACTACCATTCACGAATTTTCAGTATTATGACTTGCCACTCTGCAAATATCATAAAACCTACTATTTATATACCCATGTGTAGTCTACCATGAGCATTTCAAGTGGTAATAATATATGATTTTTTAAAAATATCGCATGATTACAATATATAATTTTTTTAAGTATCTAAAATATTTCCAAATGGTAAGGTAACACACACACCACAAATTTAAAGTTATGCTGAATGGAATCCATTAAAAAAGGTAAGCGTCCCTTCCATCCTGTCTCCTATTCTTCCCTTCCCCCATAACTAATTATATAATATAAATGAATCCTTCAAGAGATATTCTACCTGTATACAAATATCACCTTTTACACAATAGCCTCCTATGTACACTTTTTGTCTTCACCTAACAACATTACTTGAAATTAATTCCATGTCAATATATGTAGAACAAAACAGCCTCATGCCTTTTTAATGATGACATAATATTTTATGTTATATCATACATGGACATATCATAATTTTTTTTCAATTGGCCCCATATGTTTTGAGAGATGAATAACTTTGGTTGCATCTAGTCTTTTATTTTTACTCCTAATTATAAATTAATATCTTTTTACATATATATTTGTACTCACATATGAACATACCTGTAAAATATATTTCTCAGATTCAATGTCCAAAGAAGATATGGTTAATCTACATTCTCACCAGTGAGCATATAAGAATAAACTACCCATAACTGCTCTCCTTTGCTTCTCTAACTGTATATTCTTCAATACTCCTACTTTCATGTTTTACTTTACTTCTCTACTTTTTCTCTGACTACCAACCCTGCCTCAGAATCATCAGCTCTCTAGATCTTCAGCAAATATGCTTTTATCTTAATACCCTCCCATGGGAATAATCATTGATATCTCAAAACCCTAAGTGTAGAAATTTGAAAGCAAATCCTTAGTTTGCTCTCTGTTGCTTGCTATATTCTTGAATCATGAAAATGGAAGTAAATTCAACAATTTGGGTTTAGTTTAGTTTACCATTGAATGTCATTTTAATTTTTGTATTATAGTCATTCTTTGGGTTTCAGGGAAAATATAATTTAAAAATCGAAGTGACAAACTTCAAGTATTGAAATTGGTGAATGACTGTTTTTAATGCATTATACCAGCATCTGTTTCAACCGCTTGTTCTTCCTGGAGGTTGTATTGACTTGAGAATTTCATTCTCTATGTGTGAAAAGGAATAGTCTTTCCTAGCCTGGAAAGATAAAAGCACCTAATTTGTAATACCTTTGTATTGATTCACCTATACAAGCAAGTAAGCAAAGAGTAGAGAGTTTAGTTTGTTGCTACATACTATGTAAAATGGGAATCGCAGATAAGGAGCTACTTTCTGTCTTACAAAAGTTAAAATCTTTTATAAAAATTGTAATCTTTAAGTGTCAGAGCAACCAGGGGCTTAGTTCTCAAAATCCATGTGCAAATTTTACTGACTGAATTATGTGAAAGAGGTGGAAAAGATACTTACTAGACTTAAGAAAATGGCACATAAATTTTATTGATAGGGTTTCTTAGCTCTGTGATATTTAATCTCTCCTGGCATTTTTCTTCTTTTTCCCACCATTTCCATAATGCCATGAGAGTTCAGTGTTCTATCAGTCAGGCTTCAAATAAAGAATAAGAACCAGTAGATGATTATCTTTCTCTATCTATCTATCTATCTATCTATCTATCTATCTATCTATCTATCTATCATCTATCTGATTTATTTCAATGAATTAACTTACACTATTATTCCAGGTACCTGGATAAGCAAGCCTGAAGTCCATGGGGTGGGCAGGCAGGCAGAAATAGTAAAACAAGAATAGGCTAGAACCTCATAAACATTAACAGACAAAAAGGAGCATCATGGGGAAATGGAGAAAGACTACAAAGCCAGCTGCTGGTTAGTCTCTGAACTCAAGAAAGGGATAAACCCTCTTCTAAAGAGTTTTCAACATTTTAAGTCAGACCAACGTAAGATACTATCTATCCCTTTGGATTAATTTAGTCAACTAATCAGAGGCAAATCCCTATTTGCTCTTTGTTGCTTGCTGTATTATTAAATCATGAAAATGAAGGCAAATTAAGCAATTTGATTTTAGTTTAATTTACCCTTTAATAACATTTTAATTGTTGCATTATTACAAACAGTATCTAGATTTATGTTTAATTGAATAACTGGAGGAAGGAATTACGTATGTTACAAAATGGTTGCTGCATCCCTCATATTCTCTGTTTAATGGAATCATGATAGAATAAGAATTTTGGGCATTATAATTCAGCTTAACCAAGGTGACGCATCACAAAGCCATCACAACTGTAGCTTCTATCCATTCATTATAGTTCCTTTGTTTTTTGATAGTTATGTTTTAAAAGCATATTTTAACCTAAATTAAATATTCTATAACCTCCAAATAGTTATTGAGTGCAGGATATATTCCTGGGCCCACACTGTCAAATATGGTAACCACTAGCTACATGAAGCTACGTAAAGTTAAATTTAAATCAATCAAAATTTAAAATTCAGTGACTTAACCACATTTTAAGTGCTAAAAGCTACAAATGTATAGTAATTACAATGTTGAACAGTGCTCTGTAGAACATTTCATCATTAAAGAACATTTCATTGTATAATTATATATAGACAATCTATTCTAAGAACTACAAGAATATTTTCTTTGTTTCACTTGAAATTGTTTTTGCCCTTTTATTCCAAAGTATTCTCAAGTTTTTAGATTAATCATTCACATAAAACTTAAAATGTCACCAAATAGAAATGTACTTTATACAAAAACCCACCTCATTATAATGAATACACCAGCATTGTTGTTGTTGGTGGGCATTTTATAGATGGGGGAAGGTGAAAAGAGGGAATTATTTGACCTTTACACTCAATTTTGATATAGACCTAAAATTGCTCTAGGAAAGTCCATTGATTTTTAAAAAATCCTAATTGCCATTGAAAGTACTCTTTGAAAAATATCAGAGAGAATTATAAAATGTATAGAGGAACTGAATAAACATTTTTCTCAAAGAAGAAATACAAATGGCCAACAGGTACACAAAATATGCTTAACATCACTAATCATCAGGGAAATGCAAATCAAAACTACCCCATAGTAAGATATCTCTTCACACCTCTAAAATGGCTGTCTTAGATAAAATATAAGTATTGGCAAAGATGTGGAGAAAAGGTCATCCTTGTACACGGTTGGTGAGAATGTAAATTTGGGGCAGCCCCTTTGGAAAACATAAGTAGCATATGATTCTTTATTCTGACTTCCAAACATATACCTAAAGGAAAAGAAATTAGCATCTTGAAGCAGTATCTCCACTACCATATTAATTGCAGCATGATTCACAATTTCCAAGACATGGAAACAATCTATGTCTGTGGATGAATGGATAAAGAGAATATATATACATATAAACATATCTGTATATAAAACAACATATCTGTATATTAAAATGTATAACCATATTAAAATATATAACAAAATACATATTATACTTGCACATATGAATATGTATCTATGTACATATATTATTTGTGCAGTGGCTGAGGGACTCCAGCCTCAGCGCCCCAAGCATGCACCTAACTAAGTGGCCTTGGACAACCTACTTGAGCGGCCACAGAGCAAAGCAGGCTTCCAGCGGCTGAGCTACCACCCTTCCTGCCAGGTGCTTTCCACGTGCTCTCTACCTGCAACCCGGTGCAGAGGTCCCTCTTCCCCAGCAGCCAGTAGGAGGCCCAGAACCTAGGTGATGCCCATGGCGCCAGCCGCCTGCGGGCAGGCTGCATCCCAGCTCCTTGTCCTGGGCACCTCTTTCTGCCTAGGTCCTAAGACATTCTCCGGTCCGTAATGGAGAATACAACGTGAATTCCGGCCTGCAGGCCTCAAGCCCCTCACTCACCAGGTCAAGAAGCTCAGTGCAGGCGAGATCAACGTGGAGAAGAAGACGTGGCCGGCGGAGGTCTGCACCTGGGCTGGGGACAGTACCCAGGTGGATGGCGGCCCCGGGACCATGCGTCAGCCTTGAGACGCCGGAAAGAAAGGGCACGGCCATGGCCCCTTGTGCAGCCACCTGGGCGCTTTCTGGGGGCAGTGGCCCCATAGAGCAACCTGAGAAAGCCTTTGGACCTTTGGTTGGCAGGAGAGCAGCAGCCAGCAGTGCCTGGCCGCCCTGCACGGTGGCGCATGGGCACTGTGTGGGCAGGAGAGATCTGGGCCTGTGTCAAGGCAGGCGTCTCAGGACATCGCAGGAAAGGCATGCTTCAGGGCAGGGCTCTAGCCTGGGATCCATCCCGAACAGAGGTAATTGAGCTTATTTTTAAAATTATATTGTGGTAAAGACGCAACATGAGATAGCCCTCAGATGTTTAAGTGTACAATACAATATTGGTAACTCAGGGTACAGTGTTGCTCAGCAGATCAAAAAGTATTCATCATCATTTTCCCCATCGCCATGCCCCGGTAACCACCATTCTACTCTCCATGTCTGAGTTTAACTATTTTAATAAGATGTCATTGGTGGAATCATACAGTATTTTTCTGTGTCTCGCTTGGTTTACTTAGTATAATGTCCTCAAGGTCCATTCTTCTTTTTGTATATGGCAGGCTTTCCTTCTTTTTTCAGAAAGGCTAACTGATTTCCCATTGAATGTATATACTATAATTTATTCATTTATCCATCAATGAACTTACACAGGTTAATATCATTCTTCTAGAACCAAAAATATATGATTGAGGCCTGCAGCCTTGGTACCTGTCCTTCACTGGAATCGAACCCCTGGACCCTTCAGTCATTTGGTGGAGGCTCCATCCACTGATCCAAACCCATGGGTAATCTTTTCAGTAGCCTAAATATGCATTTTCTTAAAAAAAAAAAAAGACTAATTAGGGATGTTATGCTAAAAGCAACATATATTATAAATGAAACAAAATCAAATACTCAAAACATCAAAACCTTTTAAAAAAGATTCTAAATATATTATATAATTCCTAAATATAATGGAAAGCAAACTAATACAGAAGTTAAATGTTTCTGACATTGAAAAAAAAGTCAGTGCAAACAAAGCATGTCTATGCTATCATAGAATATTTACATAATTATTAATGAGGTAATTTTAAAGTACCAACTGATGTCACAACCATTAAATACATTAACAGGATTACTTTGGTGAGAATGCTACAAAATTGAAACTAAAGAAGTGTGGCTATATTACTGACCTCTGAAAAATATTTTTTTATACTTATATTTAAAACATTTTCCAGTATTTTAAATATTTCAAATGTATTAGTTATATTTGTAAATATATTTCTTTTTAAAAAATATATATTTTATTGATTTTTTACAAGGAGGAAGGGAGACAGATAGTTAGAAAAATCGATGAGAGAGAGACATCGATCAGCTGCCTCCTGCATGTCCCCCACTGGAGATGTGCCCGCAACCAAGGTACATGCCCTTGACCGGAATCGAACCTGGGACCTTTCAGTCCGCAGACTGACGCTTTATCCACTGAGCCAAACCGGTTTCGGCTTATAAATATATTTCAAAGTAAATATTTTCTTCTGAATTGAATAAACTTTTTTTTCTTTCATTTTCTTACCTCTTTCAGGACCTTCTCACTTTTCTTTTTTCTTCCTGCCTCATTCACCCATGACCTGCATTGTCTTCCTAGGAAAGAAAAAATTGCTTTCTTTTAATTCAAGGGTTGTCATTCATTTGATGTAGGGTCCTTATGCATCCCCAGAGGGTTAAAATTTATTAATAAGCTTAATAAATTTTATTAGCTCTGAGGTACTTTTCTGACTTCATTGAAAGGAGCTTCTGGCTACTTAATATTTGTGTTAAAATGTTCGTATACATTAATTTTGATTATCTCCCCTGGGAAGACCAAAGAAATTAATAAATGGAGCAACTAATTAATAGTCCACCTAGTTTCATGGGAGTATTACATTAATAACAAAATCCAATTGTGAACAATCATAATACCTTTACAAAAAGAAATAAAATATGAACACCATTAGCTATCTGCAAATCTTCATCTATTTTTTGCAAAAATTCTCAAAACATGTTGTCTGATTGTGATATTTTTCTAATGTTTCCCTGTTATGGGCTTGAAACTCTTAAAAAATAATAACAACAATTAAATTGTGAGGTATACTTTTCCTCATTAGTAGAACATTTCATAATATATTTGAAAACTGTATATAGGAAATAGTGATTGTTTGGGGGAAGTATATCTGATCAGAAGTTTTGTGACAGAAAACATATAACCTAAACCACTATAAATGATTAGTATTTTGTAATACTTTTGCAAAGCTTTTATTGAAGGTTGAAGTGCAGTTTCTTTTTTAGGGGGATCCACCTTTGTTGGTGAGCTATCAATTCAATAGTCAGCTGCTGTGATATTCTACAATCCTCAGCTCTCCCTCCATAATGCACTGCATCCTTAGAATCTACTTTCTCTAAGCCTCTTTGTGGACTGGGCCCTTCAGCTTCAGATTGCTTTGCTAGCTCAGGGTCATTCCTTCTGCCCTGTGGAAACTGGGCCTCTGGAAACTTATTTTCTATGTAGTTGGCTGTATTAAAAGATCTTTCATAACTCTTCATTAATAAATCTTTAATTTTCATGTTAAGTAAGTGTCATAGGTGACCCTTTCCACCTAAAAAAACTTCATCTTCTAACCCAGGATGTCTAATCCCAGCTAATTTCTGTGCTGATAAACAGAAGCAGAGAATCAAATTTTCAGAACCCAGGAGATTCACAGACATGAACGTATTTAATTAAAACCAAACTAGAGATCAAGAATTAGAGAAGCTTTCAGTCCTTTGTGATGACTTGGAAACCTTGAACAGCCACACTTACAAGGTTCTCTTAATATTTATTTAGTAATTAAGCCAATACATTGGGGAGTGCTTCGTTATGTAACAAAAGCTATTTATATGTCTGATGTAATCTGTTAGCTACATCACCATATATTTTAATCCCTAATGGAGAGCATACAAACTCATTTTGTTATTTACTGGAAGGAATGATGTACTTTCACATAAAGTGGCTATGAGTAAATCATGGCTAAAATTTATGATAGTAAAAGATATAATTCAGGAACAGTAGGAAAAAGATACACATATGTAACAGAAGTTACATACAGGCTTCCAAGTTCTCTCTCTTTCTCTGTTAGCATAAAAGAGGATGTAATTTATCCTGTGAGATAGCCATCCAAAGAAGCCCACCTGAGTCTTAGTCTAGAATTCTTAAAGGTACATACTTCAATCCAGAAACCAAGTATGACATGACTCCTCAGGCTTTCTTTAAATATGGTGACAACCTGCTTCATTACCATTACATAATCACTAGGAGAACCTTAGAGTTTAGTGCTCAGTGTTTGAATGAGAGTTGTTACCATGGCTACAGAGATAGGTAAGAACTGAATAATACAGCCCTGCTGAGTTAACTGTTTCTCCCCTAACACTAAACTTCCAACAGAAAAGAAAAAAATAGGAAGTGATGTGGTAGAAGATTAGAAGATTTCCGTATAAAAGAAATGAGGCCATGAGGTGAAACACTGAGCAGTGTTTGTTTTAGTCAGTAATACCTTTGTCTTCTCACCCTAGCACCTCATTTTTGTGTGATAACCTTGGGTGAAGAATCTTTCTCTCCCACAACCTCAGTTTGCTCCATAATATTTAGCTCACACAAAGTTTGGAGAATTGAAATGAATCAACATGTACATATCCTTGGCATTTAGTTATTCTTCAAAAACTGAATGCAAAATAATAAATCTTTAAACCACTCAAAATTATTGTGGATTTCACTGAAAGAAAAAAGGAAATAATTAACTTTTTACAAAATTCTGGCAAAGTGCCTTTTCAGTTTGATTCCAACATTTATGCTAGCAACCTCATTCTTTTGCTAACTGAATAGAAAGAGATGGTGGGTGTCATGAGGAGTGAATATTTATCCTGCCTTCTTCTGCACACTGGATATGTTGACCAAAATGACCTCAGGGTGTCCTTGGCAGCCTCTCCAAGAGAGAGGACATGCTTGACTCCTCAGTGCCTGGTCTTGAATATCAAATGTGTTTTTAGTAAGCGAAAGGTGTCTTTTCGTTCTGCTGTGCAGCAGTGCAGGAGACCATGTGCTTTGGCTTCTAGGGGTTACGGCTGGTTCTTTGACAAGCCTTATCCATCCTTTAGAGTTCCTTCACTGAATCATTAGAACATTAGAATATGACCCTTTAACTTTGTGTTGTTGCTGTTGTCCTTCTTTTTTACTATGCTCCACCAACGCTCAAAACATTATTTACATAGAGTACATTAAGCTACAGAGCAGTTGCTTTTTCTTATTTAGAAAGCAAAACCTGAGGGCCACCTTTAATTTGGAAAAATATATTTAAATTCCTGGGGATGAGCACTGCAGTCATAATATACTTGTCCTTGTAGAATCATTTTGCTTTGATATACACTTTCTTTTTTAATTGGAAGAACCTGGATAAAGAGTATGTCTCCTTATTGAGTATTTGTCAAGTATTGAACTTTTTTTCATTGGGTATACATATGCTTTCTTAAGAATATCAATATTCATATCCTAAGGCATCATTGTACAATTAGCAAGAAAGTAAGAAAAAATTGAAATGATTGGGAAAAAGTGATATTGTTGAAAATTATTTCAAAATATATAGGCTCTCAAGAACTAATATGAACCAGTACTAATCCTTCATCAGCATTAGTTAATTTGGGGTAAATTTTCTTTCCCATTTTGATTGTAAGAATATATCTCCCATATGTATATTTTTAAATGTGGTGGCTTATTCTATTCATTATGAAATTAGAATTCAATTAAGTATTCAGGATTTTATCCTACAGCCTTTTACAGCACTTGAGATATAGCTAAAAAAAAGTGATGGATTTTAGCCATTTTGCAAGAATAGACTCTTTGGAAAGCAAATAAAACTGTTAAATGCATGCTTTATTTTATTTTATCTGCTAGATCCAAGAAAAATGCAAGAGAAAAATTATAACTATATTTTAAAATGCATCATTATTAGAGATTAGTACATTTTAATTTACATGTATATATCTTTAACAATAGGGGAGAAAGTTTATAAAGATATTTTTAATTGTTTGGGTCAGTGCTACTATTTAAAATTGCAATAATCTGTAAATTACATTATCAATGGCCATTTTTATAGAAAAAAACAGAAAGTAAATAAGCAATAAGAAGGCTATACAAGTAATTTAGCACCCTTAACATTTCAAGGCACATATATAAAAATATTAATGCCTTTGAAACATATTGTCTAAGTTCTTTAATCGTTATTTCCAGAAATTTGCATCCTCACTAATTGAAAACTAAGCCAAGTGTTTATTTCCATATAAGATTATAATTATTTTTGGCTTTTGTTAATTTAATAGGTGCAACAAGGCATCCATAAGATACTTACAAACTACACTGTTCCCGATTACTTTTTTAACTGTCTTAATATTTCATTCAATCAGGGTTCTTAACTTTTAGTGTTCTGAAATAAAATAATATTGGCCTAAATTCTGAAATGTTCAGATAAGATCTTGCTAGTGCTTTTCTTTAGAATTTGCTTATGTTTAATGTGTCTTAGGTATTCTAAAGGTATTCCTAAAGAATTACTCAGGAAAACAAAAGTGCCTATTTTTAGAGATGGGCAACAGTAGTGAGTAATATGAAAATGTCAGCAATGTATTACTCTTTAATGAAGATATAAATCACAAGTACCTAAAAATAGAGAATCTTCTAATTAAGGGTTATAAGGTTAAATTTTTTAGATTCATTAGCCTTAGTTAAAATGAAGACAACTTAAATATCCAGAACATTTACAAATGTCACTATATTAAAAGGAATTTGCATACTATACAATTTTTTTCTTATTTTAATCTTGGAAAGAGTCTGAATTATTTAGATGATAAACAATAATATTTTCTTGCTTCTGTTGTTAATTAGTTAGAACTATTTAAACCCAATCAGATGATTCCTGGTAGAAAATAAGGCAAAATGGGAAAGGTGTTTGTCTGAGGTTGAATAGAGATGACTAACCCCACCCCCCAAGAAAATTATGAAGCAAATACTAAAAAGATGAAGATTAAAGAAAAAAGGGGCTATTACTTGTTTCAAGTTATGTGGGAGATACATTTATTCAACTATCCAAGTGCTAAGAAGGCTACAAAGAACAGTGTGTGTGCATGTGTGTGTGTGTGTGTGTGTGTGTCCGTGTGAGTGTGCACAATCATGTTTCCTTCCTGAAAAGACTTCACATTTACGTAGAAAGAGGAATCAGTGAGAATTTGCATGGAAAGACCATGCAAATACAGTAGTCTTCCCTTACCTGGAGTTTCACTTCTGACAGTTTTAGTTAGATGCTGTCAATCACAGTCCAAAAATATTGTATGTTAAATTGCAAAAATAAACAATTCATAAGTTTTAAATTGTGAGGTGTTCTGAGTAGCATGATGAAATCTCATACAGTCAGCTGCGGCCCTGCCCAGAACATAAATCTTCAGCTCTTTGTCCAGCTGTACATGCTTCCCACTTGCTCATTTCGTAGCTGTCTTGGTTACCAGCTCAACTATCACAAGAGCGTAGTACTTTGTGTTTAAGCAACCCTTATTTTACTTAGTAATGCCCAGAACACATGAATAGTGATGCTGGCAATTTGGGTTCACCAGAGAGAAGTGGTAAAGTGCCTTCTTGAAGTAGAGAAAAAGAGACCAGTTTTCACATGACTTTCATTTTCACAGCATATTGTTATCATTCAATTTTATTGTTAGTTATGGTTGTAAATCTGATTAACGAATTAAACTTTATCATAGGCATGTATGTATAGGGAAAATTTAGTGTATATAGGGTTTAGTACTATTTGTGGTTTCAAAAGATGTAGATACTGAAGGTCTTAAAATCTGTCACTCCTAGGTAAGGGGCGACTGTAGTCAGTTCTTCAAGCACTATATTCTGGAAGTGTGTGTGTGTGTGTGTGTGTGTGTGTGTGTGTGTGCATGTGTATATAAGTATATGTTTGCTTCTTGATCAATAGAAATGATTAGGGTTCATGAAAAAAATGTTTACTCTTTGTAATATAAAACTCACTTTTGATTATACTAACTGTGGTTCCTGAGGAGTGTTCAGTCTTAAATTTTACAGTGGTCACACCATACCGGCCATAGTATTAGTTTTTATTGGTGCTATAACAAATCACCACAGACTAAGTGTCTTAAAACAACATAGATTTGTTATCCTATCTAATAAAAGACTAATACTACGCTACACCCACCTGCCATGCCCACCAGACATGCTTAGCAGGCAATCAGAGCGAGTATGCAAATTAACCCAACCCAGAGGGCTAAGGCCACAGAGAGAGCAGGAGAGAGGCTTGGGTTGCCCCAGGTGATAGAAGAAGCTAACTTTTCCACTAAGCCTGGTGGTGGAGACTTCTGCTTAAGGCAACAAAGTTTTAATGGCTGCTGCCACTAAGCAAGGTTTGAGTTGCCCCTGGCAATGGAGGAAGCCAAGCTTTCTGAACACCTTGTTGGGCCCAGGCCTCCACTGAAGGCAATAAGTTTCAATGGCTGTGGGAGCTGAAGGCTTGGCTCTGCTCCAGGCTACAAAGTTTCAGTTGTAGAAGATAAATAAATCCCAGATACCAGGGCCTCCACTTGGGTCTCTGGAGGGTATGGCTGGCCTGCAAACCACCACAGGCCCCAAGGGAACACCAACCCTGCTCCAGGATACCCTTCAGGGCAAACCAGCTGGCCCCCACCTGTGCACCAGACCTCTATCCTATCTAATAAAAGAGTAATATGCAGATTGATCATCATTCCAACACATAAGATGACAGCCCCCATGTGGCCAAAAGATCCTGCCCCCATGTGGATACAAGATGGCCACTGCAAGGTGGCCAGCAGGAGAGGCCAGTTGGGAGGGACCAGGTCTGCAAGAGAGGGCAGTTGGGGGTGATCAAGCCTGCAAGGGAGGGCAGATAGGGGTGACCAGGCCAGCAGAGGAGGGAAGTTGGGGTTGCCTGGGCCTGCAGGGAAGAGCAGTTAGGGGCAAACAGGCTGGCAGGGGAGCAGTTAGGCATCAATCACTCTGGCAGTGGAGTGGTTAGGAGGTGACCAGGCTGGCAGGCAGAAGTGGTTAGGAGCAATCAGGAAGGAAGGCAGGTGAGCAGTTGGGAGTCAGCAGTCCGGGATTGTGAGATGGATGTGCGACTGCCTGTTTAGGCCCAATTCTACCTGGATCAGGCCTAAATGGGCAGTCGAACATCCTTCAAGGGGGTCCCAGGTTGGCGAGGGTGCAGGCTGGGCTGAAGGACACCCCTACCCCCTGTGCACGAATTTTGTGCACTGGGTCTCTAGTCCTATATATTTATATATTGGAAGTTCAACAAAAATCTTACTGAGCTAAATTTAAGATATTGACAGAGCTGCATTCCTTTCTGGAAGCTCTGAGGGAAAATATTTCCTTAAACATTTTAGCTTCTAGAAACTGCTCATAAGCCTTGACTCATCTTCAAAGCCAGCAATGGCCAGTCCTTCACATCATATTACTTTCATATTGACTCCTGTTACCATTCTCTCTTCCACTTTGAAAGACTCTTGTGATTATATTGGGCCACCCAAATAATCCAGGTTAATCTTCCTACTTTTAAGTCACCAGATTAATACATTTAATTACATCTGAAACTTATTTCATTTTTGTCATGTAACCTAATATATTCATGAGTTTAGATATTCTGTCATAACATCTTTGGATGGGGGTCATTATTCTGCCTGCCACAGTGGTGAACTATGAAGATAAGAAAATAAATGGGTATAGTTTAGTGTTTTAATACAATGAAACTTAAATTACTACTAAATATGTTTTAAAATTTAACTGAACTTCAATCAGTTCTGTTTTAAAAACAAACTGAACTCTTTCACACTCCAGGTCTCTCTGTCCCTGTCCCTGTTCCTGTCTCTCTCTCTCTGCCCAAGAACTTCTTTTTAGTCTTTCTTTTTTTTTAACCTGAGATGAGACTCTAATGCTTAATGAGTTGCTGAGACACTTCTTTATTAGGACATTTTGGCCTTGGGAGAAACCAGCCAGTCTAGGTCACTCGGATACTGAAAACATGCTTCCTGTGTGTCACCTGGTTCCTGTAAATCAATACTCCATCTCTGAAAGACAAGTTCGAAAAAGAACTTGATCACAGAACCACAAAGCCCTCTCTGTTCCAAGGAATCATAAACCACGTGGTACTGTCTTGATGCATCAAATCAGAAATGTGCTGTTTTGAGCTCTGGCTTACAGAAGCCAAGATTCAAAGTCTTTCTATATTGAAGAAGGTCTGGAACCCTTTTAATTATCAATAAAGATTTTCTATTATTTTGGGGGTAAAACTTGTTAATCTATCTCCCTTGATTTTTTGAAACCCATGAAAAAGAGTTTCCACAAGTTCTCCAAATATCTGACATCTTTCTTTCATTTTGTTTTCTTTCATTTGTTTGTTTTGTGTTTTCTTTGGAAAATCCAGGAGAGGTTTCTTACCTGGTCCTAGGGGCTGAGGCAGAGCCCTGCTTAGCCATTTAAATAAATGAGAAGAGTCCACAAAAATTTTCATGTTTTCCCTGAGTCCAAAACATCTCCCTTTGTATTCTGCTCTTTGAAAACATCTTTGTAACAACCCTCAGAAGCATTTTCTTTCCCATTTATGTTCTGATCTTTTTCTATGTTCCCTGGGCTTCAGACTTAGTTAAATCTTCCACTGATCAAATGTAGCTGGAAACTACAAAACTTTAGAAGAATTGGAATGAAGGACAACAGAAGTTGGATATTTTTGGAGTTCATCTTTTTTTTGCCTAAAAAATCTCCAGAAAATCAACCAGGAGACCTAGTTTAAACTTGATTAATAGTAAGTAGAAAACAAACAAGCAGACTGATTTAGATTTATTAGATATAGAGGGGCAAGGATTCAGCATTTTTTAAAATGTATTTTTATTGAATTCAGAGGGGAAGAGAGAGGGATAGAGAGAGAGAAAGATCAATGATGCTGGAGAATCACTGGCCATCTGCCCCTTGGGGATCAAGTCCACAACCCAGGCAGTGCATAAGGAATTGAACCTTGACCTTCTGATTCATAGGTAGATGCTCAATCACTGAGTCACAGCAGACAGGTGGATTCAGCATTCTTAAAATAAAGCTTGTCATATTGTTATTTAGTTCTATATTGAGCATAAATGCTCTTCTCTTAAGATACGTGACGATAGTGCGTGTATGTTTGGAAAGCTATGAAAAGCCCTCTCTCGGGATAGAATAAGCTAAGGGAGGAGACTTTAATGGTCAGATTATGGCTCTGAGTTACCTCTGTGATTTCTGCTGAAGGTAAGAAGATGCACAGTGACTTTCATATACCACATTTTTCTTTTATTTCTTAGAACATATTCTGTTAAGAGATGAATTCATTGAATGGTACAGTTTATGATAAGTGTTCCTAACCCCCAATTTTTTAAAATGCCATTTTGAAAATCTTCCAATATGAACTATATTGAGTTAGATAGAGATGCATAAGTGGGTTCTTGGAATTATCAGCTCTTCAAACCTCATGTAGATTAATATGATTTTTTAAAAAATTTTCCTTGACATCTGTGATGATGGCATGAAATTTTAGGGATTTAGAAAAAAGGAAGTCACTGTGATGGATAGAGTGGCAACATGAGTTATTTAGGATGGCCGTTCAAGGGGACTACAGTCGCTGGTAGCGGTTTCAGCATTTGTTGTGGATGAAACAGTTCCTGGATGCAAAGAGAAATAATGGACTACAATCATATTAACAGCAACACTATTGTCTTTCCACTAGTTATTCAAAGGGAGATGTATAAGTTGATGCTTAGAAAAAGAATGATTGTAAATTAGAAATGCTATGACACCAAAGAATTATAATGTGTTTTTTTAAATATATTTTTTTATTGATTTCAGAGAGGAAGAGAGAAGGAGAGAGAGAGAAACATCAATGATGAAAAAGAATCATTGATTGGCTGCCTCCTGCAGGCCCCCTACTGGGGATTGAGCTCACAATCCAGGCATGTACCCTTCACCAGAACTGAAACTGGGACCCTTCAGTCTGCAGTTAATGCTTTATCCACTGAGCCAAGTTGGCTAGGGTGAATTATAATGTTTTTAAATATTTCTGTAATTTTTTGAAATAATACATTGACTACTTTTTTAAAAGGTAACTGTTAATTGTTATGTAACAATAAACATAGGGATATTTTTTCTATGTTTAAACAAGCATGTAGTGAATAACTGAATAAATGAACATAAGGATGTGGCCTTAAGACAGGACCTTGTATTGCTGGATTTTGGACATTATTATGAAACATGTTATGTACCCAAAAAAATGTTGAAGTCCTAATACTCAGTAACTCTGACTGTAATTCAATCTTGAAATAAGGACTTTGCATATAACCAACTTAAGATGAGGTCATTAAGATGCACCTAATCTCATATGGCTGTGTCCTTGTAAAAAGGGTTCACTAGAGCACCAAGACAGGCATGCACAGAAGAAAGATTATGTGGAGACAGAGAAAATGCTTTGCCATGATTGGAGTCATGCTGCCATAAACCGAGGGACACCTGTGGCTCCAGAAGCTATAAGAGGCATGAGAGAAGCCTTCCTAGTGCCTTCAGAGGGAGCATGTTCTTGCTGATACCTTGAGTTTTGAACTTCTATCCTCCAGAACTATGAGGCAATCCATTTCAGTTCTTTGCCATCCAGTTTATGGTATTTTGTTACAGCAGTCCTAGGAAATTAATAAAAGAGTCTTTCCAAAAATAAAAACACAATGGTTGTTAATTAAAACATTAAATTTATTTTGAACAACATAAGGTTTTTAATTTATAAGTTTTGTGTTCCACTTGCTCTGTTTACATGTTGACAATTTGCTCCTTATAAGGAAGCATCTATGGGATATTCTAATAATGTGTGGCATTCAGGCAACACGTATGGCGTGCATTCAAAATAAAATAGCTAAATAAGAACCAAATATGTGAGATGGAGTAATGTAAAAAAATGATTTTTTCCCAAATCCTATTTCTATTAATGACACCAATACTCTCTGATAGGAAATAAGACAGTTTGCCTCTATTCTTCTAATCTATAATAATAAAGTCATAATATGCTAATTAGACCATGACAGCCTAACAACCTTCCAGATGACCTTTCAGATGAAGCTGGGGCTATGAGGGCTGAGGCAAGCCGCTGCAGCTGCAGGGGCCGAGCCCCTTGCACAAATTTCAGGCCTCTAGTCTTAAAATAAAACGCTACACCCTGACCAGTGTGGCTCAGAAGTTGAGTATCAACCCAAGAACCAAGAGGTCACCAGTTTGATTCCAGGACAGGGCACATGCCTGATTGTGAGCTCAATCCTCTGTAGAGGGCATGCTGGAGGCAGCTTATTGATGTTCCTTTCTCATTGATGTTTCTATCTCTCTATCCCTCTCTCTTCCTCTCTCTCTAAAAATAAATAAATATACATTTAAAATGAAACACTACAATATTTATGCTTCTTCATATAACATACATCTTACTGCTATGATATTGATGCTTAGATTTCCATGACATTTTGCAAATGAAGGACATCACAGCAATATAAATTATTCTTCTCCATCCAGCCCAGTCAGTCTTCAATTTTCACTATCTGATCTCTTCTCCCCAATCCACATATCCACACACAATTTCACCATTGTCTTCTTTTTTTCTTTTTTGTTTTTTTGTACCGTGAATCACATTCCATTCTGAAAATATACAGATTGGATGGATGATGGATGGATAGATGGATAGATAGATAACTAGAATGAATGAACAATGGAGTAACAACAGTATACAATAATATATTTTTTACCATTAAACTTAATCTCACAATACATAGTCAGGAAATTGTGACTTTTAAATAAATATCAGTTCCTAGAAGTGTCTTGTTTAGTTATCCTTTAAGCAATTTTTATTTGTGATACTGGTTGGCTAGTTTGAATACATAATGATTGTCAGGGGAGGAACCAATATAAATATTAATAATCACAGCTGAAAAATTGTAAAATTTAATAAAACTAGTATTTTTCATAGAAAATATAAGATGAGATAAGAGATTTTAAATTGAAATGAGCCACCAACATGAAAAAAAAATCTGATGCTAACTATAAAAAACTGCATGAATGTATGCTATCTTATTTCTTGAATGTCCTTGAGGAAATCTTATTAGGGTACAAACTAGTTTGTCCCAGATCCAGGATAATAAAAGGCTTCTCATCCAGAATAAAAATTAATTGCATTCTGCTTATAAATTCTATTGTTGTAAGCATCCTCCGTCTCTTCCTGCTAATGAAAATGAGATTAACATTTTCCAGGTAAACACTGTCTCCCTTTTACAGGAGAATAGCCAAATGATCTTGTCACAGATGTTTTTTCCATCAAGCTTTTCACTTACGAGTCTCCAGTCTTTCTTCAAACCCTTGGAGTTTAATTTTGTTTTCCAGTTCAAGCATTTTGTATTAGCAGGACATAACATTGTGCCAAATATTTCTAATTGACATCTGCAGAGTATCCTGTAATTCTTCCCTCATCTGTCAGGTAATTCAACTTCTGTAATCTTATTTTTTGTAACCCTATTTTTAAGTTAATGAATTGAGGAATGTTGTTTTCTCCTTTGCAAATCCGGAAAAAAAAAAAGAAAAAGATAAGTTTCATCACCGATGTAGGATGTATTGGGGTCACAAAAAATTTTCTCATAGCCTTTATCTTACTAAATTCTATGAATGTTCAAAATGAGATATGCAGTAATCCAAAATATGCTCAAAGGCTTTGTTGATGCAATTGTCTTAATTGTCACAACTTATACTAAATATAAAGTTATGTTGTTGTTTTCAGCGTGATTTAGCATCATTAGTCATACTTCACAAAGTCACTGCAGGGAAAATTTACACTGTCAGTGTCATTTTACAGGTGAAGTAATTTAGAAAAAAAAAGTTTATGAGACTGGGATACAGATAGTGTTTTGTTATTTTCCAAACTCTTTCAGTCCCACTCAAGAGTCCATGGTGGTTTCTTATTGCATTGTGTCAAAGCAAAATATTTTTTGTAGGCCTTTAAACATCTATCTGTTCTTGAAACCTAAATACAAAGCTTAAAATGATCTCTCCAATGATTGCCTTATTGTAATAATAATTTTGGAGCAATTTACAGATGGAATTACCTTTAACAGACCTTTATTCAGATATAGAAGACAGATGAAGATATCTTAGAGAGATGAGAAGACCCAAGAATGAGAAGAGGAATATAGGCCATTCAGACTGGATTTGATTATTCTCATAACACCATCCAGTCCAGACAGCATTTTAATGTGATCTAGAGATATCACAGGTAGGGAAGCCAGCCTCATAGGAAGAAGAATTCATGCTCTCTCTCAATGAATTGCTTGAGGTCATTTTAGTTTTCACTTCTTCCTTAGGGTCAAATACCACATTTCACTATGCAGCAAATGATTAAATTTCCACCCATGAGTTGTAATTTCAAATATAGCTACCTGTGGTATTGGTGATATAATGGAACCTTCACAAGCCTAACTTATCCACTTAATTATGGTAATACTAGAGGCCTGATGCATGAAATTTGTGCACAGGGCGGGGAGGGTTGTTGTCCCTCAGCCTGGACTACACCTTCTCCAATCTGGGACCTCTTGGGCGATGTCTGGCTACCGGCAGTTGGATATCTCTCTCACAATCCAGGACCACTGGCCCCTAACTGTTCACCTGCTTGCCTGATTTTCCCTAACCCCTCTTCCTGCCTGCCTGGTGCCCCTAACTGCTCCCCTGCCTGCCTGATCACCCCTAACCACTCTGCTTGCTGCCTGATTGCCCCTAACCCTTCTTCCTGCCTGCCTCATCTCCCCTAATCTCTCTGCCTACCTGATCACCCCTAACCACTCTGCCTGCCTGCCTGATCACTCCTAACCACTTGCTTGGATGTGGAGCCAGCTAGGGAAGGGGCTGTCTGCCTACCTAATTGCCCCTAACCACTGGCCAACCTACCTGATCATCCCTAACTGCTGGTCTGCCTACTGGATCACCCCTAACCACTTGCTTGGGGGCAGGGCCAGTCTAGCCAGGGGCTGTCTGCCTAACTGATTACCCCTAACCACTTACCTGCCTACCTGATCATCCCTAACTGCTGGCCTGCCTACCTGATCCCCCTAACCATTTGCCTGCCTACCTGATCATCCCTAACCACTGGCATGCCTATCTGATCACCCCTAACTACTTTGCCTGCCTTCCTGATTGCCCCTAACCACTTGCTTGGGGTTGAGGCCAGCCCGGTGAGGGGCCATAGTGGTTTTGGTCTCTGGTTGTTCTGGTTGTTATGCTTATGGTGGCCGGCCTTTTATTATATAGGATTTTTCTTAACCTTGAATGGTCTGGGAATATTTGTCTCTACATAAATATAGTTCTTGGTATGGAAAATCTAAATATGATTATTTTTCTAATTAAATAAAACTTTTATTTAGTAAGAACAAACCTATCTCAAAGGCCCAATGTAGAAATAACTTTCCCTCTTATATTACATCAAGAAAAGGATATAGTCATCTAAAAATCTGAGGCCAATAGAAACAAACAACAGGAAATAAATAATTGATAAATTGATCCATTATGTAACAAAATTGTACTTAAAAATGTCATTACAAATTTTAATCAAATGATATGAGTAATTGAGTAAATTGCTTTATAAATTTAAATCCCTGAATCTAGTGTCTCTGATATGAAAATGCTATCTCTACTAATTAGCAGTTGAGTAGGTTTCCTTAAAATTGAGCTACTGGATTCATATTGTGGACATAAATATTTATCCTTCTTATAGTTTTGTAACTTATTTATGACAGAATTTTTTATTATATTTTGGAAAATTGTGGCTTCCAATAAGAAAGTTAATACTTTCTTTTTAAACTAATGTTTATAATAATAAAAGAAACAAAGATATGCTTTATAATGATGACTTTGATTCTAATTACCTATGTATGTTCATGAAAAAGTTTATTTAGTCCTCATATAATGTAATTTCTTTGTGTTACAATGAGAATAAAGAACCTGGGTGGAGAGGTGTATATAAAAACACTGACAAAGTATGCAGAGTACTTAAGCATCCTATGAGATTATTGTTACTATTCTATTACTATTTTCTATTTTTTTCACCCATTTTAAGTTTTTTTTCACTCATTTCTTAAGTTGTCTTAAACAGGCTTGAAAATGATAGCAGCCCCTATTTGTCTTTTTTAAATAGATGTGAAGAGAATATAGCTGTCACCAAAAACATGATAATTTTATCTCAAAAATTTTGAAATATTAGAGCACATTGGCATTTGTAATCCTCCCCCCTTTTATAAAAAAATTTAATAAAACAGATGTGAATAAAGTAAGTATGAGTTAATTATGATGCAAATGGTGGTGATGAAATATTTAGGGAAGTTACTAAGTGTATGATCAGCTCTCAAAAGCTCACTGTACAAGTGATGCTGATGAGAGAGTTTACATTGTGACTTCCGGTTAAACTAAGAAAATCCTTCTTTGACAAAAAGATTATTACCTTGGAGTTGTTAGAAAAGACCATATTTAAAATCATTACTTGCATATTGTCTCCACAATGGCCTTAGGGTAGTCTTTCTTTTATATCCACTGATGTGCTTGAATTTGTTTTTGGAATGAGCAACTGACATGAAAAGACAAAGCCATTACACAATTGGCTGTTTCAAGAGGGTCATTTCTGCCTGAACTTAATTAGCCATTGCCTGTGCATATTTATTCATACCAAATCAAAGAGAGAGTGAAATCTTGAAGCAAACACATAAAATATAGGACTGGGTATAATAATATTGTATATTGGATGGTTTTGAATTATATTGCTGTTCTTGTTTCCTTTAATTTTACACATCCCTCTATATTCTCCATGCAGATATTTGGTTAGTCAATTTCCTTTTCTAATCACCAGGTTGAACTCTCCAAATTATTTAGCTAAGCTTGGTCTGAATCTAATGGGTGATTAAGCTGTGTGGTTCTGCTAGTTTCACTACAATATCTCTTAATTCTCCTGGATCAATAAATTTTTTCCCTCAAAATGAAAGGAAATCTAGTCAATATATGTCTGTGTCAAAATATACATTCCCCTAGGAGGAAGTACATGGTATAAGAGTGATTTGGGTACACAAGAATGAAAGAATGCCTTATTAAGCATACTGAGGGGAGGGAGGCGGAAATCCTGGCACAGTGAAACTATGATGTGAGAAATCTATGAATTCAAGAATTCAAGACAAGCATTTTACATGTTAACAATGGGATTAAAATAAGAAGTGTGTCTGGCTAATAGCACTTGATTAGCTTTATCCATTAAATCTTGCATTGCTAATGTTGAAGGGTTTTGGAGACACAGGTACTACTCATTTAGTATGAGATGAAATTGTTACCAGATTACAATGAGATGGAAATAAAAATAAACACAAGATAATAAATAGTAAGTAAATGTGGTACTTTTGGAAACTAAAAATTTATAGACAAAGGGGAAGAGAAATTATTACAAAGGTCTTGGCACAGTCTTTGACTCTGAACTGTTAAACCTGTAGGAAAAAAAATGCCATGCAGAGATACTTCACTTTGCAAGATGACTGAGGGGGGGAAAAAGATATTAATCATCTCTTACTTACTTTATGAGGTTACTGGTTCCACTTAGGAATGTTTAAATGTGAGTGAGGAAGCAATATGATGCTTCAGTATGTATTATATGCTAAAATGTTCTTGATACAAATGGGCGGTCTACTAAAAGAAAAAATATATTAAGTAAGTTGGGAAAGATGTTTTCTCAACTTACCTAACAATAACTTATTGGAAAACAACTCAGAGTCTCTAACAAGTGAATGTTCAATGAAACATTTTGACTGGTGCATATGTAGCACATTTTCCAATTTTTATTTTTATTTATTTATTTTTTTTAAATATGTTTTATTAATTTTTTACAGAGAGGAAGGGAGAGAGATAGAGAGTTAGAAACATCAATGAGAGAAAGAGACATTGATCAGCTGCCTCTTGCACACCCCCTACTGGGGATGTGCCTGCAACCAAGGTACATGTCCTTGACTGGAATCAAACCTGGGACCTTTCAGTCCGCAGACCAATGCTCTATCCACTGAGCCAAACTGGTTTCAGCCAATTTTTTTTTAAATACTCTTTATGTTTTAGAAGTTTTATGTTCACAGAAAAACTGAGCAGACAATGAAGTTTCCATATATACCCTTACCCTCCTTATGATTTCTAATTTAACATTTTGTGTTAGTGTGGTACCTTTTTTTTAAATCAATGAACCAATCTTTATTATTAATTAAAGTCCATTGTTTACATTAGGGTTTATTCTGTGTTGTACAGTTCTATGAGTTTTGATAAATTTATAATGCCATGCATCTACCATTACAGTATCATATGCAGTAGTTTAACTGTTCTAAAATTCCTTATTCTTCATTTGTACATCCCTGCTCTCTCCCCAACCCATTTACCTGGCAACCATTCATATTTCTACTGTCTATAGTTTTGCCTTTGTCAAAATGTCAAATAGTTAGAATAATACTATATGTAACCTTTTCATACTGGTTTGATAACTCATCCTATCTAATAAAAGAGTAATATGCAAATTAACCATACCTCTGCTACATCCACCAGCCAATCAGGAGCGAATATGCAAATTAACCCAACCAAGATGGCTATGGCCACTGAGCGAGCAGGAGGCTTGGGTTTCTCTGGTTATGGAGGAAACCAAGCTTTCTGCCTTCCCTGGCCTGCCTTGGCCTCCGCTTAAGGCTAAAAAGTTTCAATTATAGAAGATAAATAAATCCCAAATACCAGGGCCTCTGCTTAGGTTGCTGGGGGCATGGCCAGCCTGGAAACCATCACAGGCCCTCGCCCACACTGCTCCACACCCCAAAGGCACTCCCACCCTGATCTAAGACACCCTTCAGGGCAAACCAGCCGGCCTCCACCGGTGCACCAAGTCTCTATCCTAGCCAATAAAAGAGTAATAAACAAATTGGCCATCACTCCGACATGCAAGATGGCTACCCCCATGTCGTCAAAGATGACTGCCCCCATGTGGACACAAGATGGCCATCAGGGAAGGGCATTAGGAAAGAATCAGGCTTGCAAGGGAGAGCAGTTGTGGGCAATCAGGCCAGCAGGGGAGGGCAGTTAGGAGGGACCAGGCCTGCAAGGGAGGGCAGTTGAGGGTGATCAAGCCTGCAGGGGAGGGCAGTTAGGGATGACCAGACCAGCAGAGAAGGTAGTTGGGGGCAACTGGGCTTGCAGGGAAGGGCATTTGTGGGGGACCCAGGCCTGCAGGGGAAGACCATCAGGGGCAATCCGGCTAGCAGTGGAGCAGTTAGGCATCAATCAGACTATCAGGGGAGTGGTTAGGAGGTGATCAGGCTGGCAGGCAGAAGTGGTTAGGGGCAATCAGGCAGGCAGGCACGCGAGCAGTTGGGAGCCAGGAGTCCTGGATTGTGAGAACAGTATCTGACTGTCCCTACCAGGATCAGGCCTAAATGGACAGTCGGATATCCCTCGAGTAGTCCCAGATTGGAGAGGGTGCAGGCTGATCTGAGGGATGACCCCCAATCACAAATTTCGTGCACTGGGCTTCTAGTCAGAAAATAACATTCCATCATATGGATGATTTGGAAATCATAAGTCAAGCTGCCATAAACATCCATGTGCAGGTTTTTGCATGTACATAAGTATTCAACTCATTTGGGTAAATCTCTAGGCACATCATTGCTGGACACATGGCTAAGACTACATTTAGGTCCAAGAAAATGCCAGTCTTCCACAGTGGCTGTATCATTTTGCATTCTTACCAGAACAAATTGAGAATTCCTATTGCTCTACATCATCAACAGCATTGGGTACTAACAGGTTTTGGGTTTTAGTGATTCTAACAAGTATATTGGGGCTTCTCCATTAAGACATTAGAAATAGTGCCTCAGTTGATACATAGTTGGAGATAGCACTAAATTGCTACAAGTGTGTACATATTTTCAAGGGTGTATAAACATTTCTATAATTTCTCATCCATGCTAGTGGGAATTATTATGTTCAGTTGCTCAAGGATAGAAGTATAAATTTATACCTATAGCTCAGAAGGCAAATAAATAAACACTTGCCACAGTTTTATTATATTTGCTGTTTATTGATTTTGAAAATTTTATTATGAAAGATGCCAGATAGAGGAAGCCACTAAAAAAAAGAAATTACAATTTTATTCACAGATGACTCATTAGCATTTTAGTTTTCTTAGGAGTCCGATTACCTCTAGTTTTCTTATCCAACTTATATAGGTTTGTTGCTGCACTTATATATCTATTTGGATTTGTGGCATGTGAGTGAGAAGAAAATAACCACAGGTCACTGTGAAGAGTCAGCAATCAGATTCTAAAGTCCAACTCCCTGCCAGAGAATCACTTAATGTCTCTACACTTCAGTCTCTTCGTCTGTAAAATGAGGATAATGATAGCACTACCTCACATTTGTTGTGAGCATTATATTAGTTATTATGTGTAGTGTTTGCACAATTGGAATATTTTGCCCATATTAATTGCTCTATGGGTTAGTTATGTATTTAGTTAAGCATGTAGGTTGTTGCAGAAAAGTTCACTAATCTAGCATACAGGCTTTCCCCAAAATATGTATACATGCTTTAATAGCTGATAGTTCAATTTTGAAAGTAAAATGTATTTTAATAAACACTGCCTTTATAATTAAAGTGTATGCATACATTTTGGGAGGACACTCTATATCTCATGTGTTAATCATACAACAGTGTTCACTGTTTTATTTTATTTTATTTCATTTTATTTTATTTTATTTTATTTTATTTTATTTTATTGTTTAAAGTATTACATATAGCAGTCATAAATCTCCTTTTTTTCCCCCATAGACCTTCCCCCAGCCTCCCTTAGCCCCTGTCACATGCCCTCATCCCACTCCACCCCACCCCCAGTGTCTTATTTGATTTTTGAATCAGCAGTGATAGTGCTGGCACTGGAATTTGTGAGCAGTGAGAGTGAATGGGGCAGCTGTATTCACTAATCTTGGTATTTGTAGTATCATTAGTAGGTGATAATAGATTCTTATTCTTCTCTTTGCACTCCTATCCATTCTACAGTATTCAGCTTATTCTCTCCATGCTTGGTAGATATCCTTTTCAAAGCTTTTTTTTTTTCCTGTAGTGGCTTTTGAGGCTGAAGTAAGCCAAGACTCTTTTCTTCCTATTCATGGGAGAGGGAATTCTGCCACCCTCTCAAGCTCAAAAGACCCTGTAGATATTTACTGCTTTGCTTCTAGGGATATGAGGGAGTTGGACTACATATATCTTTTTTTTTTAAATAAATTTTATTGATGTTTTTTTACAGAGAAGAAGGGAAAGAGATAGAGAGTTAGAAACATTGATGCGAGAGAAACATCAATCAGCTGCCTCCTGCACACCCCACACTGGGGGTGTGCCCGTAAACAAGGTACGTGTCCTTGACCAGAATCGAACCTGGAACTTTTCAGTCCTCAGGCTGATGCTCTATCCACTGAGCCAAACCGGTTTGGGCTATATAAGTCTTTTTCCTGAAAGAGATGGATTTCAGTTCAAGAAGATCCTGCAAAGCTTAAAGGTCAACAGTTCAATTCCTAATTATTACAATATAATTATAACTTTCACTTATTTGTACTCATTTAGAAAGGAGTATATTCTGAAAGTTCTCAGAGTCATAACTAAAATGTTCACATTATACCTATTATAAACATTGCATGATTTATCCAATTGCTAAAACACCTAGGTCTACAATTGACATATCATTAAATTCTGGATGGTAGAAATATAGATGACATGAAACTGTCTTTCCAGAGTGAGCAGAGATACTACTAACTGTATTTATCTCAAAATCACATGGTTTCCTGTACATTCCATCACACACTTATTTATCTTGGGAATGCAGTAATTATGGTTATCTAAATTCTGTACAATAACAGGCTAATATGAAAATCGAACAAATGGTAGAACGACAATTGCTATGATGCACACTGACCACCAGATACACAATGAACAAACTATCCCCTGGTGGTCAGTGCCCTCCCACAGGGGGAGGGCTGCTCAGCCAGAAGCCGGGCTCATCGCTGGCGAGCACAGTGGCAGTGGTGGGAGTCTCTCCCGCTTCCATGGCAGCACTAAGGATGTCTGACTCCCATGGGGAGTGGGCCTACACCAGCAGTCACACATCCCCTAAGGGCTCCTGGAAGGTGCAGGCTAGGCTGAGGGACCCCGCTGAGTCCACTAATTTCATGCACTAGGCCTCTAATTGTAAAATAATGACCACAGAAACTTAAGTAAAACAAGTCTCATATGCAGAAAAAGACATTAAAAGGACTAGTGAATTTTCTAATATGTAGAGTGTTTAATAAATTTTGGCTGTTGTTATTATTATTTTATTATTATCATCTTCACATATTACTTGAATTAAGTAGGTTTCCTTCAGTTCTCTTCACATACCTTCTTACAGATAAATGCTGAAGGAGTAGAATCAGTATAATAATATTCTTGTCTAGCAAGATCAAACAGATTTGATCTTAAGCACTAGGCTGAAAATAGACCATTCTTATAATAAATCTTCCAAAACAATTGTTTGTTTTAATATATTATGACATGAATTTGAATTTGAGTTCTGATTTTGAATTCAAGCATATCATCTAAAGCTGGAACACAAGTACTCTTTTAATTGTTAAATGAAAACTTAGCATTTGAGAGCTATTGATTGGAAATAGGACTCACAAAGAACTACACATGTAAGGGCTCTATATTCTATTGAGTGTGGATATGATAGGGGCAGAAATAGAATATTGGGGGCCAGCTATAATATTGTAAGAAATATTGTAAGAAATATTAATCATGCTTTGTTAACCATGATTGTTTTATTCTGATTAAAGAAGCATGATTCTAACCTAATTGGTAGTTGCACTTGGAACCTGGGAGATAATCTGGAAATGCAGCTCATCTTCCTCATCAGGAAGCTGCCTATTATCATGGAAAGATTAACAATCTTGTTGTGGAAACCAGAGCCCTTTGAAGACCCCAACTCTTTGCATACCTGCAGGCATTTGCAAATATCCATTCTCCATTATCTGTCAACTGCCCCTTTGGCATGTCCTTCCCCGTGTAATCTTTGTCCTTCTATCCAATATAAGCAACTGGTTTATGGTGGGTTGCATAGCAGAATTTTGTGGGTGACTTGCTACTCTCCCATTATCTGGCAGTATTGGAATAAATGCTCATATATGATTCAACCTGGTCTCTGCTTAATTAGCTTTAGTAGCAGGAAGCAGAAACCCATTGAATGTCCTGATACAGATCCATTCATTTTTTTAGTCATCTACATTTCTGACAAAATTTTTCCTTTTAATATTATTTCATAACTAGAGGCCTGATGCACAAAATTTGTGCATGGGAGGTGTGTGTCCCTCAGCCCAGCTTGCACCCTCTCCAATCTGGGACCCCTCGAGGGATGTCTGACTGCCCAACCAGTATTAGGCCTAAATGGGCAGTCAGACATCCCTCTCATAGGACTGCTGGCTCCCAACTGCTCACCTGCCTGCCTTCCTGATTGCCCCTAACTGCTTCTACCTGCCAGCCTAATCACCCCCTAACCACCCCTCTGCCAGCCTCATTGATGCCCAACTAATACCCTGCCATCCTGTTTACCCCTAACTGCCCTCCCCTACAGGCCTGGTCACCCTTAACTTCCCTCCCTTGAAGGCCTGGGTTCCCTCCAACTTTCCCTGCAGGCCCAGTTGCCCCCAACTTCCCGCCTCTGCCAGCCTGGTCACCCCTAAGTGCCCTCCCCTGCAGGCTTGATAGTCCCCAGCTGCTCTACCTTTCAGGCTTGTTCCTCATATCTGCTCTCCCTGCTAGCCTGATCACCCACAACTGCCCTCCCTTTCAGACCTGGTCCCACCCATCTGCCCTCTCCTGTTGGCCATCCTGTGTCCACCTGGGGGAAGCCATCTTGTATGTGGGAGTGATGGTCAATTTGCATATTATTCCTTTATTAGATAGGATAGAGGCCTGGTGCATGCATGGGGACCAGCTAGTTTTCCCTGAAGGGTGTTCCAGATCAGGATGGGGGTTACCTTGGTGCATGGGGTGACCTGGGCAAGGGACCTGTGGTGGTTTGCAGGCCAGCCATACCTCCCAGTGACCCAAGCAGAGGCCCTGGTATCTGGGATTATTTATCTTCTATAATTGAAACTTTGTAGCATTGAGCAGAGGCCTGAGCCAACCAGGGTTGTAGGAGCTTGGCTTCCTCTGTTGCTGGGAGGAAGCCTTTTGCTCTCTCCAGCTCTGTGGCTGCCTCCATTTTTGTTGGGACTTATTTATTTTCTATAATTGAAACTTTGTAGCCTTAAGCTGAGGCCTGGGTTGGCCAGGGAAACCCAAGCCTCCTGCTCACTTTGTGGCCATAGCCATCTTGGTTGGGTTAATTTACATACTCACTCTTGATTGGCTGGTGGGCATGGCTTGTGGGTATAGTGGAGTGATGGTTAATTTGCATATTACTCTTTTAGTAGATAGCATTTTTATTAGTTTTGCTTGCTATGCTAAAGAAACTACTTTGTCAGGTTTCAATCTACTTTTAATCTTTAATTTTTAAATGTATTTTAGAATATCATTGTCCTAAATCAAGAATTATCTTTATTAATACATTTTAATTTCCTAGAAAAGAAGAAAAACAAAGAGAATGAGTTTTAGAGATAATTTTTCCCAGTTACTTAAAAATGAATGTAGGCAATTTAATTGTCAATTCATGATATATGCTTTTTATATATAACATAATGTGTATAACTTTACTTTATTGAGATAGAATTTATGTGTATACCTTTTCTCATTTTGTGTTAATAGAGATTACCTGAACAAAACATTGTGCCTTCAGAAAAAAAAAATATTCTTTGTTACTTAATTTAAGTGAAGAAGTTTTTTATCTGTAGTTTCTCCCAAAACTTGAGAATTAATTAAGTGAATAGTTTCATCACATAGATGACTAGATTCTAATTACATGTGGCTGGCAAGAAATATTAGTCTCTGTAAATGACAGCCCTAAATTAGCTTGTATTTTAAAGTTTTGTTATTTTTGTTGTAATTTTAATTTATTTTTGAATTTGCCTGTCATTTTCCGTTATTCTGTTCCTCCAGGTCTTATTGGGAAGGAATGGGTGCTACATGACTGTATTTATTTTGGTAACAATACGCACTTTAACAAATGTATACCTATACCAGTTCCAGTTACTAAATCCAATAATAATAAAAAAATTCTTAGGTATATGACATTCCAAGGGTAAGGTGAGTCCTAGACCTTTCTTAATCTGCCTGAAATGCACAAATCAAATTAATTTAAGGTAAAGTATTCTTTCTTAATGGGTAAAAATGTTCATAGATCAAGTTTTTTTTCAATTGGTGCTTAGTATTAAATATTATTTTGTAACATCCCATCTGAAAACCCCTACTTGTGTAAATAAACCCAGTTTAGTCAGGAATTTCTATCATTGTTCAAAAGAATTACATTTTACTTATCACTTAGACCTACTGGTGAGTGCCAGAATATCCTCAGCTCCCTCATATTTTTGAGGTGTAAAAAGATTAGACTATTTTATAGGTATTTTTCAGTAATGACCAATTTCTTGGCTTCATCTAACATCCTATTAGGAGAGGAATGACCTTAGGTAAAATTGTGTTTGAGCCATTTACTTTGCCGCTGTCCTATTTCTCTGTACACAGGTATCAAAGGGGTTCTAAGTATGAGTTTTAAAGAAACATAAAATAAGCCTCATATCCTGGTTGTGACAGAATAACTTATTGAATGCTGTCATTTTTGTGAAAGTTATTTTTCTGTTCCTCAAATTTCTATTCATAAAATAGGACTAATATTTTTACCAAATAGGTTGTTTTTTCTGTGTGTGTGTATGAATGAGCATTAAATTAGCTAATTTGTGTAAAGTATGAGTAGATTTTCTCTGTACAATCACAGACAATCAAAAATAGCTGCTATCTTAGCCACAGGAATCTTGAATATAGTGCCATACACATGCTCTGATGCAATATCCTACTATCCTAGTGTAGGCTATTCACAATTTCCTATTCATTCACTTATTCCTACAGCACAGCTAGTGAGAAATATGGTTATGTCTAAAACTTTGTAATAAATTTCACATGTGGTACAACACCTTAGTAAAAGCTTTCTGCATATTAGACACCATCAGTGACTTAGAAAATGCAGATTCAGGAGGGGGAAATGGAGATACCTGAGATAGGACGTAAGAGTACAACAGTTTTCTGGCATGTTATTTTTATCTCTCTGTATAGCTACCTTGTTATTTCTGTTTCGATATATTGGGTAGAGATGCTATGTCTCCTGGTTTTGGTGGAGTGACCTTGTGTAATAGCTGTCCTGGGGGGGGCAAGTTGCACAACCTTCTTGGTCACCTGAGCTAGGTACTTCAGGTGTGTCTCTTGTGTGAAATGTGTGTGCCCTCCTGGGGTAGTTGAGCCTTGATTACTTTTAAAAAATATATATTTTATTGATTTTTTACAGAGAGGAATGGAGAGAGATAGAAAGTCAGAAACATTGATGAGAGAGAGACATTGATCAGCCACCTCCTGCACACCCCCCACAGTGGAGATGTGCCCGCAAGCAAGGTACATGCCCCCAACCAGAATCGAACCTGGGACCTCTCAGTCTGCAAGCCAACGCTCTATCCACTGAGCCAAACCGGTCTTGGTGAGCCTTGATTACTTTTTGAGAGGGATTGACCTTCTGGCTGCTTGGTTTTAAAGACTTGTTATAACTATTATAGAGGAGTTATTATGCAGGGCTTACCCTACATAGCAGGATTCACTATAGCAGGGCTATGGTGCCTGCCAAATTTGCTCTTTGAGTGTGTTGTTTGTGATGGTGTTTATGTGGTCCTCTGGTATGTTGGTTCTAGGACCTCTAGGGAGATATATGCCAAGGTTAGCTGTTTTTGTGCCTTGCTCATGGTATATGAGCTACAACATGATCTGCAGATGGTTCTCAGTTGTGCTGGGTTTGGAGATACCTGGAAGAAGATAAGTTGCAAACTGAGGCTAGTTGCTGCTGGGGCTGCTCAGCAAGAGATATGGGTCAAGCCAAGGCCAAATGCTGCTTATTTGGAGTTTGTACATTTGAGAGACTTTACAAAAGACAGCATGAGCCAATATAGTCTGTCTGTATGCAGAAGCTACTGGAAGTGGCTTGAGTGGGCCTGCAAGTTGTGTGGCTGGGTCTCAGAGAATCAGGGGGATAGTTTTAAGCAGGTTTATTGAAACTCAGATATAGTGCCAGTCTGCACTTTCAGGGCAAGGGCTCAGTAAAGGAGCAATGGCTCCTCCTAGAATATCTATCTGGGAGAAAGTACCTCCTCCAGCCCTCAACCTGAAGCCAAACAATTCAGTTCCTCCCTAAGTGCTTTTCCCAGCACTGGATCTCAAGAGTGAGTCAGTTTGTCAACAAGTTTCAGAGCAGGTCCTTTAAGAGGAGTGCCTGGGGCTCCAGAAGCCCTCTGTCTTACTCAGCTGCAATCTACTGATTTTCATAGCCAGAAGTAATGAATGTTGCCCTTCCCAGTGCTGGAATCCTGGGTTGGGAAGTCTGCTGTGAACCTGGGACTCCTCTCTCTTTAGGGAGGCCCTCCATTCCTAAAATATCCGGCCTGATTTTTAACCACCACACATGGGTATAAGAGCAGTCTTGGTCCTTCCTCTCAGTGTAGATGTGGCCTCTTCTTTATCCTTTGTTATAGGACTTCAGTGCATCTATATTTTAGGTGGCTCCAGATAAAGGTTGTTCTGTAGTTTAGTGGTAATTTTGAACTGGTTATGGGAGTAGTTGTGTACAGTGGTTACCTATTCTGCTATCTTGACTGGAATGTATAAATAATATTTTTATTTATTTCTGTTTACCCATATCCTTATTATATGGTTGTATACAAGATATATATGTATTTAAAAAACTGATAACCAAGCTGTCACCTAATGTTTTAATCTAGTCAAACAGTTTGGTTTTATTTTACTTTTATTTTCTATGAATTAGCCAGTAGTGTGAATATTTTCTTAATTTTCTGTGTGTGTTTTTTAATTTCATCCATATTCCTTCTGCTAGGTTATTAAAAATTCAGTTACCTAAAACTAGATATCTGTATGATGGACATTTTTCTCAGACACTATTCATTCCAAAGCATTTTTGTCTGCCCGAAGTCCTTTACCATTTAAAATTTCCTAGATTATTTTCAGTTCTCACTCCATGATGCCACACTTCCTGACCCCCTAAATTAGTCTTCTGTGTACTATATTGTGTTGAGTTACTCTCAAACCAGAGGCAAATTAGTCCTCAGATTCCTCCTTTTGACTCTGTGTTCTGTCTTTAAAAATTGTCAGATTTATTAGGCACTGCTTCTTCCTTTTATGGCTCCAAGCTGTGACTATTTTTAATCAAACTTTTCTTATTAAGAATTCTACAAATGTGGCTATAATTAGCATTTCTAAATTCCCTCCTTCAAAATTTCATATATATATATAATTTTAAATGACCTGTCAGTGATAGATTTGTTACAATATAATGGCTTCTGCTTTTCCCTTATCCATGTGTAAAAATGTTGGGTTTGGTCAAAATGAGGATCTTTCAGGGGAAATATTGAGGCAAGAAATGTGGTCAGATATAGAATCCTGGCAAATTGAATATTAACCTGAATCTGATACTCAGGGCAGCATGAAGTCAGAGAGACTGTAATCTGTGTCTATAAGTGTGACAAGGCAGGATTAGCACAAATGTCAAAGCTGGAGCTTGGAGAATTTATCAAAGACCCATTAAGAACTTCAAAAGGAAGTGTCTACCTGGTATACTATTAAATCCTCCCATGGATGTTTTCTAACTTCTAGTAAAAGGATCATTTTTTATTATTTTTTAATTATTTGTATCAGTTTTTTAAATATAGAGGAAGGCAGAGAGACAGAAACATTTATGTGAGAGGAAAACATCAATTGGCTGCCTCCTACACATACCCTACAGGGGATTGAGCCCTCAAGGCAAGCCCTGACCAGAAATTGAACAGGTATCCTTTTGGTGCACAGGATGATGCCCAGCCAACTGAGCCACACAGGCCAGGGCAGAACTTTTATTAACTTACTAGGGGCCCAGTGCACAAATTTGTGCACCTTAAAAAAATACTATGGGCCGCAAGGCTGCGGTAGGCAGAGGGGTGGATCTTCACCCATCCTTCACACCCCTGCCTGGAGCCACCCACTGCTGCCCCTGGTCCCCTGTCTGCCAGTAGCCCTGTTCCCATAGTTGCTGCTCCCATACACTGATGGTGGTGGCCCCACTCACACCTGCTGATGGTGTGGAGCAATTGGGGCAGGCGCTGTCAGTAGATGTGAGTGGCAGTTGCTGCCTTGGTCACCCCTGAGGAGCAGGGGGAGGTGGAGAAGCCCTCAGGGGCAATTGGGGCCCGGCAGCTGCTGCTTGCACTTGCTATTGGTGCCAAGTGATCAAGACCAGAGCCTGGCACCAGCTGCAGATGTGAGCAGGACCAGCGCCAGCAGCAGGTGCAAGTGCTGGGCAGGACCGCGGCGAGCAGAAACAAAGAATTGTTGGTAACCACCAAAGGCTCACCTCAGTGACAGCAACTGGTGCCTCAATTTGGTCTGACGCCCCCTCCTCACCTGCTCCAACATCCCACTGTGTCCAATGCCTGCCATGTTCCGCAAACAGTCCCTGATGGTCAGCACACTACATAGCCACCAGTTGTTAGGTTGTTTGGTTGTTCTGCTGTTCGTTCTATTTGCATATTCCGACTATTTTATTGTATAGGATTTTTTTCATGCATAGGTATTTGATTTGATTTTTATAAAAAGTATAGGTATTTCTTAATTGGTTCCACTGTGAGTTAGACTTAGGAAAACCTTGTGACCTCCTGTCTTTAATAAGCAAGTGATTGCTGCAGAGTAATGAAGATAAAACCTCTAGGTTTCCTCAGAGGGTGAGACTCACAATTGCATCTATTACCTCAGGAGAAAAACAACTTTATTTCACATTAAAAAGAGAAAAAAACCTTGTCTTGATTTTAACCTGAGAATGTTGAAGTTGGTAAACTTTTTAATGTTGTAGTTGGTAGAAACCTAAAGTATGAAATGTGAAACATTGTGCTCCCTTTAAACACCAGACCAACCAAGAAATGAGGAGGACATTTAAAACTATATATGTACTAGAGGCCCAATGCATGGAATTCATGCAAGAGTAGGCCTTCACAGCCATGGCTGCTGGATCCCTCCCTTGCAGCCACAGTGGCTGCCTCGATCCCACAGCTTCAGTCCTGGCTTCGTCCTGGAAGGACCTCTTGAAGGACATCTGGTCTAATTAGCATAGTATGCTTTTATTATTACAGATATTTCCCTCGCAGGCTCTGCCAGTTCTTGACTTTAGTGGCTAACTATCTCAGGACATGATAGAACAGTGACTGTGGGGCAAATTGACTTCGGGGAGGGTTAGAATGTCATTTTTAAAGTAAGCCGTTGTTTTTATAATAATTCTGTTTTCAATGCTTATTTTCTTTAATTGAGTTTACATTACATCAGGATAAAAAAGGGGAAAGAATATAAGCTAGGATTCCCTGATTTGGAGATAAATAAATATATATATTTCACACATTGTTTTAGGCAGTATTGATGGAGAATTAGTAGAATAATGAAAACCGATTTGACACAAGGGAGCATTTTACTATCTGAAAATGGTCTTCTGAGTACTATCATATAAATATGCCATTTTTTATTTATTAAGGCAGGCTTTCTTTACAGTTCACCCTGTGAGGCCCAACAGAATAGACCAGAAATAACATTTCACAAGAAAAGAGGATAGTAGCCTCTGTTCAGTCTCACCTAGATTCTTCCTTCAGTCAAGACTTATATGGTATATTGTTGTTATTGTTTTTAATATATTTTACTGATTTTTTTACAGAGAGGAAGGGAGTGGAATATAGAGTTAGAAACATCGATGAGAGAGAAACATCAATCAGCTGCCTCCTGCACACCCCCTACTGGGGATGTGCCTGCAAACCAAAGTACATGCCCTTGACCAGAATCGAACCTGGGACCCTTCAGTCTGCAAATCGAAGCTCTATCCACTCAGCCAAACTGGTTAGGGCATATGGTGTGTGTTTTAAAGTAACTTTACCAGGTATTCAAAATAATATGATAAATATATTAAGTTATGGAAGCAATTAGGCTTGACTATAATTAGAAATATTTCTACTCCTACTACGTTTTGCAAATGTGAACCTGTGAAGAAAGATTCATTTCATGTTAACCACAAAAGGAATTTTTCTGCTGACACAAACTCTCCATGGTTAACTAAGGACCCAGATTTTATGAATAATAAGAGTCTAGTAGACATTTGCTGATTGGGTCTCCTCACATATTCTTCACTAGGAAGAACCTCAGACTGAACTCTTGGATTCCTTGACTATGCCCATTTCATTTCTGCCAAATCAGTCAACTATTAGAAGAGAGTTCCTGGTTTTGCCTTCTGACCAATGGAGTGAGACTTCCTTTGTCCAAACAGAACTATACAAATTGTAACCTCATTTGCAACTATACAAACCAATCAAAAGTGCACAATTTGGGAACTTAAAAAATTGGGCAGGTACTTTCTCAATAAAAGATGGCCTCTATTTTGTCTCAGTGGAGCACCATTTAGGGTTCTTTCTGAAGCTATATCTCTCAGGTTACAACTCCTTGAGCTGAAATAAATGCTATTTTAGTCCTTATTAAAATCTAAAATTAATTTTGTTTACATAATCAACATATTAAAATAACCATGATGTATATCTACACATATATGTAATCAATATTTTTATAAATTAACATATTACTTGACTCAACTAGTATTTTGGGGACCCACTGACCATAGTTTTGAGATAACCAGAAATGATGATCTGAAAAATTCAAATGATTTTGGAAAGCCTAGTATAAGGCTTGAATATTTAAGAAACAACTGACTATATATTTCAAAGCTGAATGTGTTCTGCAATGACTTATATTCCAGAGCAATTTTCTTATCTCATCAAAGAATCATGTTTTGAGTAGCACATTCTAGAGAATAATTTGTGAAAATCAAAATTATTCTCTTCAGTCCTCTTCTATCTAGGTTTAGGGCTTGGAGGACAAAGGTAACTTCATTCCCCTTAGAAACCAATATTTAAAAAAAAACATTTTCAGGAAAGTTTAATTGTTATGGATATGTAATATTTGCAGAAAACCAGAGGCCTGGTTATAGAGATATTTTCTACTAGAGGCCTGATGCATGAAATTCATGCAAGAATAGGCCTTCCCCTGGCTGCCGGCACCGGCTTCCCTCTGGCACCTGGGACTAGGGTTTCCCTCTAGCCACGGGAAAGCACCTGGGACCTGGACTTCCCTTGCAGCCCCAGCTTTGTCCAGAAGGATGTCTGATCTAATTAGCATATTACACTTTTATTATTATAGAAGACTAGAGCCCTGTTACATGAAATTCATGCATGGTGGGGGGTGTGTGTCCCTCAAGCCAGCCTGCACTCTCCAATCTGGGACCTCTCGAGGGATGTCCGACTGCTCATTTAGGCTAGATTGGGCAGTTGGACATCCCTTTCACAATCCAGGACTGCTAGTTCCCAAATGCTCACCTGCCTGCCTTCCTGATTACCCCTAACTGCTTCTGCCTACCAGCCTGATCATCCCCTGACCACTCCCCTGCAAGCCTGATTGATGCCTAATTGCTCCCCTGCCAGCCTGATTGCCCCTGACTGCCCTCCCCTGCCAGCCTGTTAATTTCTAACTGCCCTCCCCTGCTAGCCTGATCATCCCTAACTGCCCTCCCCTGCAGGCCTGGTTCCTCCCAACTTCCTTCCCCTGCTGGCCTGATTGCCCATAACTACCTTCTCTTGCAGGCCTGGTCCCTCCCTACAGCCCTCCCTGCTGGCCATCTTGTGGTAGCCATCTTGTGTCCATATGGGGGCAGCCATCTTGTGTATTGGAGTGATGGTCAATTTGCATATTACTCTTTTATTAGTTAGGATGACTATAAAGCAAAGTGTAATTTTTTTAAATATATTTTATTGATTTTTTACAGAGAGGAAGGGAGATGAATAGAGTGTTAGAAACACCTATGAGAGAGACATTGATCAGCTGCCTCTTGCACGCTCCTCTACTAGGGATGTGCCCTCAACCAAGGTAGGTGCCCTTGACTGGAATCAAACCTAGAACCTTTCAGTCTGCAGGCTGATGCTCTTTCCACTGAGCCAAGCCAGTTTCAGCCAAAGGGTACATTTTTAAATATATAAAATAAACTCAAAATTTATTTTTTTTTAAATGCTTACAGTGTAAATACATGTCATTAATAATTTGTGAATGTGTCAGCTTTCTGCAATGAGTTTAGCAGTGGCCTATAGTTTGGTCTATAAGAACATACAATAAGAATAGTATTCAATACAGAATTTTTCACAAGTTCTGTAATTTAGAGGAAAGGCAAAAAGCTGTCCCTGATTTTGTGTTAATTAGTGCTTCTTTTATGATAACATAAAATTCTCTAATGATAGCCTTGTGGAAAGTTATTTCATTTTTATCAACTCCTGAAATGATGTTTGGGTGGTGTCACTAAAAATAGTAATGGTATATAGGAGCAGCAGGAATTTCTATTACAGCAGCTCAATATGTGCCTGCCTGAGATACCTGGACTTGAATGTGGGTTTATATTCTCTCACATTAAGGAAAGTTACTGAATATCATTTATTCAGAAGTGACAAAAGGAGAATATGAGGAAAAGAAAATCAGGATGGGAAAAGGGAGGAAAATATGAAATTTCTATTGTAGTAGAGAAAAAATAATTTTCTTTCTAGCCTTATATGTTGCTGGCTGATACTGATACCATTGCAATTAGCTTAGTTATTAATAGCAGGAAAGCGTAAAGGGAAGGCCTAATAGTTATAGTCATTTGTGCAGCTCCAGTTTCTCACTTCCCCACAGAGCCATCGGTCTATTCCTTACAGATCTCTGAGGGAAGGGAGTATAGATGCATGCCCAATCAAGTCTGGGTGAAATAGGGAAGGTGCTTGTGTATCAGTCACACCTAGTACCAGGTCATTGGCCAGAGTAGGTATAGCTACTGCAAGCACATGAAGATATGGGATACTCAAGTCCCTGAACAAGGAACTTGCTCTCTTGGCCCTCTTGGTCTCTTTTATCTTGAATTCTTGGTTGCTCCTGGTTTGTGCTCCCAGTGCTCTCTTGGTGCTCCTCCATTTGCTCACATGTCCCACAGCCAGGTGAACCCCACACAATGGACTGATGGACTGCAACTAACCTAATGCTAAACCGGACCCACTTCCAACATGGAATGAAAACTCTGGGCACTGGCTTTGAACTCTGCTGAATCCTCAGCTGCTCTTCTTCCAGGACTGGATTAAAGGAAATGGAAATCCAGGGATGTATGCCCATGCAAATAAAAATCACTCATTTTCCCGAGAGTCTCAGATAATTCTTTTTCATCAGAGCCCCTGCCTCCAGCACCCAGTGGGGAAGGGGATACCCCACTTCCACACGTAACAATGCAACCCCAGCTCTCCAACCTTCTCTCACCCCCCACAAGTCCTCCAACCCTCATAATAAAAGATAGATTAATAGAAGAAAAACAAACCGAAGTTCAATAATATGCATACCTCCTGTTTACCTGGGACATTCCCAGTAAAATTGAGTTGCTCTCCTAAATGGCCCAAGCCACCTTCTTGAATACCATTTCCAGCTAAAGACTAAAGGAATATGTTGAGAGGGTTTGGAGGCCAATTATCTGAAGTTACCAGGAAAAGCTCAGTGAACATGGGTATGGTTGTTATTCAGATTTAAATCTGTGGAGAGTGGCTATGGTGTTTGGACAGATTCAAGCCTCAGACTAATGAGAGGGCACAGTTCTCTCATGGCCACGTGCAAGTCCCAGCCTGGAGGGCAGAGCTCTCCTAGCACAATTATAGCCAAAAGCTATAGTTGTAAGCTTGAACCTATGGTCCAAACACATGGTCCCACGTGTCTGAGTGGTGTGGGCTTGATAGAGTTCAGGTGCATGTAATTGAGTAGATTCAAAACACACGAGAACATTGTAACCATGCCCTTACTTTGCCTCGTGGAATCTGGCTATAAAATAGAGAGGCAGCTTACAGGCTGTGGAGCTGCTTCTCCATCAGAGAGGGCAGCATTCCACCCAGGCTCAGCTTTATTCTCTTTGTCTTTTCTAACTCCTTCATCGCCCCCACTCTCGTTCACCCTTGGCCAAGACATAATCTATGCCTTCATTGTTAAGAGCCTTAGAAATTTGATCATCCTCTTCCTGGTATGGAGAGGAAAACACACTTACAAATGGAGATTTCTTTTACAAATGCAAATTGTCATAGGATAACACTTTCTTGATTTTCAGAGCTTCTGTGTCTGCCATTTCTTAGAAATAATCACCTCAATATAATTAATATGCCAAAGAGGCATATTTTTGGGGTGAATGCTCCTCATCACTATCCTATCTTTCTAGAGAGAGATTTAGTGACTTCTTTTTCTTCTGTTCCTCCTAAGTCCTATAACTAAGAAACTGAATTCTGGCATAATTGCAAAGGAGCTTGGAAATGAATTCTTCCCTAGAGTATCCAGATAAGATATTGACTTCTTGGCTTTGGCCTTGGGACAGCCTAAACAGAGAGTCTAGCCAAGCCTGCCTAGACTTCTCACCTACAGAACTAGATGAGAACTGATGAGTTGTTTTAAGTCAGTAAATTTGTGGTAATTTCTTCCACAGCAATAGAAAACTAATAATGATGGATATGATTGACATATCCTTGCTCTTAACGTTGACAGTTAAATTTATATTCTCTTTTCTCAGGTGACATTTCCCAGTTATTACCATGACCCCCTCCTTCACTTGTATGCTTTATTAAGAGTTGTGAGTGTCCTTGATATCTTTGAAGTATTCTCTCATTGGGGAAATGAAAGGATTGCAGTATACTCTAGGCCAGTGGTTGGCAAACTCATTAGTCAACAGAGCCAAATATCAACAGTACAACAATTGAAATTTCTTTTGAGAGCCAAATTTTTTTAAACTTAAACTATATAGGTACGTTGTTATTAACTTAATTAGGGTACTTCTAACCTGCCCTTTGCTAAAATCTCAAGAGGCCAAAGAGCCACATGTGGCTCTCGAGCCACAGTTTGCAGACCACTGCTCTAGGCAAATGTAGTAAACGCAAGTTGTTTTTTAAATGCTCATGATAAATTTAGAATCTGAAAAAAAATTACTGTTTAATTTGGGATTTTTATCCTTTTTAAGTAAGATACTAATTTGCATCTTTTTTAAACTCTTCAGTTCAAATAAAAAATGCTCATTATATGTCTTCATTGTTAGCAGGATCAAGCCTTATGCATGCATATCTTTAGCACCTCTTAAATGACTGCAGTCCTTTGAACAAACTAAGTACTGGAGAAAATGAGGACGGTATTTCCCTGCATCTTGTTTTCAAAGATGGATGCACTCTTCTATAGCAAATGCCTAACAAGCTGAACAGTTTCAAGGGCTTTATTGATTGAAAAACATTATCAGACAGTACTTTGTGAAGCAGGCCCCTCTAAATATGGATGTAATACTATTTGAGTGAATATCAACTCCTAGTTAAGATTAAGTACTTACATAATAAAAACAATTCTTATTATAGGAGAAAATGGTATAAAGGTATATTTTTTAAATTTCAGGAATAAATGCATCATTGCCAAAGCAATAACAACCTAGTAAAGGACAAAACTTCTTAGATACTCAAAACTTAAGAAAATGATTGTGTGTTTTTTAAACTTTCTTTTTGTTATTTTAAATTTAGTGGTTCTGTTTGTCTCTTCTGTTACTTTCCCTTTATTATATTTTTTTAAAAATTGTTAAAATAATGACATATCTAGCTAGTTAATAGTTTAAATATATTTGTTGTGTTTATTTCTTTAATTATTTTTTGGTGTTTATTTTAATATTCCCCATCAACCTATTTATAAAACCATGAGTTTCTCATGTTGACACATTCATTTATAATCCATTAGTACAGTATTCTACCTAGTTTCTTTTGAAACTTGTCAAACAGTGAGAAACTTAGCTCATATATATTATAATATTATGTTAATATATATTATAATATATGAGATATTATAATTATTATAATATATGTGATAATTATAATATATGAGATATAAATATTAATATAATATATAGGAGAGAGCCAGGGGCTTGATGCAATGATACTATTTTCAACTATAATAATATATTGCTTCTTGGATAAATGGCTAATTTCAGGGAAGAGGTACAGAAAATAAAAATATAACATGAATGCAGAATACCATCTTCTCATAAATTAAGGAAATACATTAAGGAAATTATAGGGACTTGGTGCTCTGGCTAGTGTGGCTCATGTTGGTAGGGTATCTTCCTGTGCATGTTTTTTTAAAAAATATATTTTATTGATATTTTACAGAGAGGAAGGGAGAGGGATAGAGAGTTAGAAACATCGATGAGAGAGAGACAACAATCAGCTGCCTCCTGTACACCGCCCACTGGAGATGTGCCTGCAGCCAAGGTACATGCCTTTGACCGAATCGAACCTGAAACCTTTCAGTCCACAGGCCGATGCTCTATCCCCTGAGCCAAACTGGTTTCAGCCTCCTGTGCATGTTAAAGTCACTGGTTTGAATCCTGGTCAGGGCCTAAGCACATGCCCTGATTGTGGGCTCAATCTCAGGTAGGGGAGATGCAGGACACAGCCAGCTGACCTCACCTTGTTTTGTCTCTCCCTCTGCCTTCCTCTCTCTCTAAAAGAATCAATTTTAAAATCTTATAAAAATTTACAAAAAAATTAATAAATTATAGGAACTTGTCAAAGTGACACAGAATCTTATTTAGAGAGGCCTTCACTGGAAAAATCTGAGACCATTTGAACATCAAAATATAGCAATATATATAGCCCATGGAATAAAAGTGAGCTCTTAATACATACAGTTATAAACAAGTGAATAAATACATAATTAGGAAACAAGTTTCAGCTATTTTACTTTTTACCACTAACTAGTAGAGAAGAATTACTTGGTTAAAAAAAAATCCATAGATGCTAAAACTAGTGGGAGACTATTGACTCTCAATAGGTTAGTGTGAACTCATATCTCTTCACGCATTAGTTTTCATTTGTAAAGGCAATTATTAATTTGAGTAGATGATTGGGCAGAGACTTCCTTAAGTAAAAGATGAACAACATTATGCCTCCTAATATGATTTTGTTGATTGACAGCTGTGATGAAGAGATGGGAGCTGAAAACAGATGATGGAAGATTTTGGGGATAGCATCTGCATGCATGTGAAGGTAACCACAGAGCCGCTTTGGTTTGCTAGGTCTTCGGTCATTCTCTGGGATCTCTGATAAGCTTCTCTCAGATAGAATTCTGCTTACTTTTCATTCTGATCTCTTCATATTTGTCCTAATCCATCAGGGTTGAAAATTGAGGTTTAGGAAACTCTTGATTTTCACAGCATACGTATTGGGTGTGAGAGAATCAAGATTTTCATGGTGTGACTTGCAGTCTCAGGAGTTGTACACAGGCAGCTAGAAACAGTTTTTGGCTATCTTTGGGAGTGTCTCAAGATCTTGGGAGAATAGTTTCTGTTGTACTCCCTTTCGGAATTATTTATCTATATAGACACCAGGCTGGAAGATTAAAGCAAGTTGTAGTATATGTCTTTCTCTGTGTGTGTGCAAGTAGCCCTGTGCATTTTATTTCCTTTTGGCAATTCCTTTACATGATCAAATTAATGAGTCTTTGCACAGCTGACTTTGATAGTAAAATATAAAAATGAATATTTGAAAATTTGAGAAAACTTGAGATGGTTTGAATATCTTGTGAAATTGAGATTTGGGCTTCAGGTTGGTGGACAAGTCTTTTGTAGAATTTTTACTGATGGCATAGTGAATACTATGAGGACAGAGTTTGTTAATAATTAAAAATTCAATGTGTGAATAGATAAGACTGAGACTATTAGTTACCTACTACCACGTATTTATTATCCCCTAGTTTTGGATATGTTTGTGTGTATGTGTGTGTAGACCCAGTAGTCCAAATTCAGTAATGCTTAGCTTAAAATTAAACTCTTTGAGTTTAATTTCTTTCATGCCTCAATATGTTCCCATTTTTTTATCTTCATTTGTAAAGTAGAACTAACAATTAGTTATACCCTCTTTCTTTTCAAGGTTTTGGGGAGAGGAGTATATGCCAATTTCATAAGTTTTTAAAATAAGTTATTACTTTCTATATTTAATAACATTTTCTGTTAAAGTAGTTTATCTTGAAATATGTTTTTAAATGAAATAAAAATGCATTTATAGTCCAAATTTTCTTGCATGACAGTAAGTCACTCTTAAATGGTTTGTCCTTGAGCCTAATTTAATTTCAATGGCCAGAGGGTCATTCTATAAATCACTTTCAATCTATTTCCAAACTATATAAAACTCAGTTATACCCCTACAGATATGCTTAATTGCAAAATGGGTTGAACAAAGAAATAGAGCAACATCTAAATATGTGTAAAATGGACAAGCTATATGGGAATTAAGTTTTATAGAGAGGAAGTAAGAGGAGGGCGAGAACCACAATAGGGTTTATGTTTGCTAGTTAAGTACTCCAAACACCTATATTCTAACCTGGGACAGACCGGACATTTTTGTCAGTCTCAGGTTTGGAAGCTACACAGTTCATGGCATTCTTTAAGGAGTGGGTTCAGAGGAGATTACTTATCCACTTCCGGTTGTTATAGGAGCTTTGCCATACCCTGTAGTTTTCTTCTTAAACAGGTTCCATAATGGTAGACAAAATAGCAACAAGTATATTTATAAAGATATACTTTTCCTTTTTAGGAAATTACAGTGATAATGATAATAACTAATATTTACTAAGTATTTTTTAAAAGATTGCCAAGAATGACATTATGTAATTCAACACACACACGCGTGCACACACACATGGTAAATATAGATATTATTGCTATTTTAAAGATGAGAAAAGTGAGTATTAGAGAAGTTCAATAACTTATCCAAGGTCACAGAGTAATTATGGTGCCAGGATTGAAACCTTATGACACAAATACTCACATTCTTAAAAGATGATATTGTCTTTCCTTCACATATAGATAAGCAGTTACTAATATATTAAGTTGAATTATTTATTTAAATCTCTGCTTTAGTTCAAAAAGCATTAGGAACTATTACGTAATCAGTAACTTTGTTGATAAACTGTTTCAAGAAGTCAGTACTATATAATAAAAGGATAATATGCAAATTGACCCTAACAACAGAATGACCGGGAACAACCAGGGTGCAGATGTTCAATGCAGGAGCTGCCCCCTGGTAATCAGTGCACTCCAATAGGGGGAGAGCCACTCAACCACAGGCTGGGCTGACCACAGGGAGCAGGCCTAAGCCATCATTCTGACATCCCCTGAGGGCTCTCAGGCTGCCAGAGGGATGTCTAACTGCCACCTGAGGCCTGATCTCCTAGGGAGTGGGCCTACACCAGCAAGTGGACACATCCCCCTAGAGATCCTGGACTGTGAGAGGGTGCAGGCTGAGCTGAGGGATCCTCCCAAGTTCATGAATTTTCATGCACTAGGCCTGTAGTATGATTGATTATATTGATATAATTCATGATAAAATGCAATGATAGATTTAAATGATAGATTCATTTTCTAGAAAATTTAAGTTGTGTAGTAATTCACTTTTAATTTTTTAGTTCAATGTGCTTTTATAGATAAGACAAGAGGCCCAGTGCATGAAATTTGTGCATGGGGTGGGGGGAATCCATCAGCCAACCTGCTCCCTCTCCAATATGGGACCCCTAAGGAATGTTCAACTGCCCATTTAGGCCTGTTCCAGGTAGAATTGAACCTATAAGGGCAGTCGGATATCCCTCTCAGAATCCAGGACTGCTAGATCCCAACTGTTCACCTGCCTGCCTTCCTGATTGCCTATAACTGCTTCTGCCTGCTAGCCTGATCACCCCATAACCACACCCCTGCCAGCCTGATTGATGTCTAACGGCTCCCCAGCCAGCCTGTTTGCCCCTAACTGCCCTTCCCTGCCAGCCTGGTCACCCCCAACTGCCCTTCCTTGCAGGACTGGTCCCTGCCAACTGCTCTCCCCTGCTGACCATCTTGTGGTGGCCATCTTGTGTCTACATGGGGGCAGGATTTTTGACCATACGGGGGCAGTTATCTTGTGTGTTGGAGTGATGGTCAATCTGCATATTACTCTTTTATTAGATAGGATAGAGGCCTGGTGCATGGGTGGGAGCCAGCTGGTTTGCCCTGAAGAGTGTCCTGTATCAGGATAAGTGTTCCTTTAGGGCATGGGGTGGCCTGGGCAAGGGGCCTATGCTGGTTTGCAGGCCTGCCACACACCCCAGTGACCCAAGCGGAGGCCCTGGTATTTGGGATTTATTTATCTTCTATAATTGAAACTTTGTAGCCTGGAGTGGAGCCAAGCCTTCTGCTTGCACAACCATTGAAACTTTGTTGCCTTAAGTGGAAGCCTGCCAGCCAGGGTGTGCAGAAAGCGTGGCTTCCTCCATAGCCAGGGGCAACCCAAGCCTTCCTCCTGTTCTCTATGTTGCCATAGCCATCTTGGTTGGGTTAATTTGCATACTCACTCTGACTGACTAATGGATGTGGCTGGGGTATAGCGGAAGTATGGTCAATTTGCATATTGCTCCTTTATTAGATAGGATACTTACTAACTAGAAGCTATAATTTTAATATATTAAAAGGCTTAATCAGTCTTTTAACTAATTAACACAGGCCTACTATAATCCTATAAAATAAAAACAGAGCATGCAAATTGTCCCCTCAACCAGAGTTTGTCTGGGAGTTCAATCAGGGAATGGAGCTGGCCAGAGGAAGGGAAGGAGGCCCTGGTAATGGCATGTGGCTGGCAGAAGGGAGGGAGGCTCCAGATGACAGGCAGCAAGAGGAAGGGAGGGAGCATGCATTTCATGCACTGGGCCTCTAGTTTATTTTACAATAGGTCAATGAGGTATTTTACAATTTCTTACTAAGAAATAAATAAAAAGTATGTGTATTAAATTTGTTAGCTTTCAATATTTTCTTTAAAATTGTAAGAGAATGATCAATTTTCTCTATATTAAGTAAAATTTGAAAAGCATTATGTAAAAACACTCACTTTCAAAATAAAGCTAATTCATTGCGTACATTAAAGCTACATTTACCTAAAATTATTTTCACTTGACCATGAATATTATGATTACACTAGAGGCCTGATACATGGAATTTGTGCACAGGTGGGGTCCTTAGCTGGCGATCAGGATCAAGTTGGGCCTTTCTTCTGGCTGCTGGCCAGGGCCTTTCTGCCAGCTTGGGGAGGGACCATGGGAGGTTAGCTAGGTGCGGGAGTTTGGCTGTGGAAGTGCACTGACCACCTGGGGGAGCTCCTGCATTGAGCATCTGTCCCCAGTGGTCAGTGCACATCATAGCGACTGGTTGTTCCAGCATTCCAGTTGCTTAGGCTTTTAGGCATATAGATATATAGGCCCTGGCCAGCAGCCAGAAGAAAGGCCCAACTTGGAGAGAGAGAGATAGGTATACAAATAACACTTAAATTCATTTATGCATGTTACTTAAATCACAAGCTCTTAAGCTCTTATAAGGTCAGTCAAGTTACTAAAATTCAAAGACTTCTTCCAAATAACAATTAGAAAGTACCATCCAGCAAACTGTTTATATAGAAGTAATTTGGAAAAAGCCTACTTCTTCTCATGTTAAAATATGAAAATGCAATTAACTTTGACAGTTCTCTTCTTGGAAATGTAAGCATGGCAAGTAAAATAGATGTATGTATGGAATGGAAAAATACATATTTGTATAATACAATGGTACCTCAAGATACGAGTTTAATTGGTTCCGTAACCTTGAGGCATGGGAAACTATGAGACGCTCGAGTCGTGGTAAACTGGTGGGTCGTGTGCAGCCGGCCGATCCTTGCAATTACTCCTATATCAAATGTTGCTTGTATTTCAAAGCAAAAATCGCTCACTCGATGGCTCTTATCTCAAAAATCTCGTATGTTAGGGCACTTGTATCTCGAGGTACCACTGTATAAATAAAGATTGTATATAACATAAAAACATTAATTTCTTTATTAACAACTAAAGTGGTGGTAAAGATGATGATGATGATGACAGTAATAAGTATCAGGAGACGCAAAGCCAAGGTGGTTATAATAATTATACAAAAGGATACTAAGAATTAAAAGTTATCCTATATAATAAAGAGCTAATGTGTAAATGGTTGTCACACCATCGTGCCATCACGCCATAATGGCTCAGACACTCCACACTAGGGAGAGAGGAATTGGGACCAGCTAGGCTGTGGCCTGGGAGAGGGACAAGATGCCTGCCCCATGATCCTGGACACCAGTGGCTGGGGCTGCAGCCTGGGACAAGCCATCCGCCCCATGGTCCCAGGCGCCAACAGCTGCGCCTGCACCTGTGGCCTGGGAGAGGGACAAGCCACCCTCCCAGTCCCGGGCACTCACGCCTGAGGCTGCAGCCTGGGTGAAGCTGCCTGCCAACGTTCTCCTGTGGCTGTGGCAGGCCTGGGCAAAGCCGACCTGTGTCTTGGGTGCTTGCAGTCAGAAGAGAATTCTGGGACCTGGTTAGAAGGCAAGGGAGAGGTGGTTATGGCTGATTAGGCAGGAAGGCAGAGGTGGTTAGGGGCCATCAGGCAGGCAGGCAGGCAGTTAGAAGCCAGTGGTCTTGGATTGCAGAAGGCAGTCAGACATCCCCTGAGGATTGGAGAGGGTGCAGGCCAGGTTGAGGGATCTCCCCTCCAGCGCCCCCTACCCCATAGATTTCATGTACCAGGCCTCTAGCATGTTATATAATACTGCATAAAAAGTTTGGCTCTAAGCACCTTATATGAATTATGTCACTGTATCATCACAAAAAGGCTTTGAGTCTGGTGCTATTACAATTCTCCATTAATTAAATTAATGAATTTTGGCTTTGAAATAAGTAATTTTTACAGGATTACATGAGTAGAAAGTGGCTAACAGGAGTCTCACACTAGAGTCCATGTTCATAATTTCTGTGCCTCAATAATTTGCTTCTATTAAAGTGAACAATCTTGCAAAGTCAGAAATACAACTTCCCTATGCATGCCTATTAAAATTAAAGTGCTTATTCTTATGCCCAGTAGGAACCATGGGGATTCTGATATGTAAGTATACTTGTCAAAATGAAAACATAAATCTTAGTAATAATATGTCCCTTTTTACCTATGTGTCCTTTGCTGAATAGAATACTATTGATAGTGAGTGTCATCATATGGTTCATCAAATATCTCTTTAATATTATTAACTAATAATATTAATAATAACAGAATTTTAACTAATGTGTGGCTTTAATTCTACCTGCTGTTTACCAGGTATTCTCCAATTACATAAAATAAAATAATTTTGTGAATGTCCAAATTTACAAAACAAATAAGTTAGGGAGATTTTGTGATATCCCCAAATATTTGTCAGTCTTAAGAATATTTACTAAAGTGTCTTCAAATGGTAAGCTTTCTCAGAGAAATTTGAAACATACTATAAATTATAGGAAACAATTCATTTACAACTATCTTTTAAAGCATGCATCTATAGCTTAAACTTAGGCAACCTGAATTCGGAAGAAGTCGTGATAGTGGTCTAAGAAAAGCACCAGTGTCTGATGCAGTACATGAAAGCCTGTGGCTCTATATTATTAGGGGAAGAAGAGAGAGCAGTATGCTCACCAGAGTACCCATCCCTGCCCATCACAACAGTCTCAGCTGCTTAGATGAGTCTCCTTGTGGTCAGAGACAACACTCAATGCATTAACGTCATTTGATGTGTTCACATCTTATCAGGCCTATTTCAGAAAACAGGAAATGTTAAGTTTTGAAATGGTGCTATTTAAAAACCATCCTGCAAATACTTTTTAAGCACTTTCCACTTTTGCTCTTCCTGTGTATGACACTTCTATTTGAAAATGGGGAATAACATTTGAAATGGTCACTTCATAGGTTCCATCCCAACCTTCATAGAGTTATTTGGTCCACTTTCTTTTGTGCCTTCCAAAATAAGGAAAGAAAAGAAGCTGTTATTTTTATATCCTTTGAAAAATCAAAAAATGTTGTTGAGATTCAATTGGATTGAATAGATACTGAATATGTCTTTTGGAAGCAAAGTGAATCTCTTTTGAACTAAATCCTAGGGAAAGCAGTTAATGATATTTGTCATATGAAAAACTTCAACAGTTTAAAAATTCTTCACTTTGAATATCTGCTATTGTTAGGATTAAACAATAACAGCTATTGTTAGGATTAAAAACAATAATAATAATAACTATAATGATAAATGCAGGTGAATGAACAATCATCAAAATTACTGTCCTTTCAACAGGCTAAATGTGGCATAGAAAAATATATATAGTTACTACCTTGCTTGGAACTATGCAAAATTATTGACATTAGCTGTTTCTTTTAAATCTCACCAAATCTCTAAAGGTAGATCCTATTGTGTTAATTCAGCAGATAATAAAACTGAGGCTATAAAGAGTCAGGCAATTTAATTTACTCTTAAATGTGTGCTATTCAGCACCTCTATTTATTTGTTCCTCTCTACATAGTGAACAAAACAGCAAAAATCCCCTAATAGAGATTATATTCTAGTTGAGGACACACACATGTTCACACTCATACACACACACATACACACACACACACACACGTTGCCAGATGTATAAAATATATATATATAAAACACCCAGTTAAATTTTAATTTCAGATTAATAGCTTATATATATTCAAAATATTGCATGTTTGAATAATGTATGATATATTGTATTTTAAATGTATGCTCCACATATTACCTATTTAAATGCACAATTAAAAGTGACTTTCTGATAAACAACAAATAATGTTTTATTTGAAAATAAATAAATTCAGATTTATATCTGAAAATCAAATTTAACTGGAATTCTGTGGTTTTTTTTAACATATTTTATTGATTTGTTACAGAGAGAAAGAGAGAGGGATAGAGAGTTAGAAACATCAATGAGAGAGAGACATCGATCAGCTGCCTCCTGCACGCCCTTTACTGGGGATGTGCCTGCAACCAAGGCACATGCCCCTGATCGGAATTGAACCTGGGACCTTTCAGTCTGCAGACAAATGCTCTAACCACTGGGACAAACTGGTTTCGGCTGGAATTCTGGTTTTTATCTAGTAATCTTAACATACACACACACACAAACTATATTGGATTAGGAGAAATGGTATGGACAAAAATATATCAGGGAATTAGAATAGGGTGTCTCAAAGAGGACTGTACTTTAGATAAGGTAATTAAGGAAAACTTTACTGAGAAAGCAAGATTTGAACAAAGATCTAAAGGAAGTGATTGGACAAGCCCAAGTAGATCTAGTTAAAGAGCTTTTTAGGCAGCATAAAAGGTAAATGCAAAACTTGAAACCAGGGCCTGGCTGGTGTGGCTCAGTGATGGAGCATCAACCAATGAACCAAGAGGACCCTGGTTCAATCCCTAGTCAGGAAATATGTCCAGATTGCTAGCTCTATCCCCTGTAGGAAGCATAGAGAAGGCAGCTGATTGATGTTTCTCTCTCATCAATATCCCATTGCTCTCTTTTCCTCTCTCTCTAAAACATATTTAAAAAAAAAACAAAAATATCTCCACTAAACCAGGACAATGTCAGTTTACATGAAGCTGAAAGAGGGGAATGGAGAGCAGTATATGAGGTTGCAAGACTAGTAATTAGCATTTATGACTCATGTGGGGTTTTGCTAGATTTCTTAAGCAGGATGATAGCTGACATATACATATCCACCTGTTTTATTAAACTTTCTAAGAGCTAGATTCAGTACACATTTATATCTGGAAATATAGGTGATGGTATTGTATGTAGAGAACTAAGACACAAATAATTCATGTGGATAGCCTATTTTCTTTCAGGTTTTAGTGGCAGATCTATATATACAATACAATATAATGTTCTAGAAAAGTGATTAGAATGATCAACAGATAAATCTCATCCATGAATTCCCTACTTCCAAAAATAACTAAAATTTTTCCTACATATCATTTTAACTATCTTCTCCTATCTTAAAGCACAGATTAGTTTAAAACACAATACACTTTGTTTATTACTATAATTTTTTCATTTTAAGAACTTTCTAATTGAATTTGCAAATGTCTTCATAGAAAATTTAGGTCTCCACTAAAATGTGTTGTGTACCAATGTAGTACATACTTTATGTTAGGATAGGTAGAATTTATGTGAGGTTTTGACATGATATGAAGGTCTGAAAGCCAGATTGAAAAAGTCACTTATTATCTTAATACAGTATTATTAGAAGGTCTTCCTTAGTCCATGATCAAATAGAGAGCAAGAAGAAAAACAGACCTGAAGAATATCCTGCCCTAGTTGAAGAGGTATAGACTGCAATGATTGATTCATAAAAGATTGATACTAATCCTATATAATAAAAGCCTAGTGACCGAACTGTGGAATGACCAAAATGACTGGTTGACCAGTCGCTATGATGCGCACTGACCATCAGGATGCAAGAGCCGCCCCCTGGTGGTCTGTGTGCTCCCACAGTGGGAGCACCACTAGGCTGCCTGGGATGAGCAGTGCTATCACAGTGGGCCAATCCCCACAGGCCATGCCTCCCACCAGTGCATGAATTCTGTGCACCGGGCCTCTAGTGATTATTATAATAGAACAATTGAGCAGAAACAAATGACCTAAAAGAACTAGCTGGCTCACTTAATTGATTTATTCCAAGCTTTAATTTATTTACTCAAGAATTTAGATAATTAGATTACTTAAAATGTAAAGTCTAGCATATGAGCATAACCAATGGACACAGACAGTGGGGGTGGTGAGCACATGTGCTGGGAGTGGGAGAGGTCAATGGGGGAAAAAGGAGACTTATGCAATACTTTAAGCAATAAAGAATTTAAATTTTAAAAAATGTAAAGTCTCAGGTTAGTGATGTTAATGTAGTGATATATCAGTTTGCCACTATGATTTTTATTTATTTATTTTTTTTAGAGAAAGAGGAAGGGAGTGGGATAGGTAGAAACATCGATGTGAGTGAGACACATCAATTGGTTGCTTCCCTCACACCAAGATATGTGCCCTTGATCGGAATGGAATCCATGACCTTTCAGTCCATGAGCCGACACTAACCACTGACCCAAACCGGCTAGGGCTTCACTATAATTTTTCATATGGAATTTTCTAAGCAAGAAAAATAGCCTACATATTAGACATATATAACTTGTTAAACTATATAACTTATATGCAGCACTCAAAAATATAACTCTATTCATGAAGATAGAAGTTATTCACCACAAATATTGAATTATTTAATTAAATCCTGAAGTATTTTAAGTTCATGTATACATTTAATTTTGATTGGACTTCTTCTAGGCACCAAAATAATAATTTCTACATCTAAAACATTGATTTCTAGCTTGAGAATTCACAGTAGGGAGTAAGTAGTTCAATTATAGTGTTAGGTATTTCCATTTCTTATTGATGTCAGACATGAATTTTATGTGTACAAGTTTGATTAAAATCTTTACAAAACAATATTTTTATTTTTATCCTGAAAAAAAGAATGAAAGGATTATTATTAGGAAATAATGAAGTTTCTATTTCTTATTTACATAAAGACTTCAAATTCAGTAAGGCTTCTTTATTCTTAGCAAACAAATAGTAGCATATTCCAAATGGATATTTGCTAAATTATTTAAGTTGTTTGATTTTAAAATAATCAGTAAGCTCACAGAAGCACAAGAAACCACTAAATGTGTACACTTGTGGAACACATTGGTAATTTAGTATTGGCTTTTCCTTAGGTACTTTTAAGTGTATGTAATTTTAAGACTTGAAGAAAAAAATATGCCTTTTAAAAAAAGAAATGTCTTTTTAAGAAGAAAATATACAGTGTCATGGTGAGCAAGAAAAATAAACTTGGAATATTTTACTCTCTTTTGAATTATTAATTTGTTCAATAATTAGAAACATTCTTTAAATAATTAATGAGAATCTACAAGTTTTTTTTTCTGCAATTTTGATCTTTTTTTGTGTGTGTGGCTATTACAAGATTCACCTACGCATACAGAGCAGAGATCCAAAGCCCACTATGTATTCTTCCCACAAATATTTGTTGAGTATTTCCTCTGGAGATAGAAAAGTAAGACAGAAAAAAAAGGAATTTAGAATTTCTTGGAAGTGTACAACTGAATAGATGCCTAAGTTTAAACAGATGTTAATATCAAACAAGATATTTGCTCTAAGGTTATGAGAACCCATTAGTATGCCTTGTATGTAGATGATAATTCTAGAATGCATGGGAGAGAGAAAGCTAAGAATTTATGAGAAAAAACAACAACCCTGTACTTTTGAATTTAAACAAGTGCCCTGGATCACTCGCATTAGACAAGTTTAACTTATTCATGCTATGTGAATTAGGAACAATCTGGGTCTAATCAAGAGATAGAAACCATAGACAACAGAAATTTCATATAAAGATTTGTAAATTATGATCTACTAAGTGATTGTCTATTGAAAGACACATTCTGCAGTAATCTGTTTGTTTGCAAATAATGTTTCCAGAGCAACATTCTATTGAGGTTATTATTTTCAAGAAGCATTATTTCAAGTGCCCCTAACATTTCTTGTTATGAGTAACAAGGTACTATCATGGAAAGAGTAAAAAAGAAGTGAATTCATGTTCTTCTTTTATTAGTATTTTCAAAAGAGCTTACGCAAGTCTCTACATGTGTTACTCTCTTCAAACTTCAAAATAAATTCATCTTTTTCTACAGGAATGTGACAAAAAGCAAATGAAATAAAGCTGGTAGAACACTTGCAAAGCATAAAATGTTATCAAAAGTGAGATTTTTGTTACTATAATAGTTCAAAGTGGTCATTTAAAAACTCTACTAAAAAAGTAAATGCCCAGATCCTTCTGTTTGTCAAGTAACAATGAGCAGGATACCAAATATAACCATTTCAAAATATTTCCTGCCTATTGGTTGGGTGAGTGTTCTCTCAGCATTCATTGTTCAGCAGTTTTATAGAAGAGAGGGATGGAACTCTGCTCATGGAGAAGAAGGATAAATGGGCAGGAAGGAGGAGCTTGTGGAAGTGGTACTTACTTGTCTGTTTTGTATCAGGCTCTGTTCAAGCTGAGTATTTACAGTTTAACAAACTAGCCTACATAATTTTCATTCTGCTTTTTTAAACAGGAAAGAGAAGAATAAATTGTGATTCTGGGATATATTTGTTATTAATATAACATTGTGGGATTAACTTGTTATTTAGGTCTGGCAGTGATCAATGTATTCCTGGAAACATAAGGACCCATAACCATAATAATTTTTCCCAATCGCTACAGAACCTATAAGAAATACTCCATGGGTCATTCAAGTCACACACCTAATCATTAAGAGAATGAGTCATTTTATTACAGCCAGTAATATTCTTCCTGCTGGCTATTTTTTTCTTGTAGTGTCAAAATTTAATTTTATCCCTTGCTCTTGAGCATACCATCCAAAGAAAAGACATTTTAGGTTTTTTTTTATATTTATGATTCTTAAATACTTATACATTAAACTCTCCTCATAGTTTCATATTTGAAAATTAAATTTGTTTAGATGATGCTATTTTACTTGTCTGGCTTTTCATTACCTTAGAATTTTGTTTAGTTTTTATTTAAGTCTATTGTTAGCTTAAGTAAATTCTGGACTTCAAGGGATTTTCCCATTTCATTTCATTTAAATTTATTTGCAAAAAGTTATGATTATGTTATTCTTTTATGGTTTTCGTACGTGTATGATTTGTGGTGGAGTCTACTTTTTTCATTACTAATGTTAGACATTTGTTTTATCTCTTTCTACTTAATCCAATCTTGCTAGGAGTTTATCAATTTTAATATTTCTAAAGAATTTAACTTTTCATGATTTTTATCTATTGGACATGATCGCATTTGATTGGTTTCCGTTATTTTGTATACTAGTATTCTATTTTATTTTGATGGATTTCTTTTTCACTTTCATATTTGTCATTCAACCTTTAATAATTGATTTTCAGCCATTCTTTTTAGGTAATATGTATTTAAAGCCAAATATTGTTCTATTTGTTTTAGTTGTATCCCAGATGTTTTTATATATCATATCTTCATTATCTTTCAGTACAAAATATTTATATTGTCCTTTGAGATTTCTTCCTTGAATCATAGGTAGAAGTATACTGTTTTACATTCAAGTATTCGTGTACATCTTAATTCAATCTTTTTTTTAATTTTCTCAACAATTTAATCAATTACCATTGATTATTGATTTCTCATTTTTAAATTCTATTGTTTGGTCCAAAATGTAGTCAGTTTTTCTAAACTGTGTACTTGAAAAGAATGCATGTTCTGTCATTTGTGGGAGCACTGTTCTGTATATGCTGGTCTAAATCTTATTGTTATTTTTCTTACCTTCTACATTCTAATTTTTCCATTACTACCTGAAAAGTGCTAAAATCTCCTATATTAATTGTGGATTTTCCTCCCTTTAATTCTATTGAGTTTTGTTTTAAATAGTTTCAATCAATGCTATTCTTTAATATATTGATTTGTATTATTTTAAAATCATTATCTACTAAGCATTATTATTGAAATTACTTGTGAGTCTGCTTCTAATGTTTACTTTTTTGCTTGATTAATATTTCTATTCTATCTTATTGCTAGACCAAAAAAAGAACTGTGGGGAATTAAACTGCTTATAATACAAGTAATTTGTGATTTAAAAAAATAGTTTAAAATTCAGTGACAATCGTAATTAGATAACCCATAAAATCCAAAACACTTAAAGTAACTCAATATTAAATATGCCATTTTAGAGAACTTCTATGTAATAAAAATACACATTGGACTTGTTAGAAGATCATGATTATATGACAGGAAAAATATATGGAATGTCAATGAAAAGTCAACATTTTGTCATAACCTATTATGTTATTACATTTCAAACTTAGGATTTTATTTTTTTATCTCAAGATTTTTAATTCTCCATGTCTCAGGAAGTCATCTTTCCTGTTTTCTGTCATTTATGACTTAACTTGGAATGATATCTAGGACTTTCTTGATAGTATATTGATAAAGGCTAGTATTTCTTTAATCATCTTTTAATGAATTCTGATCACTATGTCCAGATAAATTTTATTATTGTATCTCATGAATCTGCCACTTGAGTGCTTTGACTTGATGTAGGCCAATTTTATTCCTTTAATTTTCTAGCAGTATATATGAAGTTTAAGTTTTATGTCTCTGATCCCTGCTGGCAGTTGTTTCAAGATTGACCTTCTTCTGACTTCTTTAGGCTTATGAGATCTTTGAAGTCATTTTTCTTCTAATTTTTTCTGAATATCATTCTAATTATGTTAAAAATGATAGTCACCTTGATTTCCCCTTTGAACTTCTAACGTTCCATTTTTAAAAATCTTTCCACTAATAACTTAAATATAAATTATTTTATCCCTGTTACCACTTCACTAATGCAAACATACTAAGTGTTGGTTATTTGTTCAGTATAAAATATAACTTTTTTCTGTCTTTACTAAGATTATAAATCTGCATTGGTCATATAGAATTTATTGCTCTAACAACCTACATAGTCTAGTATGTGATATTATATACACCATACCTCTAAAGATGGAAAATACATAACTTAATTAGAATATACATTATATGTTATTTCTGTATATTTATAATAAAAGTTTTATTTTACATATGCACTGGAATACATAAAGTATTTTGTAATACAGAATTTTACATAGAGGGCTACACATTTTTTCTACTTTTCTTCCTAAGCACATGCTTATTGTCTACAGAGAATTAGTTATATTAGCCATTTGTGCTAAATGGTATTTGTTTTCTGCTATAGCAATGATTATATTTTATACTGCATTTTTGTCATCAAACCATACAGAATAGTGGAAAAAATGTAAATAAAATTAACTGGTTCACATAACTGCAAATCTTTGCATTATGAAATATTAACAATAATATAAGTTGGGATAACATTTTGTCTACATTGGAAATTAAATTTATGCTTTTGTTGTCCCTCATTGTATTATCTTTTACATACCTGTTACATAAATTTTAACATTTTTCTCATTAGAAAACATCATCCACAGATATCAAGCAACAAAAATTCCATCTCATACATATCTGTCCAAATTATGATCAAACAAAGCTGAAGTCCCTGGAGTATTGCTATTTTTAAAGCATACTAAGGATTTTAACATGATAATTTTAGTGAAGTAGAAACTTCAAACATGTCTTTAAAGGCAACTAATTTTATTTTTGCATATTTATGTTATTTAAAAGAAGAAAGTTGTTATCTAAGTGTGTATTTTCACAATGTCTTAGCAATTCCCATTAATGCTAATTAATAGTCACTGAAGTACTGAGGACAGCATAAAAATGATTTTATGAATAAATCATTTTATCTCTGAATTATATAAACAATAAACATGAATTGATATATACTTTATACCAAAAACTATTGTATTTTACCAATGATGCTATTAAAATAATTTACTTATTTTTATTTATTATATTTGTGAAATGATTACATGTTTAATCAAATATTCATCTTTTTATTACTTTATCACTTAATATATGTAAAGCAATACTTTCCTATTGAACCTCATCTTTTATGTTTTATTCAAATTGATCTCATTCTCATCCTAACTAATGCCTTGTACTTCTATGTTTTTATTTCTAACATTTCCTAGGATGAGTTTTAGGTTCTCATGCATCTTTTGATTATATTCAAACTTTACACATATTTCAAGTTCCATATTCTCCAAACAAGATTTATTTCATTCTTACTTATGGCATAATTTTATGTTCTAAATTACTCAGCTACCTAAATACTCTCAAAAGATTTGGCAATGAAAAGGTCTCTGTCATTTTTCTGGAGTTACTTTTTGTACTTTTCTTTTGCTGATTCCCTGAGCCTTTTCTCAGTTTCTTCTTAAACTTTTTTCTATTTCTCTATACATCACAGAAACTAGTTATTTGTTTTTTAAATTAGCTAACTACTCTCTCACTCCATGTATTGTCTTGCCTGAGAGAGGAAACTGTCTTTCCGAAGACAGCCATTCATATACCTCAAATACTTATGAAGCTCCAAAGTCACATGCTTGGGTTCTTACATTTTCAGGGTTTATGTTAATATTCATAGGAAAATGGATAAAAAAAGCTTCATTTATTGTAGACTTAGAATATGTGAAAGACTTATTATAAGACCTAATGGAGATCCTCACGTTTGCAACCACAATGTAACATATATATATTCCCATCCCTAAATCCTCCTGAAACTCCAAGCTCAAAATAAAGCTGAATTTATCACCTTTAAATAAAAGTGAGCTGCCTTATACAAAGGTTTAAATATTTATGTATTATACATATATATATATATATATATATATATATATATATATATATACTGAATTTATATAACTAATTGATCATAAGCCTTTTATATTCTTTTGTAGGGTAATCTTTTATCTAAAATGTTCTTTTTATCTACATATAAACCACTGTGGGGAAGGACCTATCACTTCTATCCTAACCACAAAAGTAGTTTCTTCATTCATCCAAATGAATGAATACATTCAGATTTAACCATAATAAAACATTACTTTTCTGTTACATACACACACACACACACACACATCATCATCATCATCATCATCATCATCATCAATGCAACCCAATACTTTTATAGGAAAGTTTGTGCTACTTTGCTTAGTATTCATGATCATTTACACTCATTCTCATAATTTTCAAATTTTCTCTTCTTTGGCCTTATCTGAACTCTCCAATTATTACAATCAGTAATATCTATTTTTAGGTTTTTTATATGCAAAGTTCATTTTTACCTCTTAGTACTTGCTCATGATGTGCTTCCATTCTTCAAGGATTCCTCTGATCTCCACTGATATGTATCCTACTCATTGCTCAGGACACAATCTACTTTCACCATCATCATACCACACTCCATCCCTTTCACCAAGTTTTCTCTCTGTTATTTGATGTAACTTAAATTTTACATGAGGATACTTAGTTGTAGTTGTATGGATCTGTGTAAAATCCCTCTTCACTAGACAGTATCTTCCTTTAAATGAATAGTATCTTCATTTTGTGCTCTCCTGGATTTTTAATTGATTTCATAGCTATAATATCTGATCAAAAACTATTTTAACATAAGAAAATTGATCTTGAATAACTGATCTTGGGAAAGATATTGTCAAGTATTCTGAATAACTAAACTGTTTTAGGGTTTCTCTTATTTACTAAATATAAATATTGTTAAAGGAATCAAATATATGTTTGAATCAAATATCAGCATTCAGCTCATGATGATAATTATCAATCATTACTCTAACATGTTCAATAATTAATAACTAGCATTAAAATATACTACTCTGTAAAATTTATATTTGTTATAGATGAGATTTTAAAGTAACTTATTAAAATTACTCTTGATAGAAATCTTTTGTATTTTCAAGTGAGTAAAAATATTTCCTTGCAGTATGCATATATATATATATATATATATATATATATATATACACACATACATACATACAGGGTGGGGCAAAAGTAGGTTTACAGTTATGAATACATGAAACATAGATATGTTTTTGTATTATTTTCTTTATTAATTATTATATTATTTTCATTTCAACAGCAGTATTGTACTACTAAAAGTCATAGCATTTTTATTCATCATTACATATTTTTAAATAACTACAGCTAGAAAGAATTTACATATGTACTTACTCTCATGGAATTCTCTAGGATATTAATGAGGTTGGACAAATAATGAATATGAGTGGCTTTTATTCATTACTCTATACATAAAAAGCCAGATGAGAACATCAGAGATTTTCAATTTAATCTTGATGATCTTGAACGTGTGCATACACTTTTTATTAAGAATTTGAATGATAAATTAAGTCTTAGAATGACTTCTTGGTGTGCACTTTGTAATCTTTTTCTAACCATCTGACCAGAAGTGACTTGACCTAGCATTTCTAGATAGGTCTGCCTCTAATACCCATTATCATCCAGCCCTTTTATCAATGCTCACCTCTGGGAATTCTTTTTAAGTTTCTGAACATAAGTGTCTTAGTGGTGCCACATGATTGTTTCCTTGAACTGTGTGAAAAGCAGTAGTCATACAATATTCATGAAGATCCCAACAATGAGAACTGCAATAGGGATAAAGTTCCACAGATGCAATATATCTATTTTATCTCCACTTGGTAACAGGTTCCTAAAGCTCAGCCTACTTACAAAAGCTTTTCTTTGTCATTGTCCTAATGCTCAACACACCTTTTATTCAGACAGCAGACCAGTGAGTGTGTTATGCAATGGTATGACCTCCTGTTTTTAGAATGGATAGTAAATGACTAATAAATAACCCCCCCAACCCTCTATCTAAGTACAAATTCCTTCAAGGGTACCACCATTTAATTGGAGGCCATATATTGTGAGTATTCTCCAGCCACCTGAATCTTATGGCTATTACTGTTCAAAAGAAAATGGTTTCTAAAATATTAGATCATTTATTTGGGTCAAAATTAAATGTTTAGCAGTAATAGTCCAGAGGGTAAATGGTGGTTTAGGTTTTATCAGATTACATTTTCAAGGTCAAAACTGAAGAAATTTATCATTTGAAATTAAGATTGTTATATTTATTTTGAAATGCTTACAGAATAAAGGAAGTCTCCTGGTACTGCTTTTAGGCATTATTTAGTCTGCTGATTTGAGAGTAGACATTTCAAGAACTGAAATGTTATTTCTAAGAGGTAAGGAGTTGAACTTTGAAATCTTGTCAAAGATAATGATAGAGACTTTTTACTTAATAAAGATCATAACTTAATAAAGATCCTACTTTTCTGTGCTATTAAAGCAATAAAGAAAACATGTAAGAAATCTCAGTAGTAAAATTTCCCTCTTTATTTGACTTTTAGGATTCATTGATATTCATAAAATTAATTCTTTACAAGTAGCTCTTGATAATAAGAAATACACTTGGTATATGTAAATTTTATTTCATCATGTTTGAGGTAAATTATCATTTTATCTATTCAAAGATATTTTGTCATTCATTTCTTTACCTTTTACTTTTCTCTATGATATGTAAAGTGTTATAAGCTCGCTGTAAGTCAGCTCCCATAAACAGCAAGACTCACATTTTATTAAATGTGCTTTTTATTTGATGATGCAATCAGCACAATCTTAATGGCTATATAAAGTGGAGTGCTGCGATTCAGACATCTATGTGGGAAAATGAATGGACCAATTTTATTATATTAGTTAAGATCTAGCCTCAGAGAGCTTGGGTCTAAGTTTACATTGTAGCCTCTTGACTCTCAGTTCTAGCACATCACTTAATCTCTTGGAGTTTTGGAATTCTTATCTATTAAAAAGTTGCTGTAAACAAATAAGATTATGCCTGAAAAACTCTAAGCAATATATAAAGTGACTGTTATAAAGTTTCTGTAGGTTTACTGGTTAAAATATTTGTGGTGCTGCACTCCATCTCTCAGGATTTATGATGTGCAGAGAATTGTTTCCATTTTGTCCATTTCCATTATTTTTAAATTCTATAAGGAGTAAGTGCTCAATAAGTATTTACTGAATGGATAAATTAGTACATCAACTAAAATATACTCTCAAAGTATAAAATCACTGTAAGAAAATATGTATCAAATTGAGGACAAAACTGAATGTTTTGACACATTGAGACAAACTTAAAAATGGAGATTTTTGCCTAAGCATAATCATTCATAATTAGGAAAAAATATTGATCCATAGACTTAATCAAAAGAGATGAAATTCTAAGGTATGTTTGCTTAATAATCTCACAGAAGTAGATATCAGAAAGATGCATACTTTCTGCCACACATTTCTTTAACCTTAACAGTATAACTAATTTATATCAATTAATAGGCTTATTTCCTTCCTAGAGATGAAACCAAGTTTGCTCCTACGCCAGCATCATAGAAGCAGCCCTAGGTTACCTTGTCAACCTGTGATCACTCCTGACTTGACCATAGCACCTATTTTTCCCCAGAAATCCCAATTCTTTAAGGACTTTATTACAAGTGACATAATAGTAAGTATGTTAGGAGAAGAAATATGTCTGGAAGAAATATGCTCTCATGATAACAAGAAGAGAACTTGATTTATAGGAAAATAAGACAGCAAGTACAAAAGAGGATTTTTTCAAGGCCATACAAAACACATGCAAAACAGAAGGATGCATATATTGTTTTTAAAGTCTTCTTATGAGCTGCATCTCCTGTCTGATGTTCTTTTCCTTGGATGTGATTATTTTGGGAACTATATCCAGATCTTACTGAAAATGATCATTTATCTATATAAAGCTGTATGTCAACTTCTACTCTTAGGACTTGTACTAACTACCTGTATTATCTTTATTCTAGGACCACGATCCATTTCACCCTTTCTTTTTAAAAATATTTATTGTTGAAAGTGTGAACATTTTACCCCTTCTTAACAAACAGTTCTGTAGTCCTAACTCTTCCTTTCTCCCAAAGTAGCTTCACATCCAAATTTGGATTTGTAATCTGGAATATCTGCTCTCAGAATAATGAAATTAGCCTTACTCTTATGGCCAGACTCACACCCTTGATAGATCTCATTAGAATAGTTGGTCTTGTATCTATAAAATCCAGAATAAGATTTATCTGTTGTTGCAAACCTTGCCATAGAAAGAAGAGGACCTTCACTCTGGTCCCAGGTGCATTACTGAAATGATGACTTTTCTCCCCTCTGCATCCCTTCACTTGCTTCTTCCTGTAAGATAAGCTGAAAATTTTCAGGGGAGACATGGATAAAAGACAGATATACATTAGGCCATGATAATCAATGACTCTAGGGGTGTCTTTCACATTTCTATTCATTAAATATTTGTAGATTTTTATGATGTTTCTAAAAAAGAATTTTTATTAATATTTAGAGAGAGGAAAAGCGAGAGAGAGAGAGAGAGAGAGAGAGAGAGAGAGAGAGAGAGAGAGAGAGAAACATCCATGTGATAGGAAAACAGTGGTTGGCTGCCTCCTGCATGCAACCTACTAGGGATTGAGCCCACAACCCATGTATGTTCCCTGACCAGGAATCAAACTGGCAGTCTTTCACTTCACAAGATGATTGAGCCACACTGGTCAGAGCTGGTGACAATTTTTAAACAAATGATAGTGGCATGTTTTGAGCATTTGTATGATTAGGGGGATTTGATGTGTTTTTATTTTATCCCTCTTAACATTTTTTGTACTATTTCATCATTTTATATTCTTCTTTGAGATATTTTTATTAGTTAATATTTTTACTAATAAACTGGAAGTTTGAGTGTAGAGTCTGTTTTACTTTCCACTGTTCTCTGAAACCTTGATGCAACACCAATTTTTAATATGGTAGGAGTAAGAAGTATTGGATACATAATTAAGTGCATTTGAATTTAAATTAGTTGAGAAGAGAAAGTAGTGCATCATATTAGCTAAGGCCAGATCATTTTCTTAGGTCAGGTTCATTTCCAAAGCTCTCTCATTATTTCCCTTTTCTGAAGGGCCCTTTGCAAAAGGATAAAAGGAGTTGGCAGACCCCATCAGTTAAAAGACAAGTTTCATTGTCAAAAAGGAAAGTTCTGCTTACTCATAGGAGTGAACCAGCAGTAGTAAACCCATCACCAACTCTGTAAGCTAGGAATACCTCTGTTCATTAACAAATAAGGGAACTAGCGTCAGTGGCACAAACATTTCCATAATTAAATACTTCTCATTCTGGAAGTTTTTCAGTAAAGCCTGTGATTTCTTGTATTTGTTTAAAGGAAATAAAATTCATTTGGTGACCAAATTCTCAATATATGGGATCACTCAAATAGTAGCTGGCAGAAGTTTTTATTTTGTATTAGAAATAAATGATGTATATTCCATGCATTAAAAAAACACTTTGTAGTTCCAGAAACTGTGGGTGCTATCTATACTCTATTCTATACACACATATTTTGTTCAGACCAAAATTGTCCATAGAGCAGTACAGTGGGGTTGTGCTTTTTTCATCCTGACAAACAGCAATTTGGTGCCATTGGAACTTCTTATTAAGCAGTGGCGGGTTAGGAAGTCCAGGGCTAATAGAATTCTTCTAAATGATTGGCTGAGGCATTTGTGTTAGCTTAATTGTACATTTGCCCTTTGACTAAAATAAGAGATTAAGTGTCCTCTTTGGGAACTGCATCTTAAGTTAGTGAGCAGTTTGGCTACACATCCTAATTAGATCTTTTAATTTATTTATTTCCTATGCTGTGGGGTTTTTACCTTGGCAACACATAATTCCATTATGTTCTTTTTTTTTTAAAAGAGTTTCCCTTTATACTTTATGTGAGCTATCTCTGTCTTATAGTAATATTAGCTCACCAATTGTGATTGTACAGTTCAGAGAAGGTAGGCTAGCAATTGAGTTGTGGGCATCCTACATAGCACATTTCACTTTCCCTTTTTTTATCCTGTGAGCTTTAGCAGAGCATGGCTTTGTTCTAATAAAGACAGCTTTCTAAGGATATCAGTGTTGGACAGACGGCTCATCAATAACATGGCTCCATGCTTGATCTAGCTCTGTGCAATATTTTACAATTCTCAGCATCACCTGAAAACATCTTTAATTATAGTATTTTTTTTCAAATGACATCCTAGAATATAAATATCTGTTACCATATAAACTAAGAATATATGATGCAACAACATTAAAAGAACCTAACTAAAATAATATCAAAATAAAAATGCTCATGGCATTTTAAACCACATAGAATATCATGTCCCACTGTAATATGTATTTTTGTCAGTAGATAATAGAATACTGGTTATTGCAGTTATTTGTGGGAAGAGTGCTCCTTTTTCCATTGCATGTATTTTATTGATGTTGTCCTTGTTCTGGATCCTCTGTAACCTGTTCCTGGAAGAAGAATGAAAGCCATAATCTGCATTGAGTTATGATCTGCATGCTTACTAGCTTTTAAAATCCTTTGGCTGGTGCTTGCCTTCATGTCTGAATAGTGAGTCGACTGTACATGTAACTAAGAAAATGATGCAATCTATTGAAAGTATGCTTCTTGAATAATGCTTAGATAGAAAGAGGGGATTATTATCACTCTCAGAAATATATATATTTAATTTTCAACCTGTAAAACAGGAAGATGAGGAAACTAAGCTCTAAGATTACTTCTAAAACAAAAGTTCTATGAATCCATGATAAGTTATTTCCCTAAATAGAGAATATTGCACTAAGGTTTCCTTCTGGGAAACAGGAAGGCACAGACTGCAATAGTAAAAGAAAGAAAAAATATATTTACAGTTTCTGCTTTATTATTAATTAAAACGAACACTTATTTAAAAGTTTAGATTAGACATTTTCTTAAATGCGTGTATGTAGCATATTCTCTTTTACTTGCCTACCCCTTTCTCTGGCAGTTTCTCCTCTGTGAGCTGGCAATGTGAAATTCATCGATGCCGCCAAACCCTCTAAGCCTGTTCCCCAAGTATAAGGCCTATCTTCCAACCAGGTTATGGAATCATTTCCCCTTTGTATTATAATCATTTATATAGAAATTTTTATCTCTTAGAATTTTAATAACTTGAGTTTATAACGGATATTCCAGACTCCAAAATAGGATGCATTTTATGGTCTTCAGGCATTGTCATTATACAGCAAGATGAATAGCAATATCAAATACTTGTCATACATTCAAGTCAAACATAATCGCAAGTACTTGATACACTCAAAATTCATCAGAATGAAGTTAGCACAATAGTGGAAGTGAAAATTGCATTCCTTTAAATTCTTATTTGTGATTTTAGGATGAGTCTATTTTTCCTGAGTTTCCTATCCACTTTTATATTAAGTACATTTGCAATATATTGCTAATCTATCAATGGAGGTCTCAAGAATTTACAATTGCCAAAGTATTCATGTAATATATACAATAACAATCTTATACAATTTTATACAGTTTAATGGTTTCTAAGATTGCCATTAGGCCTTTCTCACAGACATTCTAGTCCTTTGCTGGGTGTTGTCCAATGTCTGAAAGTTGCTCTTTCGTATACTTCGTATAGCTTTCTCATTTCTACTTTAATGTTGGAAGGTAAATCTAATCTCTGTTACTTCATTATTGTCATAGGAGAGGTGGAATTCATTATGGTTTAAACATTTTTAATCTTTGAAATTTAATATGTGATGAATATTCTTTCATGTGAATGCATATTTATTTATTTAATCACACTTAATACATAACTATTTGCCTGCATCTGATTACTAAGACTTAATTACAAATTCAATATTGGTTGCTCCCTAGATTAGTTATTATTTTCCAGGATTTTAAAGGATTCCACAGGACATCCCCTATGGAGAACAGAAAAATAAGTGTCATGCTTTTGTGGGCATGCAATTATTTTCTGCTTATTTAAAAATTTAGTAGAACAATTTGGTGAAAATGGCCATTTTCAGCCTATTTCCATTTCTTAGTGTTCTTGGATAGCCCATTGCTAAAAAACAGTTTATTAAAAAATTAGCTAAGGAGTGGATTAATAAAATAAATGAGTTTGTCAAGGAATGTTTAAAATCGTAATATATCTTATGTCACTAGCATCAATTTAGAACTATGAGAATAATGGGAAGTATTATAAAATATGTTTTCTGTTCTAATTTAGTTTACTTGACTAAGTATCTAACACACAGCTATGAAAGGACAATTTACTACCGTTTCCTGACACCATTACTTAAGCAGTCTTTCTTCCTCCTGCCTGAAATTTGTGATGTCAGAAAGTAGGACAGAGCCAAGAAAAGAATATTGTAAGGAGAGATTATCCAAAGAGCAAGTCACCACAGAGGTAAAAGAAGGAGATCTAAGTTTACTCCCATCCTGTTTTTTATGGCACCTCTGAATTACTTCCATATATAAGTAATACTTTTTAAAAAGATCTAAACTTCTTGCTTGGAGTGTTTACTTCTGTTTCAGCTTTTGAGATGTGATATGATGTCACACTTAAAATTTACTGTACATCAATTTTTAGACATTTATAAAAGCATTTCACAGAGCTACTGGAGAATAAGCACATGATATAAATGAAGAAAATATTTCTCACATGTGCTATTTTATGCCCTACATATTTAAATAACTTTTTCAGTTTCTTATAGTGAATCAATAGTAAGACTAAAGTAAAACCTGATAATATGGTCTCCAATGTTTCTATGGCTCAAAATAATTAGATACTTCAAACTTTGTGTAAGTTTTAAAAGAGAAAAGATCACCAAGAAATGAAGATAATAGACTAGTTTCCTAAGCATTTTATTAGAGCTTCCCTGCTTTTTTAAAATGTAGAGAGCACAGTGTTGATTTGAGCATCACAGCTCAAGTTTCTTCTGTCAAAATACATCCCTGCAAATGAGCAACTTCAGAAAGATGGTTCTTGCAAAACTGTTTTCCATTTACTTTAAGAAACTCAACTGAATTCATGTGGAAAGATAAGAGTTTTGACAAATGTGCTTGATAAAAAGTTCTGGGATATAGAAAGGTCATACTATCTAATAAAGAGGGAATATGCTAATTGACCCTCACACCTTCACAAAGATGGCAGTTCCCACAGCCAGTAAGGAAAGAATATACTAATTGGCTGCCACGCCTTCAAAGATGATGGCGCCCACGGCCCCAAGATGGTGGCGGCCATTCCCCTCAATCCCCCAGATGCCCAGGGCAGGCCCGAGGCCCAGGCAAACCTCTGATGGCAGCTGCCCAGCCACCCTGCGCCATCTGTAGCTCAGGTAACCAGGGCTGGCTGAGGCTTGCACTGCTGGCAGTAGCAGCAGAAGAGGTGTGATGGGGGTGTAGCCTTCCCCTGATCGCCTCCTATCCCTGAGAACTCCTAAACTGTGAGAGGGGGCAGGCCAGGCTGAGGGACCCCCTCTCCAGTGCATGAATTTTCATGCACCAGGTCTCCTCTAATCTCAGAAAAAAATGCAGAGAACATAGCTAAGAAATATTATCACTACAAGGAGTCTAAGATGCAAGACTATTTACTTAATTGGAACAAAAAGTCATGTTTTCAAATGCAGTAACAATATTAGGGATGATTCTAAATAAATTCATTATTTCAGTTATTTATGGTTGTAAAACAAAATGACCCCAAATAATTATTTAAAACAGTAACTGTCACTTACTTTGCTTATGAATCTGGAAGTTTCCTAGGTTCAACTGGGCAGTTCTCATTGGTTAACTCATACAGTTGCATTCACATATGCCTTTGGTCCTCTAGAAGGCTTCTTTTGTCACATGTCTTGCACTAGCTGAGTCAAACATCTGAGCACCAAAACAACTGGAGTTATTGGGTCTCTCTCTTTCTCTCTCTCTCTCTCTATGTGGTGACTTCCTGTGGTCTATTGTATTGTTTGGCGGCTTGTGAGCCACATGTGGCTCTTTGGCCCCTTGAGTGTGGCTCTTCCACAAAATACCACAGCCTGGGCAAGTCTATTTTGAAGAAATGTCATTAGAAGAAGTTTAAATTTAAAAAAAAATTGGCTCTCAAAAGAAATTTCAATATTGTATTGTTGACATTTGGGTCTGTTGACTAATGAGTTTACTGACCACTGGTCTATTGATGCAATGGTCATATAGTCACTGGTCATCTTGTATTGTGACTGAGGCTCCCGGAAGTACATGTTATATTTTAACATAGCCTCAAAAGTCACTCAGAATCATGTTCACAACATATTATTTCAGTATGCAGTCATTAAAACTCATTCAAGTTCAGAGGAATAGACATGGTCTAAATGTCTTAATGGGAAAAGGTTAAGGAATTTATGGGTAGGCTTTAAATTCACTGATTTCAAATTGGAATTGTCTGATGTCATGGTGATAGAAAATAAACCCAAATAAATATATTGCATCAGTATGCTTTCTGGTAATCACAAAGTCATAATATTTTCATAAAAATAACAATGCACAGAAAAATATATAAATAATCTTCTATATATAAAAAGGGTAATATGCAAAGTGTCTCCTTGGGAGTTTGACTGGCAAACTGGGAGTTGGATTGCTGGCTCTGATGGGCACTGACCAACAGGGGGCGGCACAAAAGGAAGGAAGTCCCAGGCCAGCAGCAGGCAGCTGGGAAAGGAAGGCCCTGTGGAAGACCCTAATCAGCCCTGATCACTGGCCAGGCTTAAGGCCCCTACCCATGCATGAATTTCATGAACTGGGCCTCTAGTATGATATAATAGTGTATATCTATTTTTCTTATGAAATGTTAAGTATAGGATTATGAGGAAAACATTATTTTCCTCTTCACTGACTTTTTAGTTTAGATTTCAACCACATCCAAATCTTTATTTTGAGCTAATTTTAGATTTATAGAAGCTTTATAAAAAATACAGAGACAGCTTTACTTCTTCTTTTCCAATTTGGATACCTTTTATTTCTTCTTGTTGTCTAATTGCAATGGCTAATACTTCCAGTACCAGTAAAGCTGTCCTTATTTGCAGATGACATGATATTGTACATAAAAAACCCAAAGGACTCAATTCCAAAACTAATTGACTTAATTAATGAATTCGGCAATGTAGCAGGATACAAAATTAATGTTAAGAAGTCTGTGGCATTTCTATACACTAACAATGAAATTATAGAAAGAGAAACTAAAAAAGCAATTCCATTTACCATCGCACCAAAAAAATTAAGATACCTAGGAATAAACCTAACTAAAGAAGTAAAAGACCTTTATGCAGAAAACTACAGGACACTGAAAAAAGAGATAGAGGAAGATGTTAACAGATGGAAGAGCATACCATGCTCATGGATTGGGAGAATCAACATCATTAAAATATCCATACTACCCAAAGCAATCTACAGATTCAACGCACTACCCATTAAAATACCAATGACATATTTCACAGACCTACAAAGAATACTTCATAGATTCATCTGGAACAAAAAAAGACCACGGATAGCTACAGCAATTCTGAGAAAAAAAAATAAAGTAGGTGGGATCTCAATACCAGACTTCAAGCTATACTACAAAGCAACTGTTCTCAAAACAGCCTGGTACTGGCACAAGAACAGACATATAGATCAATGGAATAGAATAGAGAATCCAGATATCCACCCAAACCACTATGCTCAATTAATATTTGACAAAGGAGGCATGAACATTCAATGGAGCCAAGATAGCCTCTTCAATAAATGGTGTTGGGAAAATTGGACAGATACATGCAAAAAATTGAAACTGGACCACCAACTTACACCAAATACAAAAATAAACTCAAAATGGATACAGGACTTAAACATTAGAAGGGAAACCATAAAAATACTAGAGGAATCCACAGGCAGCACAATCTCAGATATATGCCGAAAGAACTTCTTCACTGATACTGCTCCAAAGGCAATGGAAGCTAAAGAAAAAATAAACAAATGGGACTACATCAAAATAAAAAAGCTTTTGCACAGCAAAAGAAACCATCAACAAAACAACAAGAAGGATCAATGCATGGGAGAACATATTTGCAAATGCTATCACTGATAAAGGTTTAATCTCCAAAATCTACAGCCAACTTATACAACTTAATAAAAGGAAGATAAACGACCCAATAAAAAAATGGGCAACGGATCTAAATAGAATCTTTTCGAAAGACGACAGAAGGAAGGCCAAGAGACACATGAAAACATGTTCAAAGTCACTAATCATCCGAGAGATGCAAATCAAAATGACAATGCGATGCCATCTTACACCTGTCAGAATGGCAATCATGAACAAATCAACAAACGACAAGTGTTGGCGAGGATGCGGAGAAAAAGGAACCCTTCTGCACTGTTGGTGGGAATGCAGACTGGTGCAGCCACTGTGGAGAACAGTATGGAGTTTCCTCAAAAAACTAAAAATGGATCTCCCATTTGACCCTGTAATACCACTCTTAGGAATTTATCCTAAGAAATTACAAACACCAATCAGAAAGGATTTATGCACCCCTATGTTCATAGCAGCACAATTTACAATAGCCACAATTTGGAAACAGCCTAGGTGCCCATCAGCAGATGAGTGGATCAGAAAACTGTGGTACATCTACACAATGGAATTCTATGCAGCCATTAAAAAGAAGGAATTCTTACCATTTGCAGCAACCTGGTTGGAACTGGAGAGCCTTATGCTTAGTGAAATAAGCCAGTCAATGAAGGAGAAGCATCACATGATCGCACTCATTGGGGGATAATAAAGAACATTATAAACTGATGAACAAAAGGATAGATACAGAGACAGTAAAGCTTCAAACAGACTGTGAAATTACAGCAGGAAGATTAAAGTTAAGTGAGGTAGATAAGAGATCAATCAAAGGACTTGAATCTATGCATATAATCATAACCAATGAACATAGACACTGGGGAGTTGGGGTATGCCTTGGAGGGAGGTGGGGCAATGGGGAGATATGTATAAAAAATTAATAAAAAAAACTAAAAAAATACAGAGAATCCCTATAACCCTTTATCCAACTATCCCCTAATATTAACATCTCACATAAACATAAGATCATTATCTAAACAAATAAATTAATCCTGGTAACATACTATTAGCTAAAGTAAAGAATTTACTCAAATGTTACCAATTTTTCCTCTCATTTAATTTTCTGTTCTAAATAAATCTATGCATGATTCCACAGTATATTTAGTTGTCATGCCTCCTGTGACTTTTCCATTTGTGAAATAGTTTTTCTTATCTTTCATGATCTTGCCCCTTCTGAAGAATTTGGGTCAGTTATTTTATAGAATACTTTGTTTTTCTGTGGTTTCTTTATTTCAGATATGGTTATAAATTATAACCGTGCCTTGTCAGTCCATCATATCTTAATTTTAGATATGTGTTACTGGTAATGTTAACTTGATCATTCCATTTAGGCAGAGTCAGCAATGATTCTCCCTTGTTACTATTCCCCTTCACAATTACTTTATAAAAATTTGGGGGAAGGTATTTGAAGATATGCAAATATTCTCATTCTGTTTAAATGTCTACTCACTAATTTTAGCTTTCTCCAATAGATATTGCTTGTAGAAATTACTAAAGTGGGATTTTTATGGTGATTTTCTATTTCTGTCAATTATTTTATAATGAACAATTGTTTCTTTCCCCTCATTATTTATATTCCAATATTTATTTGTATTAATATGATTATCAAGATTTCTTTTTCAAAAATATTTTTATTTTGGTTCCTTAGCTTTCCTACATGCTTTTGAAATATTATTATTGAAATCTCCAAAGAAGCTTGATTGAGTTTTGATTGAGATTTCATTTAATCCATGGTTTATTTTGGGAAAAATTAACTGACATTTTTGTAGTATTGAGTCCTTCCCTCTATGATCATGTGTATTTCTTCATGTATTTAGGTCTTCAATTTTTTCATAGAGGGCTTGGTTTGTTTGTTTACTTTTCATTTATAGATTCTGCACATAGTTTTTTAGATTTATAATATTGAGGTTTGTATAGTTTCAGACAAAAAAATCTGCTAATTCGTATATATTTTACCATTATGTTATATGTTTTTTGTTTCCCTGCCTCTATGATATTTATCTAGCATTTTCAGCAGTTTGAACATGATATGCCAATTATTTTTTAACTACAGTGGTTTATATTTATTGTTTCCTGGGATTTATGGATTTGCGGTTTGAAGTTTGTTATTAATTCTTGAAAATTTTCTTCCATTATTTTTTCCATCTTTTCTAACCATGAGATATAATAAAATGTCTCCAGTGCCTAAAGATGGGGATATATTTACCCACCTCTGCTACCGAGTAAGTTCTTTGTTCCGTAGTGAATATAGAGGTGAAGGGTCCAGGTGGAGTTTCCTGCCCATCTTAAATAACTGCTCCCTCCTGCATTGCACTACAGTGAAAACTTTCTTAGGGCTCATTCTAATCTTTTCTGTGAAAAACTAGTAAGATTTATTGATAAGTGCCTTTTGTAGTGTGGAAAGTACTCCAGTATGTGTAACCTCCAAAGGCATCACCATATTCCATGAGTCCAAATGCAGATTTCAACATTTTGTGTTATTCATCCCAAGCTCCTTTTGCAAGTACCCATCTGCATTTACTTCAGGTAAGCCAGTGCTCATTTCTCTCTCCCTCAGTTTGCTATCTCTTACTAGATTTTGTAACTCTTGTTGCGCTGGGATCTTAGCTCTAGAGCAAGTTAAAAACAGCCATAATTTGTTTGTTTTTTGTTGGTTTCATTGTAAAAGCCCAAGTGAAGAACCTCAAGCACTCTAACAGACATGAGATGAAGATAAGGCTCATTTATTTACTTTTGCATGGTTTATATTTTTAAAAATAGTGTCTATTTCATTCATTTACATAAAATAACATATATAATCCAACATTGTTAATTATAATTACCATGGTATACATTAGATCCCCAGAATTATTCATTTTCTGGAAGTTTGTACTTGTTGACCAACACCGCCCCATTTCCTTCACTGCCTCCCACTCTTCAGCTCCTAGTAACCTTCGTTATTCTGATACTATGAGTTCCACTTTTAGATTCTACGTATCCTTGATATCATGTAATATTTGTGCCTTTTGTCCTATAAGTCTATTGTTTGTTAGTTCACTTGCAGTACTTTTGAGTAATGCCTGCCACTTTTCCAGTCTGACTTTTGGATTATACAAAGCAGAGACAAACACCTTGTTTAGGTCCTTCAGGTATCCACCCAGACAGGTCAGAACAGACTTTTACATTAACCTGGGAATAAGGTCAGTTCTACTCTCTCTGGAACTGGAGACCAAGGTCCTACACTGGGAACATGGGCTGCTGCCACTTCAGTTCTACTGCAGGCCCTATGAAGGTGGGATGGTATAGAGACTCTTTATGGTATAGAGACTGAGGGTTCAATGGCCAGAGAAGTGAAAATCTATAGTATCTTAATATGATCTAGGTAGCTTTGAGAAAAAACAAGGGTTTAGCAGAGCCTTGAAGGTCGATAGAATTGAGACAGATGATAGAGAGTGGGAATGGATTATAATTTAAGACCCTATGTTGTTGGCAGTATGTATAGAACTCTATAGAAATAGTGTACAAGTTGGGCTGCCTACAGCAGGATATTTGTTTATGGGAAAATATATTAAAATTAATAAATCTAATACATATATAGCCTGTGCTTCAGAAACAGATTTCAAACCCCCAAGTTTTTACAGCTATCTCATTTCACTTACATCTCCTGAGCAGAAGGGTAAAATAACATCCAATGGGGTTAAGGAAATCGGCAAATTACAGACTTTGGAATTTAGGTGATTTAATGATGCTATGCTTCTATGATTTCCTCTTTTCTGTATAACTAGTGCTGCTATCATCTTCAATCTTACTCTAATTTGTATGTTATTTGCCTTTAAATTCCTCATTTTGCCTTACTATATAAAAAAGAACTTAAAATTCAGTTTGCTCATAAATATTCAAAATTTCAGAAGAAAAGAACGATGGCATTTTCTAGTATAAACAAATCAAATTATGAATTTTAGAAATAATAATCTTACAGTGTTCCACAGATGTTATAAAGACACTTTTCATAAAATATTCACTGTGAGAAAGTACATATAGACTAGAAAATAGTACCAAAAAAGAATCATAACTTGCAAATATAAAGACTGAAATGTTCGGTAACTTATAATCTGAGTATTGGAAATAAAGGCAAAAAAACTTCACATATTGCACAATTGCTTCACATTTTATGTATATGTTTATTCAATTAACATTTAGCTAGTGGAAAGTTTAATTTTATGTCAATTATAGGGCCTAGACTTGAGTTCTGGTTTATAAAACATTTTAACAGATTAAGGTCAAGGACAGAAATGGCTTCTGGGTAGAAATGCATATTACCAAAATGGTAACTATCTTTCTACTTGACTTACTTAAAAGTCTTTTTTTTTTTTTTGCTACCTATATTAGTTTTCTAGGGCTGCTACAACAAAATATTACTACAGACTTGTTGGCATATAAACAGACTGTTATTTCTCAGAATTCTGGATGCTGGATGTCTGAGATCAAGCTGTCAACCATGTTGATTTCTTCTGTGACCACTCTTTCCAGCTTGTAGATGGTAGTCTTCTCCCTTAAGATGTACATGGTCTTCTTTTTGAACATGTCTATGTCCTTATTTCCTTTTCTTATGAGAACACCAATCATTGGATTAAGGCCCACTTTAATGATCTCATTTTGACTGTATCATCTCTTTGACACTATCTCAAAATAGAGTCACATTGTGAGATATTGCAAGTAAAGACTAAAACAAAATGGGGGTTAGGGGGGACACAATTCAGTCCATAACATAATCTTTTTGTCAAACATACATTTTTAATTTCTTTTGGTAAGATTGTAAAAATATGATTCGTGGTACATAATTTATTTCAAATTTATCTAATTATTTTGGTTGAGTTCAGAGTTAGCCTTATCTTACTGATAAGACAGAGATAATTCAGAATGTATATGATGTTTAGCTTCTAGACCCACTTAATCACAATAACAATCACTTACATAATAATAATTTTAAAACATTTCCATGATTTGTTATATCATTACCATTTTGAATTACAACAGATACCTTTGCAACATCTCTTCTAAAAGTATGAAAATCTTGAAGCACTACATTATATTAAGATCTTAATTTATAAATATGCTAGTGCTACTATATTTTTTAGCAATTTATTATTCTTATTTTTCAGTATGAGTTTAGAACATTAAAAATGTTTAGATGAATAATTTATAAAATTGGTCACTATTATGAGCTATCTATCTATCTATATATATAAAACCCTAATATGCAAATAGACTGAACAGCAGAACAACTAAATAAATGGTCGCTCTGACATGCACTGACCACCGGGGGGTGCAGGCAGAACATGGCAGGCGATGGCAGCAGGAGGCAGAACATGGCGTGTGTCTGCCACAGCAAGATAGTGGAGTAGATTAGCAGGAGGTGATAGAGCAAGGCAGGACACTGGTCACTGTCAGTGGGGCAAGCCTCTGGTAGTTATTGAAAATTCTTTGCTCCCACACACCACAGTCCCACCCGGTGCTCGCACCCGCTGCTGGTGCTGGCCCCGCTCGCACCCACTGCCAGCCACAGTCACTTGGTGCTTTCACCAGGTACAATTGGCTGCTGCTGGCCCTGATTACATCTGAGGTCTTCTCCACCTCCTCAAACCCCCTGCTGCTGAGGGATGATCAGAGCAGCAGCCGTTGCTTGCACCTGCTGATGGTGCCAGCCCCACTCACACGTGCTACTAGCACTGGCCCCAATTGCTTCTCCCATCAGTGTGTACAAGCGATGCTGGTGCTGAAGCATATGGGAACAGCAGTGGCAGGGGCAGGGCTACCAGCATACAGGGGATCTGGGGCCATGGAAGGAAAGGCCTGGCAGGGGCACGGAGGATGTGTCGAGATCTGTGCTGTGCCCACCACAGCCTCGTGGCCCACAGTTCCTTTCAAGGTGCATGAATTCATGTACTGGGCTAGGACTTTGGGAGAAAATGTTACTGCACTTTACTGACTTCTGTTGAAAGAGTTTGAAGAACATGGGTAATTTTGAGTTATGATAGCTTATTAATAAAATAAAACTCAATGGTTTATTCATTCATCAATGAAAAATATTTTAATTCATCTCGAGTAGCCTCCACTATCTTGGCATTAATATTCCGCATAATAGATATTTTTAAAAGTCTGATGCTCTACTGACAGAGCTATCTGGGCTTTCATAATAAATATTTTTAAATTGCTTAGAATATTTACTAATAAAAGCCTAGGTGGCTCTCACAAGATGGCTGACCCCATAGTCACAAGATGGCCACCTCTAGGTCATCACAAGATTAGTGCCACAAGATGGCCACCACAAGTTGGCCTTCAGGGGAGGGCAGTTGGGGGTGACCAGGCCTGCAGGTGAGGGCCATTGGGGGCCAAAGGGCTGGTAGGAGAGAGCAGTTGGGGGCAATCAAGCTGGCAGGGGATAAGTTAGGTGTCTATCAGGCTGGTAGGGGGTTGGTTAGGGGCAATCAGGCTGGCAGGCAGGCAAGTGGTTAGGAGCCAGCAGTCCTGGATTCTGAGAAGGATGTCTGAGTGCCGGTTTAGGCCTGATTTTGAGGGGTCCCAGATTGGAAAGAGTTCAGGCTGGGCTGAGGAACACTCCCACTCCCCAGTGCATGAATTTTGTGCATCAGACCTCTAGTGTATATATAATTATTTAACATTGTTATCTAATTAACTATGTAAATTTGCCTGGGCTGGTATTAATTATCTTTTTTCTTAATAACTAAGTTTAGAGGAATAAAATATTACTAATTTGTTCATTTTCAAAATGTCCTCTGGATAGAAACAAATAAAACTTATTTTTTTTAAATATGTGGTGCCTTCTGTTTTGAAGAGTTAGGGAATCAAAAACTACTAAACATCAAATTAATATATGTTAAATCCTGAAAGCTAATATTGGGTCCCTGGTAGTTTCTTGAGGAGCGAGCTAAAAAAGCAGAAACTTTCTTTCTTTAGACTCTTGGTCATATGAGGATAAACAAACATTTGTTTGTTTAAGCTATTTTCAATCAGATTCTCTTTTTGATAGTGGAATATTTTCCTAACAAATGGAACAACTCTTTGTGCACATTAGCAAGAACAAAGTTTAAATAAAGAGCACAATATATTTTTCTTACATGATTCATAGTAGGAGTTACTGGTGTCTATAGGGCCAATGTGTTTGTGATCAGTTTGACCTTCTGCAATGACTACAAGATGTCTGCTATAGACCCCCTAGTCACTACAGAATCAACAATATTAGAGAAAGAAGCAAATAACAGGGAGTGATGCTAGTATGTCTTCCCTATTTTCTAAGGAAAGTGAATGATTTTCTTGATGACTACTACTACTTTCATTTGTTCTCTTTTGGCAAAACCATACCTCAAGTCCACCTTTAGAGAAACCAGGGCATGGCAATTAAGATTGGTTTGCATTGTTTTGCCACAATAAAACTAAATAAAAATTATATTTTCAAGGACAAACTAGGGATGGATATTGTTAAGATAGGTAGATAAAAGTGTCTATAAAAATTTAATAAAAGCAATCTCAAGTCACTTTTACTTTATAACAGTTGACAACTAAGAAATAAACAACTGTACAGTATACTCTAATATCCTAAACAGGCATTGTAAGTAATAAGGATCAGAGAAAAGAAAGGGGAAACAAAATAATATGTATGCTCACCAGCAAGATATTTTAAAAAAATAGAACAAAGTATAAATATAGTGTGCATATAATCTAAATTCAATGCATTTTCAAATGAATTAGTAATTGAAATCTTCTTTCCTTTGACAATCAGAGTAATATAGGATAAGTTCAAATTTTTAATATATTTTAATTATTTCATACTTTATAGAAATTGCTAACTTGCTAATAAAAATAAAAAGTCACTGTGTAAATAAATTGAAAGTTTCAAGCATGTTGAGTAAGAAAAAATATCCAATAAGATAAATAATACTTTCTTAATTGTTGGGATCATTAGCTCTGATATAACCAGTTTTATTTAGCAAAAGAGTAGCACAAAAATACAAACAAATAATAATTCTTCTAATTCATTTTAACTTTTGAGAATATTCTCTGATTGACATAGAAGGGTCAGACTTTAATTATGTTAATTAACTTCAACCAAAATTGTTAAAGTACTGATATTGACATCAAAATTATAGAGATATATGAATACATTACATTTATTATGCTTAATAATTTGTAATATATTTAATATTCATTTTGGTATAAAAGTTACCTTTATTTTACATGTGAGAAAACTAAATTCAAATATATCCAATAACTCATCCATAGGTCACAGGTATCAGAAACATAGGTGAAAAAATTCACTATCAATGCTAAAATTTGTTTTGAAACTTTAACAACCTATAGTCCAGGGACCAGACATTTTGGACTCTTTCAATAAAAGTAATTATTTGAAAGGATGGAGTATTTTTACTTACTCTTACACAGATGGTATAAGTAAAATCTCTTTATAGCTCAAGAACAAGAAAGTAAATAACTTATTTAACTAAAGGAAAAGACTATCTCTTCTCATTTTAAAATTTAGTATTTCACAACCAAAAAATATTTATAGAAGATATAATCTAACTAGAGGGCTGGTACATGAAATTTATACATGGGTGTGTGTGTTCCTCAGCCCAGCCTGCACCCTCTCCAATCTGGGACTTCTCAAGGGATGTCTGTAGGATTGGGCCTAAATGGGAAGTCAGACATCTCTCTTATAATCCAGGACTGCTGTCTCCCAACCACTTGCCTGCCTGCCTGCCTGATTGCCCCTAACCATGTCTGCCTGCCAGCTTGATCAGCCCCTAACCACTGCCTGGCCAGTCTGATTGACGCCTAACTGCTCCCCTGTCATCCCAATTGCCCCTAACTACCCTCCCTTGCCAGTCTGGTCGCCCCCAACTTCCCTTCCTTCTGCCCTGGTAACCCCTAACTTCCCTCCCTTGCCTGCCTGGTTGCCCCTAACTGCCCTCTCCTGCAGGCCTGGTCCTTCCAATAGTCCTCCCCTGCAGGACTGGTCTCCCTTAACTGCCCTTTTCTGCAGGCCTGGTACCCCCAAATGTCCTCCCCTGCTGGCCTTGGTCCTCCCCATCTTCCCTTCCCTGTAGGCCTGCCCTCCCCAACTGTCCTCCCCTTCAGGCCTGGATTTCTCCCAACTGTCCTCTCCTGCAGGCCTGATCCCTCTCAACTTTCCTCCCCTGCCAACCATCTTGTGGCAGCCATCTTGTGTCCACTTGGAGGCAGCCATCTTTGACCACATGGGGGCAGCCATCTTTTGTGTTGGAGTGACAGTCAATTTTCATATCACCCTTTTATTAGATAGGCTGAGAATATGTTCTGTGCCAAAGCTACAGAATTTAGGTTTTGTTTATTCTTTGTGAATTAGTTTACTGTTTTTTTTTAAAGGCTTTTTATCTTTATAACTTCTATTAGATATTAGGTGAGCTTGAGATTCAATGGATTAATAAACAGTTTGGAATAAAAAAAATTCTGAATTTAATGTATTTGAGCTGTCTAAAGAATTTGAGAAAATTTGAATATACCACTCCTAAGCTATTTGATTCATCATAAGAAAATATTTGGGAAAATGTGGTAAATTTCAAAAGCACCTATCTTTGTGACCTAAAAATATAAATGAACAATGCATTTTCATATTCTAAAGATTAAATTAAAATAGTTACTATCACACAAGGGATGTAAAATTTTAGGAGTGCTAGATACTGCAAAAATTACTAAAACATCTTTATTTTATAGTCACCCAGTTCAAGATCATGGCACCAGTATGGTAGTGTTCTGGTGAGGGCCCTCTTCCTAGTTCCTAGCAGGTGCCTCCTTGCTATGACCTCACCTGGTGGAAAGAACTAAGGATCACTATGAAATCTCTTTCATAAGAACACTGATTGCATTCATAACCGAAGCACATCCCAAAGATATATATATAGTCTGCAGCAGGGAAATTAAAAAAGGATAATGAATAGAAATAGGCTAATATATAGAAGACTATGTAAATTGAAAATAAAGGCATGTGTAACTATATTAAGTAAAATGTCACAAACATAAAATTATTTATACCAACTTCTAATCAGTTATTTAAAAGACAATTAAAATTATTTGGTTAAGTATTTAAGTAAAAGCATATGAGCACAACATAAGATGGTATGAAATTCAAATATAATACTGTGACAAGAATCTACTTCTGAGGAAAGTAGGTAAACTAAGATCCTTATCTTAGCAAGTTTTAGCCTAATATTTCATCTAATTTTAATGTTTTATATGCAAATTATATCTTGAAAGTATATTTTATATATTTAGTACAGTAATAAGAAAAAGTATAGAATTATTCTATATGTTCCAAAGACAAATATTTAAATAAAGTATTTGAATGAAGATCAGAGTCTGATTCTAGAGGAGTACATTTATTTATTAAAGCTGCTAACAGTTTTTGCAGAAGCGATCTATAGCCCTGAAATTTGACTCTAGCACAATTAAACCAAGAAATAGTTTAAATGAATTTGCTAGATAGTTAAAACTCATGCATACATTTTCAAACATATAAGATAGAAATTCTTAATAATCCATAATCCATTAAAAATGACAGAGTAAATTAGGTACAACAAAGAGACCACAGCACGAGAAATCCAAACAAACTTTAGGCAATGTTAATTAATGGAAGTAATAATTACACTGAGTTAGGCTTAAATATAGCAACATATTAAAAGAGGAACATTTGTAAACAAAATGTCCAAGGTTAGAATATCCAGTATGATGACGGACTAGAAATGATATGTTTGAGAAGTTGTATTAATTGGGAAAAATACCTTGGAAAAGAAGACGTTAAGAAATATTGATCAGCTGATAATTGAAATTTTTGTTTGTCACTTAAATGGTAGGATTTTTGTGTGTGACATTATAGATAAACAAAACCTAGAACCAAAAGATGAGAACTACAATAACTTTGTCTCACTAAGGTAATAATTATGTAATATTTCCAGTAGTGGAATATGATATTTGTGAAATAGCATTTCCACATCACTCAGACTGTTCACTGAAGCTTATGGTCTTCAGTCAATGTTGGGGAATGGGGCTTTAGTTTGAACAGATCATATCGTATATAATCTCTAATGCCTCAACTTCTTTTATCACTCATTTTCATTATAAAATATCAAGGACATGATAACCTTATTTTTGTTCTAGAGTGGAAAATTGGGTTTTCATGACAAATGCAATGTATATATCTTTTATATGTCAACTTAACATCCTAGTGTTATATATAAAATAAGTAACATTTTGGAACGGAAATTGATCAAACATTTAAATATAAAATTATGCAAGATCTAAAAGAACACATTTATGGGATAAAAGTGGAGAAATCTTTTAGTACCATGATAGAATCCAAGTTAATAATAGAAAACATAAATAAGTTTTATAAATAGAAGTTTTTATTATATTTTCATTTTTACTAGCCTTGAGAATTAGGCTAATATGATATCCCCATTTTATTGAGTGGTTCAAAATCTATATGTTTCCTCTGAAAACAGCTAAATACTGTGTTTTGGTAATCACTCATATGACAGTGAATGAATAGACCAAACTAAATGAGACAAAGCAAATGCTAGTTCTCTGATATATCTGCATCAGAGTTGTTTCTAGCACAGTGGATTTCTCTCCAACTGCTTTATGTCAGGAGTGTTCTCTAAGAGTACAATTCTGAATCTAAGTTAATGATTTTGACCTCATAGGAACTAATAAAATATATTATGTTGATGATTAAAATAATTATTTAGGTTAACTTTAAAAATTAGAGATTGGAAGAAATTCCCTTCCTCTTGCTATAATACATTAACTAGGGGCCCAGAGCACAAATCTGTGCACCTTGAAAGGAACTGTGGGCTATGAGGCTGCAGGTCTCAGCCCATCCTCTACAGCCCCACCCAGCTTCTCCCACTGTGGACCCAGGTCCCCAGTCTGCTGGCAGTCCTGCTCTTGCCTTTACCACTCCCACACACTGATGGTGCTGGCCCTGTTCACACCTGCTGACAGCGTGGGGTAATTGGGGCCAGTGCTGGCTCAAGCAGCAGCTGTTGCCCCAATCACCCCTCAGAAGCAGGGGGAGGTGAAGAAGCCCTGAGGGGTGATTGGGGCTGGTAGACACCACTCACACCTGCTGATGGTGCCAAGCAATCTGGACCAGCACTAGGCACTGGCAGCAGGTGTGAGTGGTGGCTCTGGCACTAGCAGTGGGTGTGAGCAGGGCTGATGCCTCCAGCAGGTACAAGCGCTGGGTGGGACTGCGACACACAGGCACAAAGAACTTTCAGTAACCACCAGAAATTCACCCCAATAACAGCAACAGTCGCTCTGCCTTGGTCTGGCACCCCTACTCACCTGCTCATCATCCCGCTGCAGCAGATAACTTATTCCGCACCTGCTACCTGGTGGTCAGCACACGTCATAGCAACTGGTTGTTCAGTTCTTCTGCTGTTCAGTCTATTTGCATATTAGCCTTTTATTATATAGGATTAGTAAGTATTTGTTAAACAAATCAGTAAACAAAATGTTTGCATCTCCTAGAGAGAACTATTTAAAGAAGTTTCTTAATTCCATAAAGTTAATGCTTATTATGAATTTGTTATTTAATTACTTTTTTTTAAATGCCATGTTATCTATTCATTTGACTTATTTTTAAGACTATTGGTGAATTTTTTATAGGAAAAGTAATTCAACAGTCCATTAAAAATAGAAACTTTCATAAATGAATTGAAATATAAACTTTGAAAAACTGTTTTTTACTTCAAAGTGATCTGACTAATTCAATTTCTTAATTTTAGTAAAAATAAAGCAAGTTTCATATCTTACCTGAATCAGTATTCCAACTCTCTGCTAATGAGGTCACTGCCTTTCAACAGTGATAAAATTTTGACCAGTGATTCAAAAATTTCTACTGCCTTTCACTTACAGCACTGGTTTAGAATAGTCAGATTTGACTACTCCTTTTCTCCTCTGTCTGTGAAGAAACTCATCTCCTTCTTTTATATGTTAGCAATTGGCAGTAATAACCAGTAGATACAATCTCTTTCACCTTTGGAGTTTGAGATGTAGGCATCCTCTGTTCCCTAACAGAGATATTACAAAGCAGACTTTAAACAGGCTCTCTCAGTAATAGTTGACAAGTTCAGATATGCAAAGACAGTAAAAGCAGTGCCACTGAGAAAATGAACAATTTGTTGGCCTATCAAAGAGTAACACCAAGGGCTCTATGACCCAGGACACCAAACATGTAATCCATGGGATTTATAAAATCCCTTTATCTCAACTTACAAATTCTTTTTCTCTTTCCAAATATCTGAGGTTTTCACTGTACAATGTCTAGAAAATCTATGTTACAGACTTTGTTCTCACGGAAATCTCAACACTTTCATCTCACTCTGTCAACACCTCGATATCAAGAATTTCTAGCTTGTTATTCCTTGCTCAACTTTTCTTTACAGAAGACACCAGCACATTTTATGAATACTCTTCCTCTCATTATCTCTCAATTCTGCATCATAAAAAGCCAAAGCTCTGTTTGCAAAGTTTAAAATAGAAGCAATTGAGTAGAAAATTTAGAAATAAAGAAAATGAAATTATTATTATATCTGTTTCCTATTAAGGTTATTTTGTGGAGGGGTGTTGGTTGTATGTAATATACTTGGAAAATGTTTTAATGACTTCACATTTAAAGAATCCTGCAAATAGCAACTTTGAAGGTCACAGTAGGCATGCATAATCTTCATACTACTCAGGAAAAAGTGCAGGGTAAATGTCCTTATGTCATTAGGCAAAATCAATGTCCTTATGTCATTAGGCAAAATCAACAAGTCCATTTCTAATTTCTGTGAACATTTACTGAACTTTGGAAATCTTTTTCTCAGTAATACAGAATAAACATATAAAACAGATTATCAATCACACCTGCCACTTTGTACCACACGACCCATTTTTTCTTTAATACTTTTCATAGGTCAAAAGCTCTCACATGAGCTAATCAGAAATTTCTGAGCAGGTGATCACATAAACACTCAAAGTCAATTGAGCAGTGCAATATGAAATTAAACTCCATGTTTATATACATATCCTTTATTAGGCATGTACTTATTCAAGTTATATAACTTACTGAAATGCATGCTAACTCTTTCTAAAGAATACCTACATGCATTTTTTAAATTACTTTTTAACAATATATTTTATTGATTTTTTTGCAGAGAGGAAGGGAGAGGGGTAAAAAGTTAGAAACATCGATGAGAGAGAGAGACATCGATCAGCTGCCTCACGCCCCCTACTAGAGATGTGCCTGCAATCAAGGTACATGCCCCTGACCAGAATCGAACCTGGGACCTTTAATTCCTCAGGCTGACTCTCCATCCACTGAGCCAAATGAGTTTTGGCCTGACATGAATTTTTGTGGTAAAAGTGCTGTTTTTCTAAAATCAAGCAAATTCGGATTTTCATCACCAAAGTGAGTTTCATTGTTTCCAATTAAAGTTGCTTATCTAGTCAGGGAAGCAAATTTTAAACTTATGCCCTGAAATACTTAAGAATGGTGAAAATATAGAGATGTCAGTTGTGTTAAGTAGAATTTAGAGACAAAAAGTTTCATGAATGTCCTAAAATTTTTTATTTTCTTATTTTTGGGGATTTTATCTCATGCATATGAAATTAAAATAACACCATGTACTTCTCTAGCACGAATTGGAGTTATTTATCTAAGTGTATATAAAATACTGCTTATACAATCATGCAGAATATATATGGATATATTTCTAAATTATTTTCCATTACATAAGTTTATTTATCCACCTGTTTATTAATACCACACTATCTTGATTATTGTAGCTTTATAAAAGTCTTGGAATCATATAGTGTAAGATCTATTTTTTAACCTGATTTTTTTGTTATTATATAATCTTTAAATAATGAAATTATGAGAAAAGCAAAATTATATTTTTCAGACATATTTTATAGCTCTTGTTTAGAGAATTAAATATAGAGTTAAAATATTTATCCATGGACTTTGCATTTAGATAAGTATTTCTAAAATGCATAAATAAACAGAAGAATGCTTGGTTCCTATTCCATTATTAGAAGTAAATTAGTAAGTCCATAGTAAAAAATAAATGCTTCAACATATGGATGAAACAAAAAAATAATTAATTTAATTCAGATATGGTGTTGTATCATAGTACATTAACCTTTGAGTAGCTCTTCCTAAGTGCTCTGAGACTCCTTTAGTATGATATGAAAATCCAGGGACAACTGTAATGTTACCATTTCCAGTGCATTGTTTTCTTCTATATCTCAGCAATCAAATGAACATTGTTAGACACTGAGTTACCAGACTAATATTTAATCTCAGGTGCTGTTCTATGTTTTAGTTATTAGCACTTGTGAAGAGCTATACAGCTCAAAATATAGGGTCTATAAACCTTTAGGAATAATATTTGGGAACCAGAGCAACTTTAAGAGAGTATAATTGATATAGCTTAATTGAAATTGAATAAATAGTAAAGCAGCATTAATTCAGTCTTCTAGAAGGAAACTAAAACCACAGGAAAGGATTGTTGATATTGGGATTTACTCCATGTATTTAACAAATTTTATTTAGCAGTTGAGTTCTATAAACATGTTAGATTAACATTTATTAAACTATTTATGACAATAAAAATTTTCCAAATAATTTAGCAGATCACATTGCTGATAAAGCACATTATGTTTATTAAAAATGTGATTGCTTTGAAAAATTATATGTCTTCAAATATTTTATAATTTTTAGCCTTTAGAGTAAAGGATTAATTTTACATCCTTCTTTTAGTGATATTTTACTGTATTGCCTGCCTACATTTGATATATTTTTATTGCCAACTGACAGTAACTATTAACTCATTCATATTCATATTCATTTATATAATGTATACATTTGAAAATTATTTTAAAAGAAGAAAATTCATCATGCAACACAAAGCAATTTTTTACTAATGATTTAGTATATTTCCAAGGAATTATATTAATAGAGTAAACTCTAAGTATATAGTAGATGATAATTATTTAAAATAAAGGCCTTTATAGCTTACTCTGCAATGTATTAACCTATTATTAGGAACAGATTAATCATTCCATATTAATTTGTGAAAGTTAACTTGAATAATTCTCTTGCTAATTTATTCACAAAACAGGAAGATGATGAGTTCTCAATGTTATTTTATATCAATACTTTGTAATAAAAAAGTAACTATGAAATGGGAATTTATTCTATTTTTTTATCTTTATAGTAGAGACATTTTCAAATCATTTAAAAAAATTTAGAAAAAAAACTGTGACTGTGTGATACTTAGATTATCCTATATAATAAAAGGGTGATAAGCAAATTGACCTAATGGCAGAACAACCTGTTGCTATGACATGCACTGACCACCAAGGGACCGACACTCAATACAGGAGCTGCCCCCTGGGAGTCAATGTGCTCCTATAGGGGGAGTGCAGCTCAGCCACAAGCTGGACTGAGGGCTGGCAAAGCACACTGGTGGTGGGGTGGAGGGAGCCTCTCCAGCCTCTGCAGCATTGCTAAGGATGTCTGCCTGGCTACATAGGCCTGCTCCCCAAGGGCTCCCAGACTGCTAAAGGGCTCAAGCTGGGCTGAGGGACCCCCTCTCCACTTCCTTACCCCCCTGCAACACACTGAGTGCACAGATGTCGTGCACCAGGCCTCTAATTATTACATAAAATAAATTTAACATAATCTGTAACTATAAAAAGCTATAAAGATTTTCCCTGAAAGATGAAACAAAACTATGATTAAGACTAAAAAAAATGGTTAGAAATGTGTGTATTAGGGTGACCCTGTAAATTACAAAGTAAATCAGAAGTAACTTAAATCATCAGATAGGTGAAGATTATTCATGGTCATATAGGCATGCTGCTTCTATGGAATCCAGTATTTCACTCTCAGTAATTTGGTGATAGAAGAATTTTATTTTGTTCATGTTAATTCAACATCTACAAACAAATCTGGCAATAAAAATTATGTAACTGGATAATTCTAAAGGCATTAGAAGCCTTTATTCTTTATTAATTTAACAGTTAATATGAATAAGCCTCTTCTGTCATATTCCACAAATTTTATAAATATTTTTAATATACTACTGATAAGTAGGCAATGCCTTTACCATTAGTTAGTATGTTACTTTCTTAGAAATCCTCAAAATCAATTTAGGCCCTGGTAAGGTAATCCTCAAAGGAATGACTTCTTTCTGTTTGGTCCCTGTCTGTGGTACATGACTCAGTTTTTTTGAACTCTACATATCTCATCCCTCACTCATATGAATGCCATGGTAGGTTAGGGACCAGGATTTCTAGGGGTTTGCCAATTCCCTTTCAAGGGAAATGTACAGTAAGCAAACCATAACAAGCAGGTCCGATCTGCCCTGCTTCCTACTTTTGTAAATAAAGCTTTATTAGAACACATCCATATCCTTCTGTTTACATATGGCCTAAAGCTGCTTTTGTGCTACCACAAAACAGCTGACTAATTACAAGAGAACCTGTCTGATTACAAAGCATAAAAATTTAATATCGGGACCTTTATAGAAAAGAAGTACTGACCTCTGCTATACAGCACTGAGGATGAATTAATTATTACTCTACCAACAACATGAATTACTTTAAAAAACATGATTGATTTCTATATCCATATGCATGTATTTTAGGACTCAAAAAAAAAAACCCACACTGAGTTTGGGCTTTAGAGAGAGTTTCAAATATTACAAGCTTGGAAAGGACAGCTTTAGTGGAAATATAATTAAACTGTTCCCTTGAGGTAAATGGACAAAGTAGATTTATTTTTCCTTGAGAATTGATGGAGGATATATTATTTAATTTCACTTGTTGTTAGCTATTTTAAAGAAATATTGCCATATTTTAGTGTTCAACAGTCTGTAAAGTTTTCAAGGTTGAGGAATAATAATTTTCTCAACCATATTTAGTTTCTCAATATAATTTGGCCAAATGCCAACATTATAGCATTCAGGTATACTTTATAGGCAAATTGTTTTGATATATCTTTGTAATCTATTAGAAGAAAAGCAATGTTGCTTATCAACAGAGGGAGAAAGCGGATTGCCCCTTCTTACTTCACCATAGAACTTTACCAGCTGATAAATATTTGGGACGTCACCCAGCGTGTAACAATGAATCTGTTGTAAATAAATAAGATGAGTCAAACACATAGTAGAGTTTGGAGGGAGATTTTTAAAAGCAACATTCAGTAAATCTAGATGAGTTAGTAATTTGCACCAAAAATAATGTGTTATATATTAAAGATTATAAAAATTATAAAATACTAGCAACCTTGAGCTTATTCTAAATTGATGAGAGCTTTGGTCCCTTGGCTAATGGATCTCAACTCTGTATAAAATTTAGAGCTTTTGAAATATATGGGTACCTGGTTTCACTCCACAATGACAATTTCAGGGGTTAGAGCCAATCATAGATAATATTGTAAAATCCACATTTAGTTCTAATATGCAACCATATTGTAGAACTCTTGGCATTCTAAGGGCTTCTGAAACATCAATTCTAATTCCCAAGGTAGGATAAAGGGAGGTAAGATAAGGTCTGGATGTTGTAATAGTTAGATCTAAAATTTTCTAATTATTATTTCTCATTTGCAAAGTATAGTACCTGACCGAAGTCAGCTGTCTGGCTGGTGTGGTACCTTCCTACTAAAGAGTTGTTGGAGCCGAAACAGGTTAGGTTCAGTGGATAGAGCGTCGGTCTGCGGACTGAAAGGTTCCAGGTTCGATTCCAGTCAAGGGCATGTTACCTTGGTTGCAGGCGTATCCCCAGTAGGGGGCGTGCAAGAGGCAGCTGATCGATGTCTCTCTCATCGATATTTCTAACTCTCTGTCCCTCTCCTTCCTCTCTGTAAAAAATCAATAAAATATATATATTTTTAAAAAGAGTTGTTGGAGTTATTTTATATGTTCTCACTTGCATTATCAAATGGCATTCAATATTCTGAGAGGTACTAGCCAAAGGATTTTGAAAAATAGCTCCTTGATCTAATTTTTCAATGGTAATTTGATCTTGTTAGCAATAATGTCTGGTATCTTATACACAGATGGAGATGAAGGTAATAAGAATTCACATGGTTGGTTCTCCTGGCAACCATCCTGCAAACTTATGGTGCTTTCCAGTAACTAATTAACATAACAGAAGACACGTTTAGTGCACTTATGGCTTAGGAAACCCCAAGTTTGTAGGGGCTCTATGCCAGAAACAGGGAGGCAGACCAAAAAGACCAATTTCTTATCATCCAATATAATCTCACAGAAGTGAGAGACAGATGTTGAAGGAATTTAAATTCTGGCCTCAATGATTCATGAGATCTGTCGTGTACCTCTTCTGTGTAGTTGTTGTTTTGGTAGAAGTTGGTCAGTTACATAAGATATATTAGTATTTTTTAAATAAAATACTTTTGGTCTGTTTTTTGCCTGAGTTCATTTCAGTTAGATTGTTATTGTTCAAAATTAAGCCTTTTGATTAAGTCAGTTTTATTTATCACAGCAACAATGGTGAAATTCCAGCAGTAGCATATTACATAAATTATGATATTTTTGTATAATGGAATTTTATTCAGCTATGAAAAATGACATTTAAAAAATAGTGGCCTAGGGCATTAGGCAGCAAACCGTGGCTCACGAGCCACATGCGGCTCTTTGGCTCCTTAAGTGTTCTAATGCCACATCTTCAAAATAGACTAGCCCAGGGTGAAAACCGACTTCTGCGCATGGGCCACGAAGTTTCAATCCCACTGTACATGTGCACCCACACGTGGTATTTTGTGGAAGATCCACACTCAAAGGACCAAAGAGCCACATGTGGTTCATGAGCCATGGTTTGCCTACCACTGGACTAGGGAATGGCTTACATTATAATATTACATACTATTTGAGGATACAAACAATATGATTCTGTGAATTAATACTAAAACATTAAAACCTATAAAAAGAAAATACACTGATATATTAATAGTAGTCCCACCAGTTAATGGGATTATGTTTGATTTCCTTTTTTCAGCATTGTACAAATATTACTTTTGAAATAAGAAAAAATAATTGACTTTTTAAAAAATGTCCTTTGATTAAAAGACAATTTAGTTTTACAAAAGAAGCAGATAATTCACTTGCTGTTAGTAAAAATAACAGTCAAAAGAGTACATTGGATTATATTATCATAGTGCTTTCAGAAAAAGCATTAAAAAGTCAATGTAGTCCTAGACAGTGTGGTTCAGTGGATAGAGCATTGGTCCACAGACTGAAGGGTCCAGGGTTTGATTCTGGTCAGGGGCATGTGCCTTGGTTTCAGCTCAATTCTGTGGGAGGCAACCAATCCATGTGTCTTTCTCTCATGGATTGGTGTTGCTCTTTCTCAGTCTCTGTCCCTCCCTTGCCCTCTCTCTAAAAATAAATGGAAAAATATCCTCAGGTGAGAATTAACAACAACAACAACAAAGGCCAATGTAAAATATTCAAATTTAAAATGATTTTGTAAATTTCCTCTTTTGTCTCCATGTAATGTTCTTCTAGTTCCCAAGTGTCCCCTCAGTTTAAGCAGCAAAATTGTTTGGTTATATTAAGAAATCATACAACTAACATGAATTTGTAATTATGACAGCTGTATTTGGTCATGTTTTGTTCTAACAGATTTAACTAATTTTAGTGCATAAGTTTACCACATGCATATGATAAGCACTTCAAACAGAGCTTAAGTGATAAAAGAAAAATCAACCAGTCTCTTTTCTCTGTACAGAGGCAGCAGAGGCATTTCACTATGAACCAGAGATGTTTATATAGTTAAGCCACAGCATTTGTTTAGCTTCTGTATGCCACTAATATGCCATACATAATGGGAAGATAAATGAGATATGTGTAACCGTTTTCAATAGTTGTTTTAGCTATCATCATAGAGTTCCTTTAGTAGATGCCAAGAATTACACTAAGTGATTTACATAATTTTGAGTGAGTGTTGTTGTCATTTTAGAGATGGGTAATTTGGGTCTGGGCTGGGAAATTGCAAAGCTTGCTGCAGGTGATGTGAATAGATAGAACTGGCTTTGGTCTGTTGGGCTTCAAATCCTGTGCATTTAGTGCCTGATGCCTTTATGAAATATATATCCCACTCTTTTGGTCTATAGCTTTCACTGTGTAATGTGTTCCATTCTACTTCCAGTACTAGTCTGCCTTACTTACAAATTGGTAATAGATATAGGCTTGAAACAATATATAGAAAGACTTGGGAATTGCAACTCTAGCTATGATTGTTATGTTATTTCACGCAGTAAATTAGAGAAAAGCCATTTCCAATTGGTTGGGGGGATGACACCAAAGGTACAGGGGAAAATAGACAATTTGGACTTCATCAAAATGTAAAAATAGAAAATCAAATAGACAATTTGGACTTCACCAAAATGTAAAATTTCTATGCATCAAAGGATGTTATCAACAAAGTAAAATGCAAATCACAGAAAGGGAGAAAATATTTGCAAAGCACACATCTGGTAAGAGATTAAGATCCCAACTACATAAAGAGCTCTTAAAATTCAACAATAATAAAATAGCCTATTTAAAAAATGGACAAAGATTTAAGTAGCCATTTTTTCAGAGAATATATAAATGGCCAATAAGCCTGAAAAAGGCTTAATATCACTAATCATTAAAAAAATGAAAATCAAAACCACTGTGAGATACTACTTTACACCCATTTGGATGACTGTTTAAAAAAAATAAAAAACAAGACAAGAAAAGTCAACAAACAAAAAAATAAGAAACCAAGTGTTGACAAGAATGTGGAGAAACTGTAACTTTTGCGCATTGCTGGTGGGAATATAAAATGGTGTGACTATTGTGGAAAATAGTATGGCAGGTCCTCAAAAATATACACAAAGCATGATCATTTAATAGAGAAGTTCCACTTCTGAGTAAAAACAAAATAATTTAAACCAGGAACTCAGACATGCATGTTTATAATAGTGTTATTCACAATAACCAAAAGGTAGAAACAATTCAAATGTCCATTGAGGGATGAACAGATACACAAAATGTAACCTATACATACAATAAGATATTATTTCAGCCTGTGAAAGAATGAAATTCAAATACATGCTACAACATGGATGAAACTTTGAAGACCTTATACCAAATGAAATAAGCCTAACATGAAAGGATGAATAATGTATGATTCTACTTCTATGATGTATCTAGCATAGCAAAATACATCCTTTCTAATAAAAGAGTAATATGCAAATTGTCTCTCTCTCCAAGACACAAGATGGCTGCCCCCAGGTGGTCAAATATGGCTGCCCCATGTGTACACAAGATGGCCACCACAAGATGGCTGTCAGGGAAGGGCAGTTGCGGGTAGTTGGGGGTGAGCAGGCCACCAGAGGAAGTCAGTTGTGGGGGACCCAGGATTGCAGGGGAGGGCATTTTGGGGGGACCAGGCCTGCAGGAAAGGGCAGTTGGGGGGAGAATACTTGACCTGCAGGGAAAGACAGTTGGGGGGGACCCAGGCCTGCAGGGGAGGGCAGTTTGGGGTTATCAGACTGGCAGGGGAGGGCAGTTGGGGGAGACCAGGTCTGCAGGTGAGGGCAGTTGGGAGGGACCAGGCTGCAGAGGAGGGCAGTTGTGGGGGGACAGACCAGCAGGGAAGGGCAGTTGTGGGGAGACCCAGGCCTGCAGGGGAGGGCAGTTAGGGGTGACCAGGCCTGCAGGGGAGGGCAGTTAGGGGCAATTGGGCCAACCAGGAAATAGTTAGGCATCAAGCAGGCTGGCAGCAAAGTGGTTAGGGGCTGATCAGGCTGGCTGGCAAAAGTGGTTAGGAGCAATGAGGCAGAGGCAGGTGAGCAGTTGGGAGCCAACAGTCCTGGATTGTGAGAGGGATGTCTGAATGCCCATTTAGCTCCAACCCTCATGCAGCGAGCCTCTAGTAGAAACAGAAAGTAAAACTGTTTATCAGAGGATAGGGGAGGGGAGAATGGGAGTTAAAATGTTAAACCAAATCAATACCTCCCTACTTATATGCATGTAAGAAAAAATATATTACTATATAAATTTCATCAGTGCTAGAAGGAAATAAGGGCCTTAGAACAAATACAGTAGGTTAATGGGGATTAATATAACAAAAATGGCTGAGGAAATTTCGTGGAGAAGATGGCATTTCAACCAAGACTTGTGCTAATGTAATATCATTTTGGAAAGTTTATTGTGAAGCATCAGAATATGTAAGGTTTTAGAGTAAGAATTTATCTGGGTCTTATTCAGGTATATATAAGATTTCAGAAGTAAAATGAAGAAAGGAAGGTATTCTAGGTAGGATGAATTGCTTCAGAGAAGTACTAGATTATTTTAAGAAGAAACTGAGAAAACTGGTTTTCTAATAGTAAGGAATTTACTTGGAAATTGGTCAGAATGAGACCAGAGTTTGAATTAGTTACTTAAAGTTGCAAATGAGTTTAAATAACCTAAATGCCGTTACTGTAGAATAAATTAATGGTGATATAGCCATGCAATTGAATACCCTTCAGCAAAGAGAATGAAGATTTCAACTTCTCAAATATATTTTTGTTGTTTTGTTTTAATCCTGGTAATATTCTTTGTGAGAGAGGATTTCATAATAAAGAGAAAAAAACACAATAATTTTGAAATTTCAAAATGTTTGATAATTTATCCAAAAATAATTATGTATTAAAGCATGCAATGTAAATATATGTATTTAAACTATCTTACAATGAGTATTTACTCAAGACAGGTACAAAAGTAAGGATTTCACATATATTAACTTTTTATTTTTATTAATATATTACATGTATACATATCTTGCTATTACCCTCCCCCCACTCCAATGCATACCCTAACCCCCCAGAATCTGTGTCCATTGGTTATGCTTATATGCATGCATACAAGTCCTTTGGTTGATCTCTTATCTATTCCACCTCTCCCTAACCTTCCCGCTGTAACTTTTTCAATTATAACAATAATTCTAAGAAACAGGTAACTAATTATGGATCAAATAATGTCCTCTAATTCATAAATGTAAAAAGTAACAGATAAGGATTTATTATCACACTTCACTATGATTCAGGATGCTATTATTCAGTACTATTCCCTTATGGAGATTTTTATCTTCATATTCTTGAGCATCTACTACCTATTACATATTAGAATAAAATATAAATTTTAATGTCTGAGTTTCAACATGTGGCAGATATTCCTGCTACCACTACATTCCAGCTAATACATTAAACTGTCATTATTAAAAGATGAGTTAATTATAAATGTAGAAAATTCAAATGAACCCACAACCTCTTAAAATTAATGAAAATAGGTAAACTTAGGAATGGAACAAAACAGGAAATTTGGGAGTAGATTACATATACATAGTCACTTGATTTATAATAAATGTGCCATTTAAGTTCTGAGGGTAAGGAAAATATTTTAACAAATTTTTCTGGATTTAGTGGATAGTCATATAGGAATAGAGAACTAGAATTTGTCAAATTGCAGATAGATTACAAACCTTCTGTAAAAATCAATGTTAAAATTCAGAACATCTAATCACCAGAGACTCCTTTCATAGATAGAGTGAAAAACCAAACCACAGACTGAAAGAAGGTATTTGTAATACATGTGTCTGGTATATACAATATAACATACTGCTGTCAAAAATACATAGATAATTCTTACAAATAAGTAAGAGAAAAGCAAAGAAAATGAATAAAAGCACTGATAATTAATTTTACTAAAAAGAATAATCAACTGACAACTAAACCTATGAAAAATATATCATCAGAAAAATAAAGAATAATCAGAATAAAACAATCATAAGAGCTAATAGACATCTACAAGAATGGCTGAAATGAAAAAGACAGGCAATATCCAGTGTGGAACAGCTCAGACTCATACATTGCTAGAAGCATAAATCAATCATATGGACATTTTGGAAAACTGCTTAACACTTTCTACTCTAAGTAACTATATGTAATACTAAAAACATCTATTTTACTTACAAAAATATAAATATATTCATTTTACCAAAGGTCTACATAATCCTCATAGAAACAATATTCCCAGGTGTGTAAAACTAGAAATAATCTATATGTCATTACAGTAGAATGAATAAATGAATCGTGGTATAGCCATACAACTGAATATCCTTCAGTAATGAAAATGAATAAAATAAATACACGTGGCGAATGTATCATTGAATAAAATAAGCTAGACACACACACACAAAAAATGTCTACTGAGTGATTTATTTTATATAGCGTTTAATAGTAAGGAAACTAATCTATGGTGTTAGAATCCAGGGCAATGGTTGCCCTTGGAAGGGCAAGCCCAGGAGTAAAGCCCACAGGAGAGGACTTCTCATGTTTGGTAATTAATGTGTTGTTTCTTGATCTAGTTATGTTGAATTTGTGGATATTCAACAAATTCCCCATTTGAAATATATTTATTTTGTCTTTGTATGTATAATATGGTAATAGAAATGTTTACATAAAAATACCAGAATTCTGAAAAGTAGTTCAGGATCCACTTTGTTTTAATGCTATCCAGAAAAATGCCTGCAGTGCTTAGTTTATATAATCAGTTCTACCCATGTTTGATTCTGATTTGATAAATCTTTTCTATATTGGCCATTTCCCATCTTTAAGGAGGAGGCATTTTTATATTTTGTTTCACATTTTTAGTATGTATTAATTTAAAATTAGACATCTAGAATTGCATAGCCAAATAAATGAATATATAAAAACCAAGGAAATTCAGATATATACCAAAATACAAGAAGCAACATAGACAAAAATAACTTTTTAGATTAGATTTTTCTGGGGGAGTGTTACCTTTATTTTTACTTTAGGCCATATTTTATTTTGTAACAAATTCTTCACAAGAATTGGATCACTAACTGGAGATGCTGTCAATTTTATATCTAACTAGAGGCCTGGTGAACAAAATTTGTGCACAGAGTGGGGGGTCCCTGACTTGAGCCTGGCCTTCACTGTCTCCAATCCAAGACCACTCAGGGGACATCCGACTGCCAGTTTAGGCCCACAAGGGTTGGACATCTCATAGTTAGACATTCCTTCACAATTCAGCAGTTGAACATCCCTCTTGCAATCTGGGACTGCTGGCTCCTTACCACTCACCTGATTGCCCAATTGCCCCTAAACACTCTGCCTGCCTGCCTCATTGTCCCTAACTGCCTCTGCCTACCTGCCTCATCATCCCTAATCACTGACCTGCTTGCCTGATCATCCCTAACCACTCTGCCTGCCTGCCTGATCACCTCTAACTGCTTGCCTGCCTGCTCGATCACCTCTAACCACTTCTGCCTTGGTCCCTGCTGCTATAGCTTCATCCAGAAGGACATCTGGAATGACTGCTGGAAGATCATTCAGTTGTCCGGTCTAATTATCATATTATGCTTTTATTATTATAGACTAGAGGCCTGATGCATGAAAATTCACGCAAGAGTAGGCCTTCCTTCCCCCGGTTGCCTGTACTGCCTTCCCTCTGGCACCTGGGACCGAGGGTTCCCTCCTCTGACCACCTGCAGGCACCCGGATCCAAGCTGGCTTCCCCCTGACCCCGACTTCATCAGGAAGGATGTCCAGAATGAAATCCAGAAGACGTCCAGTCTAGTTAGCAAATTATTCTTTTATTATAGATTTTTATACATAGTTATATTTTCCTAAATGTAAAAATTCTTTTGTTAAATATGTAACTTAGATTCTCAGTAGTCATTATTGGGAAAGTAACTTTGTACCATCGCACTATGTACTAATGATTATATATAGTTGATAATTTGATAATAGAGTGAAAGCAATTGTTCATCATGGTTTGGGGAATTTCTATATGCCTCTTGCATCTGATGAAGTGTGATATGTAAGTGCAACTTTCAAAAATATATTAATGGAAACGTTTTTATGTTCAAAGTTAATTTTTACATAACTTTTTTGTATCTTTTATAAAAAAAAAAATTAAGCCCTGGCAACTCAGTTTGAGAGTTGACATTAGATCATGATTTATTGTACAAATATTGAACCTTTCATGATTTTTTGACATTTAACCTATTTTCCTAGGGAGAAAACAAAGTTTCTTTTGAAATAAACTGCCTTTTAGCATGCAGGGTTACTTAAAATATACATTTTAATAGTCAGAGTTTTTCCCTAAATTATGGTCCTGCTTGGCATAATTCAAATCACTAGGCCATTTGCCTATATTCACACATTTCCATAGGAAGGACACATAGCATGAAAAAAATGTCCATATATAAGTGAGTAAAGGCAGAAATGATTACATTTTCAGGTATCACTTAAATTTTTAACTAAATAGTTGATTTTTTTCTGTGTTTTTTTATTGCAAATTGATTAATTTCTACCTATTGTTGTTTTATTTTACCTGCGTAGAAATTATAATTGTTTCAGGTATGCAATGCAAATTTGTTGTTGCTTAGATTCTTATGATTATTAGACTGTGCTAAATTTTAATATGTTTTCTTAAATGAAATACAGTCAACTTGTAATAAAACTCACCATTTGGAAAACAGAGTTCAATGAGTTTGATATAAACTCCACTAAAAACAAGATATAAAAGATTTTTATTCACCTCAAAAAAATTTGGAGACACTGTACCAGTGTACAGTGTAAGGACAATCCTAGTCCTTAGAAACCACTGTTTAGATGTTTATTCCTATAATTTTGACTGTTCTGCAATGTCTTATAAGTGAACACATAGAATATGCAATCTTAGTGTCTGGATTTTCTATTCTGGATAATGATTTTAGGTTCATCCATATTCTTCCATTATTTATTATTGCTGAGTACTAATCCATTATAATTTGCCACTTATTTTTGCAGAATTTTATGCAACATTTTTAAAAGAGAAATTAAAAGCACTTATTTGAAATCAGACTGTAACTGGAAGACACACATTCAGGTAGCAGCTAGAAGTGTGCTTGCTTCAGACACTATACTACATTTTGTTTTATTCATTTGCCACTGGATGGATATTTAGGTTCTCTAGATATATTATTAGTAAAGTGGCTATAAATATCTGTGCAGACTTTATAGATGTATGTTTTAATTTCTCAGGAAAACACCTAGGAATAGAATTGCTGTAGAGACAAGATGGTAGATGTTTAACAACTAGCTTTCTGGATGGCTTAGGGAGGAAGGAAATTTTTTATTTGTAGTGTTTGCTGATAGCCATTGTGTAAATATTGCAGTGTTTGTTGACAGCCATAATTGATTCTATGCTACAAACATTACTCCTGGAAGGTAGAGTTAACAAAAGATGTGCACATCAGACTCTTGTGAGGCCAGTGTGAGCAAGCTCTAGAACATATATTATAGAACTGCTAATTCAAAGAAGTGCATATTTAATTATAATAAATGACAAATTGTCTACTAACCTAGTTGTCCATTTTAATATTTTCAATAGTAATATATAAGAATTCTACTAACACTTGGTAGTGTTAAACTTTTTTTTTAATTTTAGCCATTGTAGAGTGTAGTATTCTCTCTTTGTAATTTCTATATCTCTTTGCCAGATGACTAATGACCATGAGCATCTTTTAATTACCTATTAACCATTTGTGTATCCTCTTTGGTTAAATGTCTATTTTATGCTCATTTTTTATGCAAGCTTTTTGTATTTTACTTATTGAGTTATAAGAATTCATGTAGAACAGTTCTAAATCCTAACCTTCAACACTAAGCCAAGTCAAATCAATACATAGCCTAAAGCATGGAATCCCAGATGAACTCAGTCTTGATTA
>JAAGEH010002531.1:22403855-22471998 GCA_011751065.1 Lasiurus cinereus
AGTCCAGACTGTGTCCTCTTGAAATCCAGGACTGCTCTCCCTAACTGCTTGCTTGCCTGCCTGCTTGCTCCCAACAGCTTGCCTGCTTGCCTGCTCAGTGCTCATCATAGTGACTGATTGTTCTGGTCATACCACCCTAATGGTTGCTTAGGCATTTATATATATATAGTTATCACATGATGAAAGAATTGAAATGACAAAAATGTTGTAGTTAAGAGTAAAAGAGGCTATAGTTCTTCAAGATATAAAACAAACAACAAAACAAAAACCCCTCTAGACCTTATAGAAGGTAGTAGCACATTAAGGAAGTTATCCAGCCCTCCAAACAGTGGACTTCTCCAATATTGTTTTCAAAGGTGGTCCAGAATATAATATTAGAAATATGCTTGCAGGAGGGCAGAAAAGCTATGAAAGCAATAGACATAGGAGCTACTTCCAAGGAGAAAGTGTCTCTATTTGCTTAAATGATATTTCATTATTTCTGTTCATCTTTGTCTCTTGTGTATCTCTATTTCTCACATTTTTATTGAGCATATTCATTGTTTTTATTTTCAATACATTTTTATTGATTTCAGAGGAGAGAGAGAGCGATAGAAACATCAATGATGAGAGAGAATCATTGATTGGCTGCCTCCTGCACCACCCTTCCCCCACCAGGGATTGAGCCCTCAACTTGGGCATATGATCTGATCAGGAATCAAACCATAACCTTCTGGTTCATAGGTTGACAGTCAACCACTGAGCCATGCCATGCTGGCCAGGCCATTGTGTTTATTTTTATCACTCTTTTACAAATATAAATTGGAAGTGTGAGGGCCAGATAGCATCTTTTTGGTTTATAGGTCTCCAGACCAAGAACAGCTTATAGCACACTTGACATAGTTTACTATTTCTAGATGTTGAACTTGAGGATTGAATGCATGATATTTTAGTGGTAACATGGTAAAGAGGTATTTTCCATGAAAGAGAGAAACATATTGGTGAGTAAAAATACAAAAGAAAAGTCAAAGTTTTGGGGGTATGGAAATGTACTATCTCTTGTTAGAGAGTTATATATAGGTGTATATATTTGTCAAAACTTGACTTGTGTTCTTAAAGTTAATATATTTAATATAAGTTACATCTTAATAAAGTTACATAAATTAAATATAAAAAAACCAAAGGATTATTAACTGGAAGAAAAAGGTAGAAAATATCTAGATAAATGTACACAAAGAAAGAATGAAAACTACAGACAAAGGCAAAAAAGGTATGAGGGAAAGAGTTGGGATATTAGAATTTATACAAGAAAAATGGAAATAAAATGAATTATACAATATAAAAAAAACACTGTATTTCTCTGAATAAGTTTAGCAGAAATGTGTAAGATATTTATACTTACACTAGAGCTCCAATGCATGGAATGTGTGCAAGAGTAGGCCTTCCTTTCCCTGGTTGCTGGCACTAGCTTCCCTCTGGCATCCAGGACCCAGGCTAACTTCTCTCCAGCCACTGGCAGGCACCCAGCACCAGGCTTCCCTCTCAGCCCTGGCTTCATCCAGAAGAATATCCACTCTAATTAGCATATTATGCTTTTATTATTATAGATATTATAAAATATTTTTGAGAAGAACTAAACAAATGGAGGAATATACAAAATTTATAAATTGCAAATTGACCTTCGCCTATATATATAAAAGCCTAACTGACTGGCAGACCATTGAACCACTGGACCATTCTACTGGTCACTATGATGCGTACTAACCACCAGGGGGCAGACACTCAATGCACAGGCATGGAAACATGATGAATCTCAGAGGAAAGGAGGGTAGGGAAAAGAGATTAACCAAAGATCTTATATGCATACTAGAGGTCCAGTGAACATATTCATGCACTGGTGGGGTCCCTTGGTCTGGCCTATGGGGATTGGGCTGAAACTGGCCTGGTGCATGGATTCATGCACTGGTGGAATTCCTCAGCCTGGCCTGTGGGAATCGGGCTGAAACTGTCTGTCTGACATCCCCAATGGGGTCCTGGATTGTGAGAGGGCACAGGCCAGGCTGAGGGACCCCACTGGTGCATGGATCTGTGCAACGGGCCACTAATATCTAATAAAAATATAATCTAGATCTCTGGAAATTTTTTCATGAACATTGACAAGCCAACTTAAAGTATATATGGAAATATGAAAGGAAAAAAGTTATTAAGGCTAAAGAAAGGATAACAAAGTTGGAGTAATTACAAAATACCAAAACCTACCATGAAAAAATTATACTATAGAGGTATCAGATTGTAGAACTGGCAAAAGAATTAGTATAGGCCAAAGAACAAAGTATACTTATTATCTTGAAATAACATCAAATTACTAATAGTAGCAATATTAATGAGTGCTAAAATATAAATTATTCAATAACAATAGAAAGGAAAGCACATTTTGTTGTATTCACAAAATGGAATGCTGTGTAGCAATGCAAAGGAACAAATTGCAACTACATAATACAGATGAATGTTACAAACGTACTGTTAGCAAAAACAAAAAGAATACTTAAATTATGATACTATGTAACACATAATTAAATTATTTTAATGCCTTGCCATGAACAAAATATATTGCCAAATTCACAAACAGTTGCACACCTATCACATATAATAAATATATACCAATATCATTGTATATTGATATGAAGTAAGCTTCTACATAATGGGATTATTGAAGGATATTTAACTACTTGTGTTAGCAGAGCTTGGGGAGGTTATACATAATTCTTCAAAAAAGCAAGGCTATGTATGAGGATCCTCAAGGACTTCTGTCACCTCTGTGAGTCTGTAATGTGATACTTTGTTTTGGAAAATACTAGTGACAAATTATTCCCAACAAACCACTATGCATAAATACAAGTGTTGACTGTTAAGTAGCAAAATTGATTACTTTCATCATTTATCGTTTGCATATTCCTCTGAATGTCATTTTTTATTTCCTAAAAATTGCGTTTGAGCATTCTAACCATATCACTACATATTTACTACTGAATTAACAAGTAATTTTATTTTTAAATATTAAATATTTAATTGTGAAAAAACAATATATACATATTTTATCTATGTTAGTGAGAAACAGAGAGAAGTGAGAGAGAGAGAGAGAGAGAGAGAGAGAGAGAGAGAGAGAAAGAGAGAGAGAGAGAGAGAATGAATCTGTTAGTGATAAATGGAGGTAGGATAACTACCAATTGTTTGTGGCATTTTAGTGAGAGATATCTAGTCTGAAATAATGTCCATCAGCCACCAAATAGATAAAGGCACATGAAAAATAAAAATGTTAGTAATCGTGTTTTGGTTATCTCTTGCTATGTAATTAATTATCCCAATGCCCAGTGGCTTAAAACAACCATTGTATTTGTTTGCTTACAATTATACAAATTTTTCAGGATCCATGGAGATAAATTATTTCTGCTCCACTTTGTACTAACAAGCGTGGCTCAAAAGGATCTGGAAGATTCATTCCCAAAATGAGTTTACTCATATGGCTGGCAAGTTTGTTCTGGTTGATGGGTGAGACTCCACCTTCAGCTTCGTCTGGGCTTTAATAATTTTGTAAAAAATCTTCTCAATGATAGTAAATAAGCTTTTCACCACAAGGGGCTCGCAGGGCGATTATACCTGCTACTTGTTGGCTGGCTTTACCCAGCAAGTAAAAGCAGAAGTTGCAGACTTTCTTTCTTAAGGCTGCCTTTCTTAAGACTTAAGTTAGAAACCGGTACCCTGTTGCTTATGTTATTTACCATTACTTAAAAAAGTCACCGGGTCAATCGATATTCAAGGAAATGAAAATGGTTAACACCATTAAGAAAAGAACAGCAGCATGTTACTTTAGAGGTCAATACATCTATAGTTTATTGTAGACTGATATGATTTATGTTTTACTTCTTTCTAATATTCCCAAAATACCATCCATTATGGTATCACCTCAAGGTTGAAGCCTATGATCTCATCATCTAATTCAAGACTTAGTAGAAAAATCAAGCCCCACAGGTACAGATTATCTTGCCCTAATGACCAGTAGACTTACAACATGAATAAATGCCTTCTACAAACCCAAAATATAGTGCTGAGTCAGCTGAAAAAGACAACAAAAAGAAAGGACAGCAAATAGTTGTATGTGAAAAAGAGTTTATTCTTGGATTATTATTTATTAATCATTGTATTACTTTCCATACAAACAACAGTAAACCCCCTTTGGCCAACCCTGTATGTATTTCTATGCAAAATGACAGATAATAGGAAGTATGTAGCAATTACTAGTCCATGAGGATATTGAAAACCAACCGTTTTTTGTTTTTGTTTTGTTTTTTTGTTTGTGTGGTTTTTGTTTTTGTTTTTGGCCTAGTTCTATTGCTAGGGAATTATTCTTCAAAGTTCCCAGATCTAACCTCTGAATGATTCTTCATATTTTTTTTTAAATAAATTACCCATACTTCCTGGTGAATAGATTTCTTAACCTATTTTGTTTGTTTGTTTTTGTCTAAAGAAGTGTTGGAGAAAATCTAGGTGATATCAGGATTGGCAATGTTCTTATAAATACAGCATCAAAAGTATGATCCATGAGGGAAACAATAACTTGGACTTGATTAAAATTAAAAACTTTTTCTCTTTGATAGACATTGTAATAGAATGAAAAGACAAGCTCCAGAATGGGAGAAAAATTTGTAAAACACATCTTACCAAATAAATAGGCAAACATTTAAATTGACCATACCTCCACTATGCCCACAGCCAATCAGAATGAGTATGCAAATTAGAAGGCCAAAGATGGTGGCTACCTAGAGGTTCCAGGTGCAGAGTGGCCAGGTGGGGCAGGACACCTGCTATGAAAGGCAGGATGGGAGGTGAAGGGATCTACAGGAGCAGCGTGCTGCAGCAAAGACAAGACTGCAGACTCCAGAGTCTGCAGTGAAACAGTGAAGACACAGATGGCAGACTCTGGACTGAGTCTGCAGTGAAGACGAAGAAGGCAGACTCTGGCCAGAGTGAAGGCCTGAGTCCCAGGTGCCAGAGTAAAACTAGTGCTGGAAGCCAAGGGAAGGAAGGCCTATTGTACAAATCCCTTCATGCAATGGACTTTAGTATCTGATAAAAGACTTTCATCTATTACCTGGTGGGGCAAAAGTGAGTTTATAATTGTTCATATGGAAAATAATATATTCATTAATAAATAAAATAAAAAAATACATTGTTTCATGTATTTATAACTGGTAACCTAATTTTGACCCACCCTGAATATATTAAACTAGAGGCCTGGTACATGAAATTCATGCACAGGGTGGGGGTGTGTCCTATAGTCCAGCCTGCTCCCTCTCAAATTTGGGATCTCTTGAAGGATGTCCCACTGCCCGTTTAGGCCCAGACATCCCTATTACAATCCAGGACTGGTGGATACCAACTTCTCACCTGCCTGCCTTCCTGATTGTGCCTAACTGCTTCTGCCTACTAGCCTGATCACCCTCTAACAAATCCCCTGCCAGACTTATTGATGCCTAACTGCTCCCCTGCCAGCCTGTTTTCCCCTCCCCACCCTACCCTGTGGGCCAGGTCACCCCTAACAGCCCTCCCCTGCATGCTCGATCACCCAACTGCCCTCTCTTGCAGGCCTGGTCTCTGCCAACTGCCCTCCCATGCTGGCCATCTTGTGGTGGCTATCTTATGTCCACATGGGGGCAGGATCTTATGACCACATGGGGGCAGTCATCTTGTGTGTTGGAGTGATGGTCAATCTGCATATTACTCTTTTGTTAGATAGGATAGAGGCCTGGTACATGGGTGGGGGCCAGCTGGTTTGCCTTGAAGGGTATTCTGAATCAGGGTGGGTGTTCCCTTGGGACATGGGGTGGCCTAGGCGAGGGGCTTGTGGTAGTTTGCAGGCTGGCCATGCCCCCTGGCGACCCAAGTGGAGGCCCTGGTATCTAGGATTTATTTACCCTCTACAATTGAAATTTTGTAGCTTGGAGCGGAGCCAAGCTTTCTGCTTGCATAGCCATTAAAATGTTGTTGCCTTAAGCAAAGGCCTGCCAGCAGAGTGTACATACAGCTTGGCTTCCTCCATCTCTGGAGGCAACCTAAGCCTCTCTCCTGCTCTCTCTTTGGCTGTAGCCATCTTGGTTGAGATAATTTGCATACTTGCTCTGATTGGCTCATGGGCATGGCTGGTGGGTGTAGCAGAAGTATGGTCAATTTGTATATTACTCTTTTATTAGATAGTATGGCATCTAAAGCTCAACAATAAGAAAACAAACTATTTAAAAATTTGGTGAAACATTTAGAGTCTCCTTACCAATAAGATATATAGCTACTAAATAATCATATGAAAAGATGCTAGACATATTCATTTTTAGAAAATTATAAGTTAATACAATAGTGAGATACCACTACAGACCTAATAGAATGCTTAAAAGTTGAAAGGAAGAAAGAAAGAAAGAAAGAAAGAAAGAAAGAAAGAAAGAAAGAAAGAAAGAAAGAAAAAAGAAAGGTTAGAAAAGAAGAGAAAAGAGGAAAGAAAAGAAAACTGGCAATGCCCAACTTCTGGTGAGGTTACAGAAAAGCCTTTCTTGTCATTGTAATTAAGGGATAATAAAATTACTTTTATATTTCACACCACTGTTCCCCTCTCAGGCCAATGAATGTTGACATTTTATAAAAGCAAAGGGAAATTATCTTATTTAATACTCAATATTATTATATTAAAAAGCCCTACATAACCTAGTAATTGAATTCAGAAGCATCTACTTTTCTATTTCCACTTGGAGGAATATATTTTCATGACCTAATAAATGGAGGAAAAAAATCAATGGTTGTTAGAATAGTATTCTTGAAGTTGTTATGGAATGGAGAGGATTGTTATTTTCTTCTCCCTCTCATAGTCAATAATATAAAAAACTATTCACAGACATTGCTTTCAATTTCTCTTTTAACTTTTCAGAGATAATATGGCTACTCTTTAATAAGAATTACTCTCTTGATGCTTCTATGTATCTCCACAAGTGAATTGCTGATCATTTCTTTAAAAAATGTGTCTCTGAGTCAAATAAAAATAGGGGCTAAGTTTGTATAAGGTCTACAGGACCTTAAAGGCCTAAAGAACTCTGGAAACAAATTGATTTAATGAGAGTTAAACTAAGAAGTCACTACAGTGTGAACTGGAGTAGAAATTACAAGGTCACATTAGAATGTAAGAGTTGAATAACTTTAGATTACATAACATGCTTCTTAATTCTAAAGATTAAGTTATTGAGAAATTGAAAGGGCTTGGTCAGGGGAAGAAATATAAAATAGGATGATTCAGTGCTTCTAGCACTGGAGATGCTATGCACAGTCCTTCGTGGCAAATAAGACTAACAGAAGACGTTTGGTTGTTGTAGCCTGGTATCACTCTATATAAAATGATGCCCACTAAGTCCTTTGGATCCAATTCTATGCTCACCACATTGTCAGTTACAAATAGAAGAAATTTAATTCGCACTATTTGAGGTTTAACAAAGGGAAAGGCTAAATGTCTAAGAGAACAGAAAATCTGAGATAGGCTTTAGGATCAGCTAGATCCCACTGACTATTGTTGAATTGGCTCTATTCTTCCAGCTTCCTACTATGTGGCAGTAAGAACACTAGCTTATATTCTGTTATATAAAATCTGAATGGAATCAATGAGGTCATTCACTTAACCATATTTTCATCAGAAATCTCAGGCTCATCTGATTTGCCTAGCTTGAATCCTCTGCCTATCCTTCTTTGAACCCCATGGCTAGGGGGCCTTCAGGGTAGGGCAGTTAGAGTTTACTGGGATGGCAGGGGAGGGCAGCTGGGGGGTACCAGGCTTGCAGGGGAGATCAGTTGGGGGTTACCAGGACTGCAGGGGAGGGCAGTGTGGGTAATCAGGCAACCAAGGGGGGGGGCAGTTGGGAAGTTCCAGGCCTAAAAGGGAGGACAGTTTGGGAGGACGAGACCTGCAGTGGAGGGAAGTTGGGGGGACCCATGCCTGCAGGAAGGGTAGTTGGGAGGTATCAGGCCTGCCAGGAGGGCAGTTGAGAGGGAACAGGCTTGCAGGGTAGGGCAATTTGGGGCAACCAATACTATAGGAGAGGGCAGTTGGGCAGAGGGGAACAGGCCTGCAGGGGTAGGCAGTTGAGGGCAACCAGGCCTGCAGAAGAGGGCAGTTTGGGGGAACCAGGCCAACAAGGGAGATCACTTAGGGGTGACCAGGCTGGCAGGAGAGGGTAGTTGGGGGTGACCATGACAGCAGGGAAGAGCCTTTAGGAGCAACTGGGCTGGAAAGGGAACAGTTAGGCATTGATCAGGCTGCCAGGTGAGTGGTTAGGGGGTGATCAAGCTGGCAGACAGAAGCATTTAGGGGCAATCAGTCAGGCAGGCAGGTGAGTGGTTGGGAGCTAGCAGTCCTGGATTGTGAGAGGGATTCTAGATTTTAGAGCATGCATGCTGGGCTAAGGGACATACACTGCTCCCCATGCTTGAATTTTATGTACCGAGCCTCTAGTATCTATATAACTAAATATAGATAGAGAAATATAGAGATTTAATTTATTGCACATTTAAATCAGAATAAAAGAGAAACATGCAAATTGACCATACTGCCTCTATGCCCACCAGCCAATCAGGAGTGAGTATGCAAATTAACCCAACCAAGATGGATGTGGCCACAGAGTGAGTAGGTTTCCCTGGCAATAAAGGAAGCCAAACTTTCTGCCCACTCTGGCTGGCCATGGCCTCCTCCCAAGGCTATAAATTTCAATTATTGAAGATAAATAAAGCTCAACAAAATAACAGCAGCCATGGAGCTGGAGAGAGCAGGAGACTAGGGTTGCCCCTGGCGATGGAGGAAGCCAAGCTTCCTCACCAGCTCTGGCCTCCACTCAAGGCTATAAAGTTTCAGTTATAGAAGATAAATAAATCCCAGATACCAGGGCTTCCACTTGGTTTTCCTGGGGGCATAGCCAGCCTGCAAACCACCACAGGTCCCTTGCCCAGGCCGTTCCATGCCCCAAGGATACCCCCACCCTGATCCAGGACACCCTTCAGGGCAAACCAGCTGGCCCCCACCCATGAACCAGGCCTCTATCCTATCTAATAAAAGAGTAATATGCAGATTGACTGTCATTCCAACACACAAGATGACTGCCCTATATGGTCAAAGATGGCTGCCCCCATGTGGACAGAAGATGTCCACCACAAGATGACGAGCAGGTAAGGGCAATTGTGAGAGAACCAGGCATGCAGGGGAAGGCAGTTAGGAGCAATCAGCCTGGCCAGGGATCAGTTAGGCATCAATCAGGATGGCAGGAAAGTGGTTAGGAGGTGATCAGGTTGGCAGGCAGAAGGAGTTAGGGGCAATCAGGAAGGCAGGCAGGTGAGCAGTTGGGAGCCAGCAGTCCTAAATTGTGAGAGGAATGTCTGACTGCCCGTTTAGGCCCAATCCTACCAGTGGCTACTGGGATTGGGTCTAAATGAGCAGTCAGACATCCCTCGAAGGGTCCCAGATTGGAGAGAGTGCAGGCTGGGCTGATGGACACACAGCATGTATTTCATGCACCAGGCCTCAAGTTGATAAATATTAGATAATTAGGTTTATTGTACATTTTTAAAATGAAGTTTTATAATTCAACTTTTTACTAAAACTTACCCTACTTACAGAAAAGTGTACAGCTCAAAGACTTAATACATAATGTAGCTATTTTTAATGATGCTAATTAATCATTTGTTCTCAAGAGACCATAAGATATGTATAAACCCTATTTATCCTTATTTATTCTTTTTCTAGCAAAAATGTTAGTTTAATTTGTTCAATATACTTCAGTCACTTTTTCTATAACCCTACATATGTATTCCTAAATATTACTGGCTATGAAAAATTCAGTAGCAAAATACTCTGGTTTTATAAGGATGAGAAGAAAGGAACTTAATAAAAATTATTTCATATATGTTATTAAATCATTAAGAACTACATAAATACTGCAATATGTCACTGCTTTACAAAACCCTGAATGTGGAATTGGACATCAGCAGGGATGAAGGTCCTGAATTCTTGTGAAATGACTAGAGACCTGATGAATGAACTTCTTGCACAGGTAGGGTCCCTAAGCCTGGTTGGCTATCAGGGCTGATCTGTGGGGTGACTGGCAGGGAGGTTGAGGGGCCCATGTTGGCATCCACTTTGGTAGGCCTGGTGCCACCTGCTCACCAGCCAGCCCTGCCCCCCACCACTGCTGCCAGTTGCTCCCTCTGCAGGACAACCAGCAGGGCTATTTGGGGGCCTCCAGTTGGCACCCAGCTTGGCTGTCCTTGAGCCTGCAGACTGGGGGCACTTCCTGCATTGAGCATCTACCCCCTTGTGGTCAGTGCACAATATAGCAACCAGTCATTCTGCTCTTTTGTTGATTTGCATATTAGGCTTTTATTAAGTAGGATGTAAGTTTTATCTGAAATTGAAGTAAAAGTTGTAACACCAGATGTGGTTAAGTGGTGGCTCATAACACATGTGGGAAACAGAAGTAGCTGGTAGATGTGTGTATTGTTGTGTATTACTATGCTTTTGGGTTCACTGTGTTGTAGTTTTTCATGTTTATCTCATCTTTCTCATGATGAAAATTTCACATAAGCAAACATAAAATTTGTTCTATTAAATTGTTCCTAATATATCCATTGCCATTGGAACAAATTTCATTTTCAAAATAAGTGTTATAGCAGAACCAACTGTACCTTGAGTCACTCATCTTTTGAAACCCATTCAATTAACTTATTTATTGAGTTTGGTAAAACCTTTATTTCTAATTTCTTTAGTGCTTTTATAATATTTTATTATTTTCAATGTTAAGCATAAGAATGCATGTCAGAGTGTATTGTAAATCCAATATGAATCCCTTCTTTAAATTGATAGTTACTTCAAGAGACCTGTCCCATTATTTCTGACTATTTCAGATCATAGAATTATCTTTTCTCCTCCAGGGAACAAATCTTATTTATTTAATAAGAGGTTACTGTTAGAACTCAAAGTCTAGTTTCTCTTACTCCTTGTGCAAACAAGAAACACAGACTCTTTAAAGTATATTTTGCTAACCTGAATTTTCCTACAAATAGCTACCTTTCTCATTGTCCCAAGCTTCTTATTATCTGAAGGGCAGATTGTGATGTTTGAAACTTTGTGCATAAAGTCCTGCAGACTAAAAATAAACAGATGTAAGTTTGTCACTATTAAATGGGTGGAGGGAAGAAATTAGAGGAAGTCTTGACCATTTACTCCAACCATTTTATACTTGTCTATTATTCTTTAAAAATGAGTAGTAAACCAATTATTTTTATCAATTCATTTTAACAAGTAAATAAATGGTGTTGAACAACCACCAGATATCCACATGCAAAACAGTGAACTAGGACTAAGTTTTATGGAACGCAATTCTTTCTTTTCACAACTGTCACTTCTTGCCAGAATTTAAAGATTATAAATATATACTGTCAGCGTCCTTCATTATTCAGCACAACTAAATTCAGGGAAAAACTAATCTCTTCATGATAGCTTCTTTGGAATCACAATTTGTTCTGATATCTGGTTACAGAAAAGTAAATAAGACATCAAATGTCATCAATGTTTCAAATCTATAATAATAAAAGTATAATATGCTAATTAGACCTGACAGCCGAAAGACCTTCCGGACATCATTCTGGAAGTCTTTCTGGATGAAGCTATGGTAGCAGGGGCTGAGGCAGAGGCAGTTAGGGATGATCAGGCAGGCAGGTAAGCAGTTAGAAGCAATCAGGCAGGCAGAGTGATTAGGGGTGGTCAGGCAGGCAGGCGAGCAGTTAGGGGCATCTGACAGGCAGCAAAGTGGTTAGGGTCAATCAGGCAGGCAGGCACATATTTAGGGGTGATCAGGCAGGCAGAGTGGTTAGGGGTGATCAGTCAGACAAGCAGGGCAGTAGTTAGGAGCCAGAGGTCCTGGATTGTTAGAGGGATGTCTGACTGCCAGTTTAGACCCTATCTCTGGCACTCAGACATCCCCTGAGGGGTCCCAAATTGTGAGAAGGTGGCAGGCCAGGATGAGGGACCATACCCCCTGCACATATTTTGTGTACCAGGCCTCTAGTATATTATAAATGCTTTATTTTGGGGCCATGAGCAAAATTTCTGTAAGGCTCTGGCACTTTTACTTTTTCATGCAATAATCTCATGTAAACAGCTGTAATTTGGCATTTATCATTTACACAAAGATTATGGATTATTCTTTCAAATACGGAAATTTAAATCATATCAAATCTAGTATTTCCTTCTTGTATAGGTTATTTGGAGTGTCGAATAGAAAGCTGCTATAGATTGCATGTTTGTGTCTCTCCTCACCCTTCCTTTCCCCCCATGCCACTCCCCCTAGCAAATTCATGGCTACTATGTAGGTGATCTCCAGGAGCATGGCAGACATCAGCACAAGTCCATGTGCAGATGGATGGGCACCTGCCAGTGGGGCTATACCTTCTCTTGCTCCTGGTTGTCTTCCTTCAAGTGATTAGGGGTGATCAGGCAGACCGGCAGGGCAGTAGTTAGGAGCCAGAGGTCCTGATTGTTGGCTCAGCAATTCCTTGTCTTGGCCCCTGATTGGATGGTCCTGCAGAGCATGGTTGGCATTCTTCAATCAGCCTAAATCTGACCTGAGTATTTTCAGAGAAGCCTTCCACATCCAGATTCTTTTCATATTCAGAACTTTTCCTTTAGAAACATATATGATACCAAATATAAGAGAGTAACAGTTGTTCTTTTTTGTTCATTGCTTTATATTTGACCCTAAACAGTATTAGGAACTATAACTACTTGTTGAATTAATTGAACTACCAGAGAGGCATGCCCAGATTTCTCAGTGATGTCAGTCATTCTAGGATGCATGCTAGGTTAGTACTCTCTATGGATTGAACTGTGTCTGCAAAATTCACATGTAATTCTCCTCTTTCCTGTGTGACTATAAGAGAGGTGGGGCTTTTAAAGAGGTGATTAGGGTTACTAGTAAACGAGGTCCTAAGGGTAGAACTCTCATCTGATACAACAGGCATTCTTATCAGAAGTGACATCAGAGAGTTTGCTGAGTTCCTGTCTTCTCTGGCACATGTACAGAGGGAGTCCATGGGAACAAACCATGAGAAGGCAGCCATCTGTAAGCCAAGAACAGAAATCTCACCAGAACCCAATCATGCTGGCGTCCTGATCTCAGACTTCCAGCCTACGGAACGGTGAGAAAATAAGTGACTGTTGTTTAAGCCACTCAGTCGATGACTTTTGTTATGATAGCCCCAACTGACCAATACATTACATATTTCCATGTAAATCCTCTATACTTTGAAACAGTATTGTGATGATTATATTGGAGCGCTGACTTGTAGAGATTTTTATCTTTAGGAAAGTAGGTTAAACCTCCTCACTTGTCAAATGGACTTATAGAAGAATTATAAAGAAAAATACCACACCATTTGCAATGTGCTACTGTAATGAATATAAAAGAGCTTAAAGCTTAATGATCTGCATTCCACAGCCACAAGAATTAGGTAAAAATCATTAATTTAATGGGAGATGCTAGTTCATAACCACCTAGTAATCCTTTTTACTCAACATTAAAAGTGAAATTTTCATATATATTTTCTCATTTTAGATATAGAATAATGGTAAATCTTAAAACTTACATTTGTTAGCTATGAATATTTTAAAAAAGTAGTCAACATAGGAAATGTCAGATGTAATATTTTGTAGTTTTAAGTAAGATAACCTAAATCTAAATGATATTGGATATGGTATTTTATTTTTGAATAATTTTCCAAACTTAAAATGAGTTAACACATTCAGTGTTTAAATTCTAATGAATTCAGTCTGTTCTGATGAAGTTACTTTGCATTAGTCTTCATTTGCTTAAGTGTACCCAGATAATGAAAAGAAATTATAGCTAATGTTATTCATAAGAACATGGGATCACACAATTAATAAAATTAAATACATTATCAGTTATTTGTTTCCTAAGGTACATTTATAAAAAAAGCTTGAGAAGACAAGAATATGTTACCATTTATGTGTAGAGATAGTTTACTATAGTAATATGTTTATCTTTAAGCACATTCAATTATTTTGGTGTCCATCAAGCAATTTATTAATGCTGCATTACCCAAAGATAATGTTAATAATCCAGTACCACATAGGAAAAGGTTTGGAGAGCTATATTCAGTCATAATATTTAATTTGTTCTGGCTATCCTGACTTTGATTAATTGTTGACCAAATTTAAATGTTAATAAATACCTATAAAAGAGTAGATTATTTTTATGTTTGTTTGTTTTGTGTGTGTGTGTGTGTGTTTTTTTTGTTTGGTTGGTTTTTTGGGTTTTTTTTTTTTTTTTTGGCTAACATATGCAGAATCATTGTATTACTATACCGCCATGATTGTCCTAATCCATTATTTTAACTGAATATAGTTAACAATTTAACAATGTAAGAAATCTACATTATACCATAAAAGAAAGAAAATTGTATCTTGAAAGGATACCCAGAAAGCAATATTTAATATTCCTTTACTGTATAGCCAGCCATCTCCTGCGTGAGAAGCTTCTTATTACTCCTGTTACATCTACTTCTATTGCCTAATTGATTTAGAAATTCAGATCTCATGAAGACCCAATAAACACAAGGTAAATCTGATGACACTTTGCATTAGAATTTAATATAGTGGGGGTTAGGAACCAAGATAGCAGCATAGGTAAACACCTGTACTTGCTGCCTCGCACAACCACATCAAAAATACAACTAAAAGACAAAATGGATATCATCCAGAACCACAAGAAGGCTGAATGAGTGGAAGTTCTACAACTAGAAGGAAAGAGAAAAGTGCATTGAAACTGGTAGGAGGTGCAGAGGTACAGAGCTGTACACAAAATGGGCTGGCAATTGAGTGCGCTGTTGTTTCTTTCAATCCAGAGGGAGATACAAGCTCCCGATTACTCTGAACTCCAGTTCCAGGAGAGACTCTGGGGACCCAGACTCATATGGAGAGAAACTGGACTGTCTGGCATTGGGCTGGAACACAAGGATAGCTTTCTCTCAGAGGTGCTCAGAGTGATAATTGTTCCTGCATGGGGCCACTGGACACAGAGACTCAGGGACCTCTCTGGGGTAAGGAGACTGACTGGCAGCCATTGCTGTTTGCTCCACTTTGGTGATTCCCTGAGACCTCTCCTCACTCCATTTATAACCCCACCAAAGCTGTGGGCATCAAATTTTGCATATGAATGGTCTGTCATTTTGCAATCTAAAACCTAACAAACTGCAGCTGGGTCAGAGAGCTCCAATGCTTCCAAAAGAAGGCGTAGGGCCATGCATCAGCAGCATGCATTGCTCCACAGCTGGGCCTCATCTGGGCACTTCCAAACCCCTAAACAAAGAGGAGGAATCTGCAGATCTCCACAGCTCCTGCTGGGTGGCCTGACTTTGCACCACCTTGGAGATCAAAGAGGCAGTGTACTCAGTGGCCATGCTGAGACTATACCAGATTATAACTCTTCACATCCATAAGAGACACTCTCAAGGGGCAGACTTAGTGAGCACCAAAGCCCTACTGAAGCAAGTCCTCTAAAGGCGTGTCCAGAACAGCAGTCCTCCCATTATAGACACAGCTAGTCCTCACAGCCAAATGGCCTGGAGTCAATTCCTCCCAGTGATATCAACAGCAATCAAGGCTTAACTACAACAAAGCTGTGCACACAGCCCACTAAGGGGTGCACTAAGAGTGTCCACCTAAGGTAACTGGGGAGGCTGAGACACTGGGCCCTATAGGACACCTAGCACACAAAGCTACTCTATCAACACAGGGACACAACCAAAATGCGGAGACAAAGAAACATGTCACAAATGAAAGAAATGGGTGAAAGCAAAATATTGGATATAGAGCTCAAAACCATTATTATAAGGTTACTCAAGAATCTTCTAAAAACCTCTAAGAAATTTAGTGAGACCTTCAAGGATATGAAAAAGGACCAATTAGAAATTAAGCATACACTGAGTGAAATAAAGAATAATATACAGAGATCCACCAGCAGACTAGAGTATCCCAAGAATCAAGTCAAAGATTTGAAATACAAAAAAGCAAAGAACATTCAACTTTTCAAAGAAAATAAAAATAAAATATAATCCAAAAATATGAGGATAGTGTAAGGAGAGTCTGGGGTAACTTCAAATGTACAAACATCTGAATTATGGGGGTGCCAAAGAAGAGAGAGAGCAAGATACTGAAAACCTGTTTGAGGAAATAATGACCTAAAACTTCTCCTACCTGGTGAAAGAAATAGACCTACAAGTCCAGGCAGTGCTAAGAACCCCAAACAAAAGGAATCCAAAAAGGACCACACCAAAACACATCATAATTAAAATGCCAAAAGACAAAGACAGAATATTAAAAGCAGCAAGAGAAAAACAGTTAATTACCTACAGGAGAGCACACATTCAACTGTCAGCTGATTTCTCAACAGAAGCTATGCAGGACAGAAAGGAGTGCCAAGAAATACTCAAATAGCAAGAACCTACAACCAAGATTATTCTACCCAGCAAAGCTATGATTCAGAATTGAAGGGTAGATAAAGAGCTTCACAGATAAGAAAAAGCTAAAGGAGTTCATCAACACCAAACCAGTATTATATGAAATGATGAAAGGTATTCTTTAAGAAGATAAAGAAGACAAAAAAAAAAGATAAAAATTATGAACAATAAAGTGACAACAAATACATATCTATCAACAAGTGAATCTAAACTGGTGAATACAATAGAATCAGGGGCATAGAAGGGGAGTGGACTGACAATTCTCAGGGGAAGGGGAGAGAGGGTGGGTGGGAAGAGATTGAACAAAAATCTTATACCTATGGATAAGGATGGGAGTGTTAAGGGCATGGGGTGGGGTGGGAACCAGGTGGAGGGGAGCTATAGGGGGAAAAAGAGGAACAACTATAATAATCTGAACAATAAAGATTTATTTAAAAAATATTTAATATAGTAGAGAAAAACCTATTTTTTTAATGACATGATAATAGCAACAATTTTCACTATTTGAGTTATTTTTCTGAACTGGTATTTTAATACATGGTCTATGCTCCATATCTCTTTCTCACTTCTTTAACTGTTTATTTTTCACCACTTTATATATAGGGTGGTACAAAAGCAGGTTTCACTTTTTCATGTAATGCAATACAATACTACAATAAATAGTAATACAACAATTAATTAAAATAATATAAAAACAAACTGTGTATTTCATACTCACTGTAAACCAACTTTTGCCCTACCCTATCATATATAATAAAGAGGTAACATCCAAATTGACCTCTTACCCTCACAAGATGTCTGCCTACAATCAGACCAACAGGGAGTTTAGTGAGAGATGACCAAACGACTGAACAGCAGGCTGCATAGGGTGACCAAGCCAGTGGGGGGACAGTTGGTGGTGACCAGGTCAGTAGGGTGGGCAATTGGGGGCAACCAGGCCAGCAGGGGGGTGGAGGGAGTTAGGAGTGACCAGGCCAGCAGAAGGAGACAGTGGGAGGCAATTAGGCTGGCAAGGGGGGCAGTGAGGGGTGATTAGGCCAGCAAGGGGCGGGGGATTTGGAGGTGACCAGGCCATCAGGGGGGGCAGTTAGAGGTAATCAAGCTGGCACACAGAGGCAGTGAGGGGTAATCAGGCCAGCAGGGGAGCAGACAGTTAGGGGCAACCAGGCAGGCAGGTGAGCGATTAGGAGCCAGTGGTCCAGGATTATGAGAGGGATGTCTGACTGCTGGTTTAGGCCTGATCCCAAGGGGGGAAAGTTAGGATCAGGCCTAAACCGACAATTGGACATACCTCAAAGGGTCCCAGACTGGAGAGTGTGCAGGCTGGGCTGAGGGAACACAGCCCATGCACAAATTTCATGCACCAAGCATCTAGTATATAAGATAAATAGAAATAGAAACGTATCTTTTTATTTAGCAATGCTCAGATTTTTCTTCCCAGGTATCAGATGCCTTCCCTACACACCTCACATTACTTTTTAGTTTTTATTACCTTTAATTACCCTTCATATATTTCTTTTTCCTCTGTGCTCTGGACAAACTTCTTAAAAGACTTGTGAAGAAAACTATTTAAATATATAGCTCTGGAGTAAGACTACTTGCTATCTAACACTGCCTTCACCTTAGTTGGCTTACACCATAGAAGGTAATTTATTTTAAATTTTTATTATTATTATTATTTTAATTTTCACCTGAGGATATTTTTCCATTGATTTTTAGAGAGAGGGAAAGACAGAGAGAAATATCGATGTGACAGAAACACATTGATTGGTTGCTTCCTGCACAAGCCTTGTCTGGTGCCTAGGCCATAGAGCGACCTGCAACTGAGGTACATGCCTTGATTGGAATCAAACCCAGGATTTTCCTTCTGTAGTTCAGTGCTCTATCCACTGAGCCAAACTGGCTAGGGAGAAGAAGATATTTTAAAAGCCACTGGATAAATCAGAGTTTTGCATTTATAATAATTCTTTTCTCTTTTGTTTTTTTCTGAATTAGTTATATATGCATTTTGACTTTCTCTTTACTTCAATAATTTTCCACGTCTACTGCTTGTGAGATTATTATCATCATGTTGTCTATTTGTCTACTTGGCACACCCTTTACATCAGTGGCCCTCTAATTTGTATACATAAGATTTTTCCTGTGACATTTGTTAAAATTCAAATTCAAGACACATTCTTAGCAATTCTGATCCTATAATTCCGATATAACTTAGTCTGTTCTGACTAATACTTAAGAATTTTATTTCAATTAGTTCAACTTGGTCCTTTGAATTTGGAATTGAGAGGGATCCTCTGAATCTTATCTAACTTCAGGGGAGGATGTGCTTATGTGAAAGACAAAAGAGACATTCAGACATACTGTATATTTTATTTCTTTGAATCCAAAATATGTATACAATTGTAGACACTTAAAACAAGCATATTTTCTTAAGAAATAATGGATAGATGAATAAAAAATAAAATCATGTCTCTGAATAAATAAAAAATCATAAATCTAATCTGAAATAGAAAAACATTTCATAAAATAGAATCCTATTTCATAACAGAGTAATTTGCAAACTGACCTTACCTCCTCTACACCAACAAGCCATGCCCACCAGCCATGCCTACCAGCCAATCAGAGCAAGTATGCAAATTAACCCAACCAAGATGGCTACAGCCATAGAGAGAGCAGGAGGGAAGCTTGGGTTGCCCCTGGTGATGGCGAAAGCCAAGCTTTTCCACACCCTAGTGGGCAAGCCTCCGCTTAAGGCAAAATAGTTTCAATAGCTGTGCGATTAGAAGGCTTGGCTTCACTCCAGGCTACAGTTTCAATTGTGGAAGATAGATAAATCCCAGATACCAGAGCCTTCACTTGGGTCGTCCAGGTGTGTGGCTGGCCTACAAACTACCACAGGCCCCTTGCCCAGACCACCCTATGCCCCAAGGGAACACCGACCTGATCCAGGACACCCTTCAGGGCAAACCAGCTGGCCTCCACCTGTGCACCAGACCTCTATCCTACCTAATAAAAGAGTAATATGCAGATTGACCATCACTCCAACACACAAGATGACTACCCCTATGTGGTCAAAGATCCTGCCCCCATGTGGACACAAGATGGCCACCACAAGATGGACAGCTGGGAAGGGTAGTTGGCAGGGACTGGACTTGCAAGGCAGAGCAGTTGTGGGCAATCAGGCCAGCAGGGGAAGGCAGTTGAGAAGGACTATGCCTGTAAGGGAGGGCAATTGGGGATGATCAAGCCTGCATAGGAGGGCAGTTAGGAGTGACCAAGCCCACAGGGGAGGACAGTTAGGGGCAAACAGACGGGCAGGGGGGCAGTAAGGCATCATTCAGGCTGGCAGGAGAGTAGTTAGGGGGTGATCAGGCTGGCAGGCAGGTGAGCAGGAACCAGCAGTCCTGGATTGTGAGAGGGATGTCCGACTGCCCATTTAGGTCCAATCCTGGATCAGGCCTAAAGGGGCAGTCAGACATCCCTCAAGGGATCCCAGATTTGAGAGAGAACAGGCTGGGCAGAAAAACACCCCCCGTCCCCCACCCCCTGTGCATGAATTCCGTGCATTCTAATAGCATGGAAGAATACTATATCCATACAACAGGTTTTTCTCAGTATTTAAGCACCTTTATAGCATATTCCAACATCAAAAAAAAATGTTGAGTGTTATTCAGATATCAGAAATAAATGTAGAATAGTCCAATTAAATTGGTTGTATAAAGCAGTTGAGATATTAAAAAGTTAAAATATCTGTCATGCACAGGGATACGATATCTGCATCTTCTTTCCTACTTGTGAGTAGGACAAACTTTTATAAAATATTTCTTTCCATATGAGGGTGTATTTAGTCCTGTGTGTTTTTTTCTGCATAGTCTTCTATTGCTCCATTATACCTTTGAAAATATCCATTTACTTTGATGAACATGTTTTTTGTTCATTGCAAAGTAGCTGAAATAACCTAAAATGCCTAATCCTGTTGATGTGCTCTGAATTAAGAGAAGCTTCTGAAGAAATAATGGCTGAAGCCAGGGATATTCTACAGAATTGAAGCTGTCAAAATATAGGCTTGGAGGCTATTTGACTATTTCAATAAAGGAAGGGAGTATTGCAATTGAAAAGTATAATACATTCTTATAAATAGATCTGTCCCTTTTTGGAGACCTTAGTGGGCATGAAAATTGAAGCACTACAATAGCTGTGAAACAGAAACAGTGACATGTAGTTATAAAATTAATTCAATAACAGATGGTGAAGAGAAAGATTATTGAGCTGAATATGAAAAACAGTATTTATTATAATATTTAAAATATAACAAGATAGAAAGAAAATGCATAGTCTACTTTAAACTGCATTATTTATAGAAGAGGAAATTTGTTTGTCATTTAAAAAGAAATAACGGGGGAAAAGATAGTGTATAAAATGATAGTTCTAGCAGGTATTCATTCAATTGTTTTTGCAACAAATATTTACTAAGCACCCACTATGAGTTAGCCACTGAAGGAGACACTGAGGATAAAAAGTGGATGATATAGATCCATTTCTCACAGAATTCAAATTGGTTAGGAGAAACAGGAAAGGGAAAAGGCAGCTATAGATAGTTGGCAGACAGATGATAGATACACATATCTTGTCAAAAGAAGAAATGGAATGGACTCTTCCATTCAGACAGAGACATGAGGCTCAGAATAGCTTTCCTAGGTGATACTTGAGCTAAATATTAAAAGATAAAGAGGTACCACATGAGGACCCATGCACTTGATGAGGCAAGTATAAAAACAGAAAAATGTGAAAAGCATGAAGCACTAGTAAATGAGTAGTTAACATGGCTATAATATAGAGTGCACATGACAATAAAATAATCCTTGGCTCTTAACCTATTTCTAACCTTAAAAAACATTACATAGCATTATTTGGCATACTCATGTTCTTCCCTGAAAAATTAAGATAAATAAATCCTTTAGAGTTTCTTTCAACTCCAATTTATCATTATCTTATGTATTTCAAAATATCTGCTAAAAATTCTATCACAGACTAAAAAATTTTAATCTATTTAATTCTTATAAAAATATGTAATGCATTTTATAATTATCTTATATAATAAAAGAGTAATGTGCAAATCGACCAAACAGCAGAAATACTGGTTACTATGACATGCACTGACCATCATGGGGCAGATATTCAATGCAGGAGCTGCCGGCCAACCTCTTGGTCCATTCCCCCCTCCAGCAGGCTGCAATCTCCTGTTGGGGAACAGGGAACCGGGGATAGGTGGCAGCAGATGCGAGCAGCACCAAGCCAAGGCTCCCACCCTGCTGGTTATCCCACGCACAGAGGGTGACCTGTAGCAGGGGACAGGGTTGTCGAGAGGATGGGAATAGCCAACCTCTCTGTCCCTCTTGTTGGCTGACTGGCTCCGATTTCCTGATGGTGAACAGGGAACCAGGGGTGGGTAGTGGTGGGGAGTGGGGCAGGCTGCCGGCATCCAGGGAAGATGGCCCTGATCTCAGGCCAGGCCTAGGGACCATACCTGTGCATAAATTTCATGCACTGAGCCTCTAATTTACACTAATAAAAGAGAAAGATGCAAATTGACCATACCTTCACAGTGCCCGCCAGCCAATCAGGAGTGACTATGCAAATTAACCCAACTAAGATGGTGAATTAATTTACATATACAGGCACCCAGCAGCCAGGGGTGGGATGCTTGCATTGTTGCCATGGCTATTCTGAGCCTCTGGGCAGCGTGGGAAGGTAAAAAGACAGCTCCAGCCAGATCAAAGGCAGTGCTGACAGCCAGGGTAAGGAAGGCCCATATTGCACGAATCTTTGTGCATCAGGTTTCTAGTTATATATATATATATACAGTGGTACCTCAAGATACAAGTTTAATTCGTTCCATAACCTTGAGGCGTGGGAAACTATGAGACGCTCGAGTCGCGGTAAACTAGTGGGTTGTGTGCAGCCGGCTGATCCGCGCAATTACTCCTATCTCAAATGTTGCTCATATTTCAAAGCAAAAATTGCTCGCTCGAAGGCTCGTATCTCAAAAATCTCGTATGTTAGAGCACTTGTATCTTGAGGTACCACTGTGTGTATATATATATATGTGCATATATTAATTGTAAGCTAATCATATATAAAGTATGTTAAATATATAATCTATATTTATCAAACCTTAATATGTAAATACACCAAATGGCAAAATGACCAAACAACCTGCTGCTATGATGTGTGCTGATCACCAGGTGGCATGTGGAACATGACTGATGGCAGTGGCATCAGGATGATGGAGCAGGTGAACGGGGGCACCAGACCAAGGCAAGGCACTGGTCACTGTCATCAGGGCAAGACTCTGGTGGTAAATGAAAATTCTTTGCTCCCATGCACCACAGTCCTGATGAGTGCTTGCACCCATTGCTGGTGCCATCCCCATTCCCACTCACTGCTGGCACCAGAGCCACTGATTGAATATGTTGCTGGCATTGGCCACAATTGCTTCGTGCCATCAGTGGTTGAGAGCTGGGCCAGCTCCATCAGCACGTGGGAGTGGTGGGAGGAGAGCTGCTTGCAGACAGGGGACCAAGGGCTGCAGCAGGAGGGGTTGGGTGGGGCACAGAGAATAGGCTGAGAACCACCCCTGTGGACACCATAGCCCACAGTTCCTTTCAAAGTACCCATATTTGTGCACTGGGCCCCTAGTTAATTATATTTATGTGGTGTGTGTGTGTGTGTGTGTGTGTGTGTGTGTGTGTGTATGTGTGTGTATGTGTGTGTGTGTGTGTGGCTAATCCTAGGCATAATTTTAATATCTTCATATAATTACTTCCACATTTTTCCCTATACTGTTCATTTCTTTTTTCTCCCACTAACTGGAACTTGAGGTTTTCCATATGCTACTCTCACAAAATTTCACTTTCATTTTTAAAAATATATTTTATTGCTTTTTTACAGAGAAAAAGGGAGAAGGATAGAGAGTTAGAAACATCGATGAGAGAGAAACATCAATCAGCTATCTCCTGCACACCTCCTACTGGGGATGTGCCTGCAAACAAGGTACATGCCCTTGACCAGAATCGAACCTGGAAACTTTCAGTCTAAAGGACAACACTCTATCCACGGAGCCAAACTGGTTAGGGCACAAAACTTTACTTTTTGGTTTGGCTCAGTGAATGGAGGGTCCGAGGTTTGATTCTAGGTAGGATTGGGCCTAAACGGGCAGTCATACATCCCTCTCACAATCCAGGACTGCTAGCTCCCAACTGCTCACCTGCCTGCCTTCCTGATTGTCCTTAACCACTTCTACCTACCAGCCTGATCATCCCTAACTGCTCCCCTGCCAGCCTGTTTGTCCCTAACTGCCTTCCCCTGTGGGCCTGGTCACCCCTAACTATCCTCCCTTGCAGGCTTGGGTCCCTCCCAACTGCCCTTCCCTGCAGGCCTAGTCACCCCCAACTTCCCTCCTCTGCTGGTCTGGTCACCCCTAACTGCCCTCCTCTGCAGGCTTGATCACCCCCAACTGCCCTCCCTTGCAGGCCTGGTCCCTCCCAACTACTCTCCCCTACTGGCCATCTTGTGCTGGCCATCTTGTGTCCACATGGGGGCAGGATCTTTTGACCACATGAGGGCAGTCATCTTGTGTGTTAGAGTGATGATCAATATGCATATTACTCTTTTATTAGATAGGTTAAAGGCCTGGTGCACGGGTGGGAGCCAGCTGGTTTGCCCTGAAGGGTATCCTGGATCAGGGTGGATGTTCCCTTGGGGCATAGGGTGGCCTGGGTCAGGGACCTGTGGTGGTTTGCAGGCCAGTCACATCCCCCATATCTTCTACAATTGAAACTTTGTATCCTGGAGCGGAGCCAAGCCTCCTGCTCACTGTGTGGCAGCAGCCATTGAAACTTTGTTGCCTTAAGCAGAGGCCTGGGCTAGTGAAGGTTTGTGGAAAGCTTGGCTTCCTCCATCACCAGGGTCAACCTAAGCCTCCCTCCTGCTCTGTCTGTGTCATAGCCATCTTGGTTAGGTTAATTTGCATACTCGCTCTGATTGGCTGGTGGGCGTGGCTTGTTGGTGTATCAGAGGTGTGGTCAATTTGCATATTACTCTTTTATTAGATAGGATTTTATCTCTAGATTTTAGGAGCTCTGTTTCCCAAATAAGGTTACTTCACCTTTCAGATTCTCAGTTTTCTCATCTAATTAAGGAGAAATTTCAAAACAAACTATAGATTTATTGTGAGAAATACATGAGAAAATGCTATATAAATGAGTTACGTTGTCAGGGAAAAAAAAAATTGTATCTTTTGATTGGCCCAAGATGTCTTGGAAAAACTGTGCTTTGAATGATAAGCAGGCTCTAACTTATTTGAAGGTAGTAGAATTTTGTCAGGGTCTGTCCCAAGAGTAACCTAGGTTAGAAGAGATTAGTCAGGATAGATACTAAGGAGAGAAAAAGATAGCTTCTACTGAGGACCAAGGATAGACAGGGGTAAGCAGAGATGCAGGGGGTTGGGTTGATATTGGAGGCCAAACTGAGTACTTAGGAGACTTTGGAATGTCCAAGAAGATTATTTGAAGGGAAAATAGTGATAGGACTTTTCAAATAGTTGGATGAATATACTTTCACTTTGTGTTATTAACAGATTTTGGCCATTTATATATATATGGTTTTAGTCAGGAGAAATAAACCAATCTTCACAAATTAAAAAAACAAAACAACCCTAGGGTATCTGAAAACAAAATAATAATTACTATGCAAGAAGGGCAGAAAGGAAAACCTTTTTTTGGGGGGGGGTTGGTTTCGTGTTATTTTTGAGGCAGCGGTAAAAATGCTAAGATAAAACAGGGTTTCCTTACCTGGCTTGAAAGTTTTTACCTGTCTTCAGTAAAAAGCTGAACAAACTGAAAAATCAACAACTGTTCTTAGACTCATCAAAGAAGCTTGGTCACTAGGAGAACTACAGCCCCCAAATTAGACAAATAAGGGAATGCAGAGAAACCCTCAAGCAGACACTTCCATGGAACCAGTGCTGGGTCCAGAAACCCGAACTGTTTTTGACAAACTGCTGAAGGCTCAGTGTGGATAAACTGGAAAGTTAAAAGTTCCAGGGCACTCGTCCTAGAGGTTTCCCACACTTTTCTTTTTGTTACCTCCAGGTCTTCTACAAGGTCCTCACATTAAATATCAGGCAAAAATCCATTCTGGTTTCTAGCAGAGTGAACAGGGAAAGAACCATTATGAAATATGCCAGAGCATTCTGTTCTTGATCAGAACTGCCCACAGGAAAAACTACCAAAACTTATACTATTGAATTTCTTCAAAGACTGACTTGGGAGAAAGAAAATGCCCAAATTTAGTCTGCTCTAGCCTTCTGGAGGTGGAGAGGGTCCATCCAACCCTACCTCACTCTATTCATGGCACTAAATCCAAGGCATGAATATATGAGGAAGCCAAAGCGTCGTGGGTGTTTTGACTAGCATCGCCTCCATGTAAGTTTCCAGGCATGTAATTCACTTCATATACCTAACTGCTGTTTTGAGGAGAAGGACTAGATCTCTGAAAGATTGATTACATATCCATTTATCAAAAAGAACTACTTACAATGAAAGAAAAAATATTTAATCAAGACTATTTAAACTGGCGAGGACACATTTCTTCACTCTGGAGTCCTATGACAGCTTATAAGAGAGATCAACTCAGTTCTGGAGGAAAGAGAAGTTACTCTTTTATGCATATGTCTGAGTTCATTTCATTTGAACTGCAATCCCACTGCAATTTTTGAGTCCATATTTTGAATGTTCATTAAAGACCCACAAGTATATTTTGCAAAAATATGCCTAGACTTACGATATTTAAGATTTTATGATTCATTACATCATTACTGTGTTGTAATTATGCAACTTAAATATTAAAGTATGGCTTTAGTTAAATGTATGTGATTCATATTATGTAAATAAGGAATCAAAGGCTAAGGACAGTTATTGATCTGAAGAGGATAAACAGGATATTAGGAACTGCATATTAGCATGGAAAAAAGACTCCCTATCTCCTGTAATGAACTGAGGGAAATACACCGAAGAATATAATCGCCCATAACGCAGAGAAATAAAAATATTGAAAAGGGTTTCTTGTAAACTACTGATCAGTTTTTGAGCTCTTTAATGGAAGAGGAAAAGGAAGTGGTCTTCTATTTGTTGTATAAGTTAAAATACTAATTTCCTGTGCATTGGAAATATGAAGATTGTCATCTACAGAGTCTCCCTTTTAAAATAAGTCTTTCTCCCTGTCTTTCATGCCTTTTACCTAATTTGTGGGCCACCATTGTTTGTATTGTTGTTTTAAGTTTGTTTTGGAACAAGGCAAACATATAGAGGGTAACCAGAATAACTTGTGTACATACAATCTCATAGTACAGCTAATTTCTACCTTTTTTCTTCCTCATGGCACACATAAGCTAATTACTGAAATTCTATGGCACACCAAAAAATATGCTCTTTGCCTATCTGACAAAGAAATAGGTATAATTTTGATTCATTCACACAGGACATTAATTATTGTGTTGGCTGTTGTCATTTTTTTTAATTTGACAATCTAAGGAAAAAATGGTAAGTACCCCTGACTAAAGACTCATGCACTACATGTTTTAAAAGTTCTTGTGGCACAGCAGTTGAAAATCATCGTCATAGTAAACTCCCTTAAGTCCTAAACTCCTAGTGCTTCCATTTTCCATTTTTGCTGTTATTGATTGTTAATAAAAGGGTGATGAGTTTCAGAGATATCCAAACGGTTGCACATTATTGTTTGTAGAAAAGAGTACATGTATAAGGAGGAAGGAAAATTGACTTTTAAAAGCACTCTCCGACTTCAGATAATGAGGAAAAGAAAAAATTGTATTAAAGGAACAGTTTTTTCATTGACCCCCTCAAATATCTAAGAGCCCCTCTGTGGGTTTGTGATACTTCATCTTCCCTGTACTTAATCTTTTACTTCCCTGTGTATGTGGAACTTTCATTAACTTGAGGAATGCTACAAAGATAAATTTATTTACCATTATAAAGTTCTTAGGATGCACAGTATTTCATAAGCTCTAGATGCAGACTGTAAAGAAGAAAAGAACAATCAACAAAACTGCTGAACTTAAAAAAAATAAGCTAATTAGCAAACAGTTTGTGAATGGTTTTATTTATTTTAGGACCCTTGATTTCTTCCTGTTGTTCTCTAGCTTCTTTACACTGATTTCTACATCCATCATATTTCATTTTTTGAAATCAGCTTATGCACTTAATGGTCCAGGCTGGGCAATCAATGTTGATTGAAATCAACTTCAAATGGATGCAAAAGGTTCATGGCTGTTGCAAGTACCAGCTGTGTAAATCTAAGAGAAAGATAACTGTCAGCTTTTTCCTTAATTATGTATCTCTGCATTTTCTTAAGCTTACTGCTGTTGTAATGACCCAGTAGGCACATGTAGCTAACAAAGAAATCACTGGGTAAATAACAAAGGTTCTATCTTCCAATCCCACCACCCTGACATGATATTTGACAAAATAATTTTTCACTTGCTTGTTAGCCTCTTATAAATGGTTTGATTTCTTAAATACAAGGACAGGGTACATGTCACTGAGATGCTTGTTGAGAATATGCTGTTTCCAAGGTGAACCCAGCTGAGACAATGTCTTTTGCCTTGCTGTAGAAGAAGGGCCATATTCTCAAAATCTGCTAGTATCCTTCTAATTTCAATCCAGATTGTTTTATTTCTCTCACAGTGGGGTTTCTGTGTTTGGGTTTCAGAGTTGAAACTAAGGAAGGTGCATTATAACTCTTTCACTCTGTCATCTTGAGCTGAGCATAAATCATCATCTGTTTCCAAGAGAGGTCTTCATTTGCTCTGTTGGGTTCTCCTCCTCTTCCACTCTTAGCCTACATGAAATCCCTCACTATTTCTTGCTGTCACCTCTCCTCCCTCCCTCCAAAAAAATAAAAATAAAAATAAGTGACCAAAAACTCAAAATAAAACATGATAGTTATTTGTCTCTATAGTTTTAGTTCAACTTCATTGTCTTGGATTTAGTTGCATATTTTAAAATAAAGTTTGTATTTTACAGAAGTTTTGAGTTCACAGCATAATTGGGCAGAAGATATAGAGAATTTCCATATCTTTGCCCCACATATGCATCATTTCTGCCACTATGAACATCCCCACCAAAGTGGTACACTTCTTCTAATAGATTAATCTACATTAACACATCACTATCACCCAAATACAGGGTGTCCCAAAAAATGTATCCACACTTTGAATAATTATAAAGGCAATGTTTAATAAAATTCATTTCATTTTCAAGATTGAGCTATCAGCTGTTAAAGTGTGGATACATTTTTTGGGACACTGTATACATTAGCTTACATTAGAGTTCTCTCGGTGTTATGTAATCTATGAGTTTTGACAAATGTATAACAACATGCATCCACCATTATAGTACTGTGCTGAATAATTCCACTGCAAATAAATGTCCCATGCTCCACCGATTTACCTCTCCTTTCTCCCCAAAACCTAGCAACCACTGATCCTTGACTGTCTCAATAGTTTTTTTTAATATTTTTTATTGATTTTTTACAGAAAGGAAGGGAGAGGGATAGGGAGTTAGAAACATTGGTGAGAGAGAAACATCAATCATCTGCCTCCTGCACACCCCCTATTGGGAATGTGCCCGCAACCAAGATACCTGCCCTTGACCAGAATGGAACCTGGGACCCCTCAGTCTGCATGCTCTGTCCACTGAGCCAAACTAGTTATGGTTTTCTCAATAGTTTTGCAGGATATCATATATTTGAAATTACACCAAAGCCTTTTTAGATTGTCTTCTTTCATTTAGAAATATGCATTTAAGGTTTACCCATGTCTTATCACACTCATCTCCGGTTGTTGCTATCACGAATTATATTTGTATACATTATAATAGATTTATAACTATTGGTTTATGTATTTGTCTTTTTTAATTTATAAAAATATTTTTATTTTTAGTCTTTATTGTTGAAAGTATTACATATGTCCCCTTTTCCTCCTGATTGACTTTGTCCAGCCCACCTCCACTCCCTGCCCCAAGCCTTCACCACCCTATTGTCTGTGTCCATAGGTTATGCATAAGTTCTTTGGTTGATCTCGTACCACCCCCACACCTTCCCTCACCTTCCCTCTAAGGTTCAGCAGTCTGTTCCATACTCCTATGTGGCTGGATCTATTTTGTTCATCAGTGTATTTTGTTCATTTTATTTCACAATTGAGTGAGATCATGTGATATTTGCCTTTCTTTGACTGGCTTATTTTGCTTAGTGTAACATTCTCTCGGTCTCTTCATGCTGTCTCAAAGGATAAGAGGTCCTTCTTTTTTACTGCTGCATAGTATCCCATGGTGTAAATGTACCACAGTTTTGTTATCTACTAATCTGCTGATGGGTCCTTGGGCTGTTTCCAGATCTTAGCTGTTGCAAACTGTGCTTCTCTGAACTTAGGGACGCATACAGTTTTCTGATTGGTGTTTCAGGATTCTTAGGATGTATTTCTTAGAATAAATGACATTTTAGTTAATAGTAGTCAATGCTCCCCTTTTCTGTGGATTCACTTTCTGCGGTTTCAGTACCTTTGGTCAGAAAATATTAAATGGAAAATTTCAGAAATAATTCATAATTTTAAATTGCTCACCATTTTGAGAAGTATGATTAATTTTTGAACCCTCCAGCTCTGTATCCTGCCTGGGAAGTTATTCACCACTTGTCCAGTATATCCAGGCTGTGTACACTACCCATCAATTAATCACTTCATAGACATCTTGATTATTCAATCTATCATCATTGTATCTTAGTACTTGTTCAAGTTTTTCTTTTTTTCAAAGTATTACCTATGTCTTCTTTTTCCTCCATCAACCCCTCCCCCGCCACTCCCACCCATCAGGACAAGCTCCCACCGCCCCAGTGTCCATGTTCACTGGTTATGCTAATATGCATACATACAAGTCCTTTGGTTGATCTCTTATCCCCACCTCTCCACCCTCCCCTGCCTTCCCTCTGTGGTTTGATGGTCTATTCAATGCTTCTCTATCTCTGGATCTATTTTTGTTTATCAGTTTATGTTGTTTATTATATCAAATGAATGAGATCATGTGATATTTATCTTTCTCTATCTGACTTATGTCACTAGCATAATGCTCTCCAGGTCCATCCATGTTGTTACAAACCATCAAAAACTACTAGACTTAATAAATGAATTCTGCAATGTAGCAGGATATAAAATTAAAACGCAGAAATCTAAGGCTTTTTTAGACACCAATAATAAACTCACATAAGGAGAAACTAAAAAACCAATCCCATTCACCATTGCACCAAAAAAATTAAGATACCTAGGTATAACTGTAACTAGGAAGGTAAAAGACTTGTACTCTGGAAACTACAGGATGTTGAAAAAAGAGATCCAAGTAATTTTTATAGTATCTTAGAGCTACATCACAATTTCTACATCATTCACCTCACTTTATCTTATCACACAGGCTTTGTATCATCTCACATCGTTACCTGAAGTATGAGTTCAGTTCAATAGATATTTTGATAGAAACATATATCACAGTTACATAACTTAATTTCTGTCTTTGATTGTTAGTTATTGTATTAACTTATTACTTGCTTAATTTATAAATTAAGCTTTATCTTAGGTATCTATGTATATGAAAAAACATAGTATATGTAGGGTTTGGTATTAAGAGCTATTTCAAGCATATTCTGGGGTTCTTGAAATACATCCCCTGAAGAAGAGGGTTGGGGCTACTTCTATAAAAGGTCAGTATCATTTGTGGCAAAGTTTTTCTGGGAACATAAGTATTTATAAATATATATAAAATAGAAATGAATAAAAAATAGATATGGTTACAACATATTCTTGAATAATAATCTTTTGTTCAAAATCCTTTTGTTATAACATTGAAGGGAAAAATCAGTTCTAGGGCCATGGTCTGTGCAGAGTTTCTACATTATCCCTATGTATGCAGTGGTTTTCTCAGTGAACTATAGTTTCCCCCCACATCCCAAAAACATGCATGTTAGATGTCTTAGCATGTTTAAGTTGTTCCCATCTGAGTGAGTGTTGGAGGAGGGTATGAGTGCTCCCCAAGATGGAAGACCATCCTGTCTGTGGTTGGTTCCCAAGAGGTGCCCTGAAGCTGCTGAGAGTGACTTTAACCACCTGTGACCCTGAACAGGAATTACTGGGTTGGGAAATAACGATCTTACTTGTTCATGTCAATTAGATTCTTAGATTTGCTGTACATTGTTTCTCTTAAAGTCAGAGTTGTCAAGAACCTATTGATGATGTCAAGTGAAAACTTATTGTATGTTAAATACACGCCTTTTGATTATATTGCTCATCAACTAGAACCTATTTGAATATTACAGTCACATTTTCTTTACAATGGTTTTACTGTTTTAAAATTACAGTAATCAAAAGTGAATTGCTGAATATCATAAAGCAAAAATTCAAAATAGATTGCCTTCAAATAAGTTAAAGCAGATTATTTTAAAAAGGCAAATATATTCATAACCGATAGTTGTTACACTGAGACGTTTAAAAACAGGATTCAGACTCAGCCAGTTGTTTTCTGTCATGTTTGGCACTAAGATAAATAAATTCAGGAGTGGTGAAATGGCAGAGTTTTGCTAAGATCACCAAGAAGCAGGAGAAGCCAATGTGTGAAAAAAATAATGTGTAGAAAGAAAAAAGGCAAAAAAACATAGTGAAAGTATATCTGATATTTCTGAATACTTTCCTTCCAAATTCAGCCCATCTTGAGCAATGATTTATCCCTAACCTTGCATTCCAGACAGTAACTTGGTCCATCTAATAACTCCTATGGCTTTTGTTTAAATATGCTTTAGTATGTTTCCCTGATTTGTAACCAAAAGACTCTTAAAAGAGACACGGTACTTTTCAAAGTAATACATTATGACTGGCCTTGTAAACTTGCTTATCTGTGTGCCCTATGATTTGGCCCTGGCATTTCTAGGGCACTCTCTCTCTTCCAGGAAGATTGAGCTATTTTGAATGATCAACAGCAAGATAACCTTAAATTTATTCCAAAAGCTAAAAAAAAAAAGTTATGATCTAAAATAAAATAACAGGACAATAGGCATTTTGAGTAGCTATAGAATTGCTGATGCAGCTCAAAGGCTATTTCGTTTTTCCCATTTAATTCAGTAATAAAATGATGAACCAAGGAAAAAGGAGAGCTAAGGAAATACACTCCAAAGTGCAGTTTTGTTATTACTCTCCCATTGACTTTATCTCATTAGTAAATCATGAAGAGTATTGTTTTAACTCCACATCTAAAGGATACATTCCTGTATATAATGTTTTTATTGCTAATATTCTTGAGTTTTCTATGTCATTTCATAGGGCTATAAGATGACCAAGTAAGTGGCAGAAAATTTCATACTGTTACTGATCACAGTGTGAAAAGAAAACAATAAACACACCAAAAATACATGGTACTAGATGACATCTTTATAGCATGGCTAATAAAGATGATTTGAAACAGTCATTGACTTTGTCTATGTCCAGAACCTAGAGTAAATATATAATTTAATCTTAGTCTCTGAGTTGAAGAGATTTTTTTTTTTTAGTGTCATGACATTGTGTTGTTAAAGATAAGGCCTTCCCCAGCTTTCAGATTTTAAAGCTCAGTTATTAAATTTGGCTTCACGGTGAGATGTGGTGAGGAAAATGGAAGTGATTGAGAGATCGGGGATTAAAATTGGATCTCTGGTTACAGAACTGAAGGAAATCAAAGTGTGGAGCAAGAGTAAGTTGTGGCATCATGCACTAGTCAGTAAACATGACCTTCAAATTGTAACCCCAACTGTCTGTCCCTGAGACCCTTTGACTTTATATTAGCACTCAGGTGGAATGATTATCTAGGATTCATATGGAATATTCAACAGATAAATAATATATATAATTTTGTTCATCAGCTATTTATTAAATATTTAATACCTATCCAATATAGATATTTTTATGACAGGAAACCATAAATGTCCAGTCCATAAAGAAAACAAACTGGTCTGTTATATGAAAGCACATTTTTGTCTAGTGAATAAATTCTATTTTTAAAGGTATCATAAAAAAAGGATATTTTACAGAAAATTATATTCAGTGTTTTAGGGTATTTAAAGAAATAAAAGCATCATCGCTGGAGGATTTCTCTTAGTGAAATACAATTATTGCATATTTTATAAAAACAGTTCATCATATTTTACTACCACCAAGGTTTATGGTCATATTATATAACATACCTGGAACCAACCTAAAGCATAATAATAAATAAACTCTGTATGAATATAGGACATACTTGTCACCAAAAAATGTAACAAAGCTTGAGAACTCTAGATTGCTTTGCACTGAGATGAGAAAAGTGATAGCGGTGATGGACATTTGAAGGCAAATATCTTTGTTTTAATTTGTTTGGTTTGGAGGAGGGACTAAATGATAGAAGATCTCCCTCTTGGGTATGTGGATATGCACACCAACGTGGAAGCTCTCTGAACCCCATCTGCTTGGGGTTTTTATGAAGGCTTCATTATGTAGGCATGATTGATCATTTACTCCATTTTCAGCCCCTCTCCTTCCTTTAGAAAATTGGGGAAGGTGGAATCTGGGCATTCCAAGCTTCTAATTATGGCTTGGTCTTTCTGATGACCAACTCCATTCAGGAGCCATGAGGAGCCCAATCGGAGTTACCTCCTTAAAACAAAAGGTGCTTCTAAGTGCTTTTATCACTTAGAAATGTACAAAGGTGTCAGGTGGGAGTGGTTTGGGGAAAGAGGACAGAGATGAAATATATATATCATTTGTACCATTAAGCACATGTTAATGTACTGATAGTAGTGAAGGAGAGGGCAGGCAGCTTGATATTTTATAGCTTACAGTAGAATATAAAAATACCCTTAATCTACCTAAATATATTTTAAAATAGATTCTAAGCAAAATTTCAGAAATTCTTTAGTTGTAACTTGAACCCTACTTCTGCTTCTCAGATGGATTTATTCATAGACATCTCCTCTACCTTTGAATTTTTGAGTATTTACTTACCCTATTAATCTCTGATAATAATGATATACTGTCTTAGGTTGGAAATGACCTTCATAGTGTTTTTGTTTCATTGTCCCTGATATATTACCGCTATGTTATCACATGGCTTCATATTTATACCAATTCTTTTTACACATCAAATAGTAATTACCTTATGAATATATAAAATGGTTGATTTTCTTCTTTTGACTAAAGTTTTGTCTAAATAAATGAGTCCTGAAGTCCTTTCCCTCTTTAAAAGGTTTCTAAGATATTATAATTTCACAGGAGAACATTTATAGATTTGGAAAAATGGTATTTATCCTCATTTTCTAAAGAAACAGTTAACCTTGAAATTAGACTAAATTGCACACACACAAAAACAGAAGTTTTACATTTGTTGTCTTATTATATTGAGTGAATAACTTGGGGATCATTTGTGAATTTACTCCTTTCAGTGGAATACTACATTTTTGATAATGTTAATCAGGTTCTGACTCCATAATATTAGTACAGTGGGTCTGCCTAATATGACTTCCTCCTCCATCAGTAGTTCCATGACCTGGTAAACCAACTATATCAATTTAGAAATGTTTCACCCAAATAAAAAACATGTTTCATATAGTATCACAAAGAACCTGGGAAAATCAATAGACATTTTTAGTGACAAGAAAGAAAGAGAAAAGATAGGAAAGAAAGAGTGAATTAAGACTAGATTGGGGGAAGAAAGGAAGGAAGGAAAGTAGGAAGTGTTAAAGAAAAAAATTATTAATGACACTTGTTAAAGATGATAAGGCAGCCTTTATTCACAAGGACCATCCTGATAGGTGTAGGGATCCTGAAATGAGGTTTTGTAAGAGGGGAGAGAGAATGGGCTCAACTCTGAATACAACAAGGAAAAGAGGAAATTTATCGTTAGGGGTATGCGGTGAATAGAAAATTAGTTAAGTGGAAATATCAGGTATATGAGGGGACACTGTCTAAATAGATTCAATAGGATTCTTGCCAAAGGCAGGTCAATGTGATCAGATATCATCTGGGGAATGGTGGAACATAAGGAACCTGATCCAATGTCAAGGGTGATCAGTTATTCGGTGAGGAATTCTGGCTAAACTCCTTAGTGGGATTCTTGCTAAAAATGGACAATACAGAAGGGCCAAATTTTTTTTTAATATATTTTATTGATTTTTTACAAAGAGGAAGAGAGAGAGATAGAAAGTCAGAAACATCGATGAGAGAGAGACATCGATCAGCTGCCTCCTGCACGCCCCATAGTGGAGATGTGCCTGCAAGCAAGGTACATGCCCCCGACCGGAATCGAACCTGGGACCTTTCAGTCCTGCGGCGGAGGCTCTATCCACTGAGCCAAACCGGTCTTGGCAGGGCCAAAATTTGAGGCCTTGTTAGTAAAGAGCTCAGAAGAACTTGATCAGAGTTGGGTCAAGCCTTGAATCTTTGTCACAAGAAAAAAGAAGGAAGATATATGGAATCATGAAGCTTATTTACAAATGGTATTCATGACGGGCATAAACTCTCTAGAAGCTCCGAGCTGCTAAAAAAAAAAAAAAAAGAAGAAGAAAAGAAAAAAGAAAGACCAAATTGAGCAATTTTTAAATTGCAACATTTGTATTATCATGATTTTGTGATTTGTGTTTTGCTAGCAAAAATTCCCACTGAACTTGCACCTGCAAAATTGCATGCTGCAAAATATGTTTAGCATGTCATGCTGTGTGCACAAAATGCAGGTTACACATTTAAGTAATATTGAGTTTTAAAGATGTTATCATTAATACTAGAGGGCCCGTGCAAAAATACTAGAGACCCAGCTGGCGATTTGGGGCAATCAGGGCTGTCTTCCCCAATCCCAGATGGGGGCAAATGGGGGCCAGCCAGCCTGGGAGGGCTTGCGGGAGGGATCCAGAGCATGTCAGGCCTTCTTACCTAGTCTTGACTGCCCCCTTCTGGTCAGTGCACTTCATAGCAACTGGTTGAGCAGTCCACCAGACAGTGGAACTGTCAGTCAGACACTTAGGATAATATGCTTTACGAGAGGCCTGGTGCACAAATTTATGCATGGATGGGGTTCCTCAGCCTGGCTGGTGATCAGGGTGGATTGGGGCGGGCTGGCTGGGGGGAGACCCCAAGAGGTTGGCAAGCTGAGGAGGCATAAAAGCTTGACTTGGAGTTCTGGTAGCTGGTGAAGTGCTGTATGCATGTAATTTTATTTGACAGACTTTCTGCCAGTTATTTCTATCTGTGTGCTTGTAAAAGTAATGAAAAAATCCAAAATTAGGGTTTCCTTTGGAGTTTCATTTCCAACCAGAACATGGCTTATTTTTCTTAATATGATACATTTATCTCTAGTAGGATCTAAAGATACTTCCATGATCTTGAGACCTGTCTTCTATAATAACTCAGATACTTTGGGAGCTATTTTATTATTGATTCTCTGCCAGGTTTCTTGGAAGTATTAGCATATAGAAGCCCTGGCCTTAGGATTATAAATGGATTATGTGCTCTATTGTTTGCACTTTTATTTAACTCACTTCACTAATAGGTCACTTCTTAAGCAAATAGTGTCAAACTCACTGTAGACATTACTATAAAGTTTTGCCTTCCCCAAAGCTTCCAGAACTGGCCTATTAGACTAGAATACTTATAGAATATTACAACATCCCTCTTGATCCTGACTATTTTTTTCCAGATCTTTAGTAACTAGTATAATTGTTTTTTGTATAGCAAAGGAATATTCATAACACATGCAGAATATTTTAAATACAGTACTATCCAATATATTTTTGCATGTATATGTATTTTCTTTCTGCATTTGTTTTCAACCATTCTTCCTTTCCATTACACCAAAATTGATATTTCTACCTGTGAAATATATAATGATCATATGCTATTTTATTCATTGATTCTAGTCAAAATACTGTTAAGACCTAGAATTAAAAACAAGGAAAACTCTGCCTCGCTGGGGCACAGATGGAAATGAAATTTTTTATTTTATTTTAAGGAAACAGGAAGACATGTTTTGCTTTTTTGTTCGTATGACCATGCATAATATATAAAATTAGTAGGAAGTTTGCCTTTATTGTAAATGGTAGTATGCTGACTCACTACCAGAATGGGAAGTGGGAGATTATTATTGCTAAGTCTGTCTTTAGTAAAACTAATGATATGATTAAACTGAATTTTACTCTTATAGATAGAGACTTATGTTGCCTTCTGGTCTAATGCATTTTGTAAGTTTTCAGAGATTATTTTAAACCAACTTTTCAGGCTGATGTTTTTTTTTTTATGTATTTTTTTGTTGTTGGTAGTATTACAGATATCTCCCACCCACCCCCCACATCCCCCAGTTCACCCAGCCCCTATCTCCGCCCCCCAGAGCTCCCAGTTCACCCAACCCCCAAGGTCTTCAGTAACATATATCTCATGTCCATGGGTTATGTATATAAGTATGTAAGTTCTTTCATTTTATCTTTTCTCACCCCCCTACCCTCACATCTGAGGTATGTCAGGCTGACGCTTTCTTAAATGCAACTGTTAAGGAGGAGAATATGTGAAGAACATACATTATATCAGTTTCACTTCATGCTTTACTTATTCTTCCTTGAAATAGCTTAAATAGTGTGTGTGTGTGTGTCTGTGTGTGTATGTGTGTGTGTGTGTGTGTGTGTGTGTATACATAGTATGTGTATTTAGTACAGTAATATATACTTATAATGTATACATATAGTATACTAGAGGCCCGGCGCACAAAATTCATGCATGGAGAGGGTGTCCTTTAGCCCAACCTGCTCCCTCTCCAATATGGGATCCCTCTCAAAATCCAGGACTGCTGGCTCCCAAGTACTCACCTGCTTGCCTTCCTGATTGCCCCTAACTTCTTCTGCCTCCCAGCCTGATCATCCCCTAACCACTCCCCTGCCAGCCTAATTAATGCCTAACTGCTCCCCTGCCAACCTGTTTGCCCCTAACTGCCCTCCCCTGTTGGCCTGGTCACCCCTAACTGCCCTTCCCTGCAGGCCCGGTCACCCCCAACTGCCCTCCCTTGCAGCTCTGGTCCCTGCCAACTGCCCTCCCCTGTTGGCCATCTTGTGTCCATATGGGGGCAGGATCTTTTGACCACCTGGGGGCAGTCATCTTGTGTGTTGGAGTGATGGTCAATCTTCATATTACTCTTTTATTAGATAGAGGCCTAGTGCATGGGTGGGGGCCAGCTGGTTTGCTCTGAAGGGTGTCCTGGATCAGGGTGAGTGTTCCATTGGGGCATGGGGTGGCTCGGGCTAGAGGCCTGTGGTGGTTTGCAGGCTGACCACACACCCCAGTGACCCAAGTGGAGACCCTGGTATCTGCAATTTATTTATCTTCTCCAGTTGAATCTTCATAGCCTGGAGTAGAGCCAATCCTTCTGCTCACACAGTCATTGAAACTTTGTTGCCTTATGTGGAGGCATCAGCCATCAGCTGACCAGGCTTTGCAGAAAGCTTGGCTTCCTCCATTGCCAGGAGCAACCCAAGCCTCTCTCCTGCTCTCTCTGTGGCTGTAGCCATCTTGGTTAGGTTAATTTGCATACTCACTCTGATTGGCTGGTGGGCATGCTGGTGGGTGTGGCTTGTGTGTATAGTGGAGGTATGGCCAATTTGCATATTACTCTTTTATTATATAGGATAGTCTATACTAATAAAAGAGTAACATGCTAATGGAGCATACCTTTGCAATGCCTACCAGCCAATCAAAAGTGAGTATACAAATTAACCCAACAAAGATGGTGGATCAATTTGCATATGCTGGGGCTAAATGGCCAGGGGCAGGGGAGCAACACCCCAGCTGCTCTGGGCCTCTGGGCAGCATGGAAAGGCAGAAAGTTGGCTCTGGCCAGAGCGAGGGTGGGGTGGCAGCCAGGGGTAGGAAGGCCCACTCTTGCATGAATCTTTGTTCATTGGGCCTCTAGTATAGAATATATATATATATAATATATATTATATATGGTGTACCATAAAGTATGTTATATTAAAATAAATACAAACTATGGCCCTACAACCCTCAGTGCAAACACCAGTCAGAAGTTCACATTGTCACCTATGCTTCTGACTGATGGACAGCAGAGAGGATTCCCATGACTCCCTCCTTGGACGTCACATGCTAGTTACAAGTCCAGGTTGTTGCCTGTACTTATGATTAAGGACTCCCTTCTTCCTTGGGTTTAATTAATTTGCTAAAGCAGCTCACATAATTTAGGGAAATATTTTGCTTATTATATCACTGGTTTATTATAAAAGTGTGTAACTCTGGAACAACTAGACTGAACAAATTAATAGAGGAAGGCATGGAAAAAGGATATAGAGTATTTATGCCCTTTCTGGGTGCACCAGTCTCTTCAAATCTACATTTGTTCATCAATCCAGAAGCTCTCTGACCCTGTTCTTTGCGGCTTTATGGAAGCTTTATCACATAGTCATAATTTTTTAAATCCTTGGCCATTGGCAATTGGAGTCAATTTCTAGATCCTCTCCCCTTCCCAGAGATTGAAGGTAGGTGGGGGAGACCAAAAGTTTCAACCTTCTAATCATGTAGTTGGGTTCATGGGTAACCAGCCCCCAACCTTACATGAACTCCCAAAGCACCTGATTAATACAATGAAAGATCACTGTTGCTCTCATCACTTAGGTTACACCAGGGTTTTAGGAGATCTCTGCTAGAAATGGGATGAAGACAAACTATATATCTCTTCTTGTAACTCACAATATCATAGGAGCCTTAAACCCAGTGTAACTAGCGTCCTTGTAAGAAGAGAAATTTGGGCACAGACATGAATAGAGACATGATGATGTGAAAAGAAAGACATAAGGATAAGATAACCATTTATAAGCTAAAGAGAAAAGTCTGGAACAGATTCTTCCCTTACAACCCCCAGAAGGAACCAAATTTGATGACACCTTGATTTTGGGATTCTAAACTCCAGAACTATGATACAATAAGTGTCTTTTGTTTAAGTTACCCACTCTGTGGTCTGTGTTACAGTAACCTTAGGAAAGAAACAAATATAGTATCATTTAGAAATTATGTGACAGACTTTTCACAAATTCTAGGACATTGTAATTCAATAACAGATAATTATGAATTCATTATAAGATTATTACTATTGAACAATCTTGGAAAATCATTTTCTGAAATTTGTACTATCATTTGAAAGCATGTATTTTAGAATACTGGCAGTTAAAACACAGGCAACCAAATGAAACATAACATCTATAATGGTAATATGCTAATTAGACTGGGTAGACCAGATGTCTTCTGGACACCCTTCTGGACAAAGACATGGTGACAGGGGCCAAGGCAGAGGTGGTTAGGGTCAATCAGGTAGGTAGAGGAGCAGTTAGGGGTGATCAGGCTGGCAGGGGAGAGTATTTAGGAGTGATCAGGCTGGCAGGAAGAGGCACTTAGGAGCAATCATGCAGTCAGGCAAAGGTGGTTAGGGGCAATCAGGCAGGCAGGGGAGCAGTTAGGGACATCAGGCAGACAGGCAGAGTGGTTAGAGGCAATCAGGCAGGCAGGCAGGTAAGCTGTTAGGAGCCAGTGGTCCCGGATTGCAAGAGGGATGTCTGACTGCCAGTTTAGGTCCAATCCCAAATTAGAGAAGGTGTAGGCTGGACTGAGAGACCCCCCCTCCTGTGCATGAATTTCATGCACTGGGCCTCTAGTTAAACATAAAATGCTAATAGTTTTGTTATACGTAGGTGAAAATAATTTTATATTGTGCATAATTTACCATATGCAGTTCAAATTTAAATGGGGGAAGACAGAACTTAGGCTACACCCCATAAGTTAGACATGGCCATTACCAAAGAATTTTTTAGACAGGGCAAGACAGCAGTGTAATTCCATCTACTAGTATTATTACTCCCAGGTCATTGAGTGTTTAGTGAACTTGCTGTCCAAACTGAAAGAAGGCCCTGAGTTTTTGCTTGTCTCTCTCTTTTTTAAAAAATTCAAATATTTTTTGCAGTAAGTGGAGAGAATGATTTACATTTTTATAGACTCATGTGTTGTTCACCATAAGAACTGTTAAATAGTTAAAACATTAGTATTGGTATTGTGTTAATACAATTATGGTCTAAATCATACTATTTGATAGAACTTTTTGCAGTGATAGAAATAATCTACATCTGTTATGTCCTGTATGATGACCACTAACCATATGGTGGCTCTTGAAAAATTAAAATATGAGTAGTATAGCAAAGGGATTAACTTAAACACACACATATAGGATTCATTAATGTTTAAAGAGAGAGCCATGAATATTCAATAAATGCTATTTAGAAAAAACTGGATAATCACATATAGAATAAAATTGGACCTCCATCTTACAATACTCAGAAATTTTAACACAAAATGGTTGAAAAAATGTAAATGTGAGACCTGAAGCCTTAAAACTCTTAATGGGGTGGGGGGAGGGCAAGAGGAAAGCTCCTTGACATTATCCTTGGCGATCCTTTTTTGGTCTTTGACACCAAAAGCACATGCAACAAAGCAACAATAGATAAATAAGACTTCATCAAACTAAAAAGCTTCTGGTTACAAGAACAGTTATCAAGATGAAAAGGCAACCTACTTAATGGGAGAAGATATTTGCAATCATATATCTTATACAGGGCTAATAATATATATGAGTCAATAGCAAAATGAAAATCCATAAAAATGGGCAAAAGACCTGAATAAACATTTTCCCAATGAAGACATAAAAATGGCCAATAGGTACATGAAAAGATGCTGAGCACCACTAATCATTAGGGAAATGCAAATCATAATCACAATGAGTCATCTCACATCTGGGTGCAGGCTGGGCTGAGGGACACCCTACCCCCTCAGTGCACTGGGCCTCTGGTCTAATGACAAAAATCCAAAGACTGCTTCAGTCAAACATTTGTGTACATTAGATATACAGACCTTACTCATCTTAACAACTAGGAGTTTGTACCTTTTGACCAACATTTAGCCATTTTCCCCACCTGCTTTCCCCTGGCAACTACAATTCTAGTCTCTGTTTCTATGAGTTTAGTTCTTTTAGATTCTATATATATGTGAGATTGTGCAGTATTTGTCTTCTTCTGTCTGACTTATTTCACATAGTATAATGTCCACAAGGTCCTTTCATGTTGTTGCAAAAGTCATGACTCTATCTTTTAGACAAATAATATTCATTTGTACATAATATACACCAATTTCTCTATTCATTCATAGACATACCTAAGTTGTTTTGTATCTTGGTTATTGTAAATGAGGCTGCAGTAAAAATGGGAGTACAGATGTCTTTTTGAGAAGATGATTTCATTTTCTTTACATAAATATCCAGAAGTGGAATTGCTAGGTCAAATGGTAGTTCTATTTTTAATATTTTGAGGAAATTACACACAGTTTTCCATGGTGGCTGAACTATTTAATTTCCCACCAGTAGTGTAAAAGAGTTCCTCGTTCTTTATATCCTTGCCAACATTTGTTACATCTTGTCTTTTTGACAACTTTTATTAAAGAACTAACAGAATACAGGGTATTGTCCCAATAGGTTATTTGCATTTACTTTGCTGAAGTTCTTGTGTTTACTTATCTCCAGCTATGGAGAGATATACTAATTGTTCAGATATCTTATTTTCCATGAGAGACAAGAAATCTAGATTCTTTTTTATTCAAAACCTCCAAATTAATGTTTTTAGGTTATTAAGAAAGCCAAGGAAAACATGCTTGTGACTTTGTTTTGGACTAATGGCCACCAGTTTGTCAATTATGCCACCTTAAGATTCTTCTTCCCAATCCATACAAATTCGTGGTTTTACCAATTGTGTACTTCCGAAGTTTATGAAATTAGTAATCCTAAATAATAAAAGAGTAATATGTAAACTGACCATCACTCCAACACACAATATGGCTGCCTCCATGTGGACATAAGATGGCCTGCAAGGGAGGGCAGTTGTGGGGGGTAATCAGGCCAGCAGGGGAGGGTAGTTAGGGGTGACCAGACTGACAGAGGAGGGCAGTTGGAAAACACCAGGCCTGCAGGGAAGGACTATTTGGGTGGAACCAGGCCAGCAGGGGAGGGAAGTTTTGGGCAATCAGACCAGCAGAGGAAGGCAGTTAGGAGTTACTGGACCAGCAGAGGAAAGCAGTTGGGGCAGTCCAGTTTTGCAGGGAAGGACTATTGAGAGGGACCCAGACCAACAGGGGAGGGTGTTTATGGGCAATGGGCCAGCAAAGGAGGGTATTTGGGAGGGGCCCAGGCCTGCAGGGAAGAACTGTTGGGGGGACCCAGGCCAGCAGGGAAGGGCAGTTGTGGGCAATCAGGCCAGCAGGGGAGGGCAGTTAGGGGTGACCAGGTCAGCAGGGGAGGGAAATTGGGGGAGATCAGTCTTGCAGAAAGAGCAGTTGGGACAACAAGGCCTGCAGGAGAGAGCATTTGGGATGGACCAGGCCTGTAAGGGAAGGCAATTTGGGTGATCAGGCCTGCAGGGGAGGGCAATTAAGGGTTACTGGGCCAGCAGGAGAGTGCAGGTAGGGGAAATCAGGCTGATAGGGGAGCAGTTAGGTGTTGATTAGGCTGGTAGGGGAGTGGTTAGGCAGGGGTGATTAGGTTGGCAGGCACAAGAGGTTAGGGGAAATCAGTCAGGCAGACAGATGGGTGGTTGGAAGCCAACAGTCCTGGATTGTGAGAAGGATGTCCGACTGCCTCAAGGGGTCCCAGATTGGAGAGGGTACAGGATGGGCAGAGGGACACACTCCGCACCCCCATGGAAGAATTTCATGCACCTGGCCTCTAGTACATTCATAAAGTTAATGATGAGTTTATTTAGCTGGTCCTTGACTCAAGGCTACTGTCCAGCACATGCATTGTATTGGAACCTTCTTGAACTTTTCTACTGTGGTAGATATAAGTTCATATGAGAGGATGATAGCAGCCAGCAAACATGATTTCTGCAAAAGTCATAGAAAGCTCACTTTGTATTTGTATTGACACAAGTTTTTTTAAAAATATCCCTTATGAATGCCAAAGATTCGATGTGACTAGATAACAGCATTGCAGATCATCAGAATACTATGAAAATGGAAAAATGATGTCACAGTATGTAAATTATGTGTAAATTACTTGTAAAAATTGAAGGTCTGAATAAAACTTTAAGACATTTCTATACTACTTTTTGCCTACTGTCAGAATATCTCTGCTATCCATCCATCCTTTCTTCTTTTTTTTTTTACAAGGACAGTCATATAGGCATGTAATGAAACATGCAAATAATAACTTATAAGTATTTTTGGAAGTCATGTTACATAGTCTGTTCTTTATATCACAGTAAGATCTGGAATATATCTCTCTATATCTATAATTTAGAGAAGTGACTGCCACATAGAAAGGTCAGAAAATATAAGTTATGTTTATTATGAGTATATCATAAATTATAGGGATATATTTGATTTGCTAATTTGTCCTTTATATTCCTTCTGAGTGTAATAAAAATAAACAGTGTGAGAAAACTAGCTAGTTAAGTAAATGGAGATTTACTATGTATATTTTTTTCTACAATTAGAACCCTCCTTGTTGGTAAGAAAGCTTTACATCCATCTTCCTTAGCTTAAGAGCTTTTAGATATAACCATGATTTATGATCTACACTAGAACAGTAGCCAATATCTGAAAACATCTGCACTTGAACCATCTGTTATGCCTAAATACCAGATGTTATATATGTTGAAAATTTATATTTACTGAAATTGCTTAATACATGTACTTAGCCTACTTACAAGACTGCAGCTAACAACAACAACAAAAAAAAAAACACAAAAAAAACACCCAAACATAGACTTGAAATGTTCTTGAGTCATGGATGGATAAATGCATGCCATAATATCTCCCAGGACATTGAGCATAATACTCTGGCAGGTTAATAGGGAAAATTTAGTGGAACTTTATCTAAGCACTTAAAGGTTTGTGGCTGGTGAAAATAATTGAGTTATATGAATAAGAAAATTTTACCTCAATAGAGAAAAACAGGGAAGACTGCAGTACCAAAAGCCATAGGATTGATAATCCTAATAAACATTTTAATGTGCTAATAGGCATTGTGCGTGTGAGAGGGGGCAGGTATGCTGTATTAGACATAATGTAAATTAAAAACATTCTTTACCATGGTAATGACAGAGAGTATTCTTATAGAAAATAAAAAGAACTATCTAACTTTTCCTGTTTTCTCTCACCTAACTTACAACAGAGTTCATTTCAAATTTATATCATGCTGAGTGATATATGGTGAAATGTTATGCATAAGTATATAATTACATATATATCTATTTTCTATATCTATCTATCTACATCTCTGGTTCTTTAGCAGCCATGCAGGCATCTCCTGGATTTTAAATGGCTACAAAATTAAGCTATACTACCTGAAGTGTAGTTTAATCTCCAAACTATGGCCCTACAAAATGGCTTACCACTCTTCCTTCACTTGGTTCATTCTGTGTGTGTGTGTGTGTGTGTGTGTGTGTGTGTGTGTGTGAGAGAGAGAGAGAGAGAGAGAGAGAGAGAGAGAGAGAGGGGGGGTTGATTACATAGAATAAAATACTGAGACAAAATATCCTGAGTATATTTAACAATATTTCATTTTAATATAACAATAGCAAGAAAGAAATTTGAAAAATCATTTTATCTCAAACCTTTGAGCTAATAATAAGAAAGAGTAATATATAAACCTGCTAACTTTTATGTTTTATTCTTTTTTAATTTTATTGTTTAAAGTATTACAAATAGTAGTACATATGTCTCCTTTTTTCGAAGCCTCTTGGTCCTCTCTCCGCCTTCCCTACCCCCCCAGTACATGCCCTCACCTGACCCCCGCCCCAGTGTCTTGTATCCATTGGCTATGCTTATATACATGCATACAAGTCCTTTGATTGGTCTCTTATAGTCCCGCTCCCACCCCAACCTCCCCTGCCTTCCTGCTGTAGTATGACAGTTTGTTCATTGCTTCTTTGCACCTGTATTTTTTTCCCTTGATTCTTTTCTTTAAAAACAGCTTGCCTATGCAGGCTAGAAATAAACCTATAAGAACAACAACAACAACAAAAATGTTTGAGTCCCAATTTCAATGTCCAATAGTTCTGAGTCCCAGTTTCAATGTCAAACAGTTTCTATGTGTACACGTCAATAATGGTATCTGGATGGTGGACAAATGGTGGCAATGTAAACCTGCTAACTTTTATACAGTGGTACCTCAAGATACGAGTTTAATTCGTTCCATAACCTTGAAGCATGGGAAACTATGAGACGCTCGAGTCTTGGTAAACTGGTGGGTCCTGTGCAGCCGGCCGATCCATGTGACTACTCCTATCTCAAATGTTGCTCGTATTTCAAAGCAAAAATTGCTCGCTCAACGGCTCATATCTCAAAAATATTGTATATTAGGGCACTTGTATCTCGAGGTACCACTGTACATTAAACCCATGCTGAGAAAAACCCAGGGAAAACTGCTCTGTATGAAGGCCCCAACCTTAGCATGTTTTTGACATCCTATTTCCTCCCAAGACACTTCACCTCCAGGTGGGTAGAAAACAAAACAACAAATGATCAGGAAAGCCTGTTTTAAGCCTTTCTTCAGTTGTGTGGCTGAGAAATAAAAGGTGCCAATATTTGACTTTGATATTTCCAGAAAAGGCTTTTTCCCAAATTGAGTTATGAATAAAATGAAATAAAAATTATATTTAATTTTTTACAATTTGTTTTCTCTCTATTAAAATAAATACAACGAAGGACAGGAATGCACATCTATGTTTTATGTAACTATCTCTTAGGAAAATATAATTTCTTAAAACCTACATTTCTTTTTTTTTTCTTTTTTATATATTTTATTGATTTTTTTACAGAGAGGAAGGGAGAGAGATAGAAAGTCAGAAACATCGATGAGAGAGAGACATCGATCAGCCGCCTCCTGCATGCCCCACAGTGGAGATGTGCCCGCAAGCAAGGTACATGCCCTCAACTGGAATCGAACCTGGGACCATTCAGTCCACAAGCCGACGTTCTATCCACTGAGCCAAACCGGTCTTGGCAAAACCTACATTTCTTGATGGCACCACAATGAATTTCCTCTAAATCATTAACAAGTGGAACCCTTAGCAATCATTCTGTCTCTTAGCTACTTGTACTGTCACTGTGATGACAGCTGAACTTAACACATCATTTGTTTTCAAAATATGTCTTTCAGGCAACAAACTGGCTCAAAGTCTACTTTTCTGCTATATTAGTGTGTTTGTATTTGTCAAAATATCTCTATTTAAATGGTTGCTTTGAATATTTCAAGTGTCAGATTTTAGACATTTATTAATTGAGCAAAAATAAAACGTCATTATGTACAGTATGACACAGATAAAAAATTTAGAAACCTGATTTAAAATTCTATATTTTAACATCAGATATATAATGCTTATTTTATGTATCAAAGCAGCTCATTACAGAGATATTTCAGGGGAAATAGCAGTGCCATGGTGAGAGATATTTTATTCATATCAGAGAAAGAATATGTTACTTCAGATGTCAAAACCTGTATGGCACTGTCATCAGCTTTCAAGTGTCAGTAACCAATCTGGGATATTGAGCTAAGTAATGAGATCTCTTCTTTGCTGACTTTAGCAAGATATATGTATATCTTTGGTAAATAAATCAAATGATAAAATGCAAATAAAAAAATACATTGATAATCAGCCCAAAACACAGGCATAGATGCTTCCATTAAAACTCGTTTTTCTGTTTGTCCTTGTAAGTCTAATTTAGGCAATCTCTTAGATGAGTAATGTTGGAGACTTAGTGTTCTGGGAGAATCTAGCCCAATTAGTGAAAAATGGTGCAGCAAGTAAAAGAGAATGCAGACCCATTCAGCAAATCCCTAACAGTTTATCTACTGTGCCTTCATACGAACAGTGACATGAAGAGAGTATTTTTTATTTTTTAGCCCCAGAGAGACAGTCTCATGGGTGAAACAGAACTGGTGCTCATATACTTGACCTTGGGTAAATGTCAAAAAAGAGTTTAAATACACACACACACACACACACACACACACACACACACGGAAGAATAATCTTTAGTATGAGTTGTCTGAATATAGGAGATGGACCACATAACTCTTCACAATGGTTTTAGATATCCTATTGCACCCAGGATTTGAAATGTTACTAAATTGTCATTACTACAGATGTGGCTCATAGCAACTGTTGAACTTAAGGCTTCAAAGAGATACCATTTTTGTTTGCAAGTAATTAACTAGAAACGAGGTAGTATGAACACTACTGAAGGCAATGAAGAGCACATTTTTTCCACCTTCTGCAAAAATATCTTAAAGAACAGCTAGTCTAAGGCAAGTGGATGGATTTGTAAAAGCTGAAAGGAATTTAGATGTCAGTTAATCCATCCAGTCTATGCTTATTTAAGAGGCATAGAGGCACAGCCTGTGTGGTTTAGTGCTTGAACATCAACCTATGAACCAGAAAGTCATGATTTGATTCCCTGTTGGGGCACACACCTGGATTACCAGCTTGATCCCCCCTGTGTGGGGTGTGCAGGAGGAAGCCAATCAAAGACTCTCTCATCACTGATATTTCTATATCTCTCCCTCTCCCTTCCTCTCTGAAATCAACAAAAATTTATTTTAAAAAAAGAAGCATAGAGATGCCAAACACCTTGCCTAAGGTCATAATTAATCAATGACAGACTCAATACTAAGAATAAGATAATCTCTTTCCTTATCATGTAGTATGCCTTCTTTGCAATCGGATCATCCACAGTACTCTACATTGTAAAACTGCCTGAAAGTTTAGATATTTTTCTTTTTCCATCTATAATATTTGGCATGCAGAACTGATTCAAGCTGTATAGGATTCTGATGTCTTAATAATTCCCACCTGTAATTATTCTAGAAATTTGTAGATCTAAAAACAGCAGCTATTGAAATCTGTTGTTATAATTCAGAAGATCATGAAGCAATAGTGACTCAGATAAAGAGGATTTTTAGCATAGCTTTTACTACTCACCTGCTGGGTTGCCTATGGAGATGAAGACCCCAGAGGGCGGTTAATTTCTTAGTAGCTATTTAAAGGAATGCATGAAAATGGTGGTAAAGTTCATGCACTTTATCTCATAATTGAAATCTTCCAAGTCACCATAATTTGTTTATTGCTACTTTGGTAATAGTTCTTGCCAATATAAAATTTGAATATATAGCAAAATATTTTAACATTTATATACAATATGTTAGTTTGCAATTATTTTAACTACATTACTGCTTGTATTTCTCCTACAGAGGAGAAAAAAAAATATCATGAAGTTAATTTTTCACACTCAGTTAAGTTATTAGTAGACACATAACTTTACATTTGAGCTTACTGATATCAAGAGCTATGTGCATAAGATGGAAAGACCAATCTGGAAGTTTCTCTTTCTTATACCAAAATTTTTGCTTAAAGATTTTTCCCCTTTCCTATCACTTCCACTTTTCTTTTTGCTATTATATCTGTATACCCTAGGTTATACGGATATCTATACATATGATGAAAAACACTATATGAATGTGTTGACTGATATATATTGACAACAAAAATTCCTTCACCCGAAAACTTTTCAACCTCAACTTTTTTTATCATCATCACCACCATCATTGTCATTAACAGGCATCTTACAGCTAATATGTTCAGTAACTAACCAGAAAAGGAAGGTCTTGGAGAAAACAAAATATTTTTATTAAAAATAGCTTTTCTGTGAAAACATAACTACTTCTTATGAAACTATAATAATCAAAATCATCTAGTTGTCAAATAACACTTCAGGGATGGAATGGACAGTGTTTTGGATAAGCTATTGATAGACAGCTCTGAAATAAGTATAATATTTTTCTGAAAACTTAAATTAGGATGGTTAGTCCAACCGGGTGAACTTAAAGCTTTAGTTCAACTAATTTTCTCATTCACTTAAAAACTCTCTACATAAAGTTTTATACATGAGAAGAAAATATAATCCACTAAATATCTTTTTATTCAATTTGACAAATTAATTAATCAGATTTTATTAAGCTATGTTTATAAATTTGCACTTTAGTTATTAAGTTAAAAAACCTTGAAGTTGGTTTAGTCTACACAATATTAATTTATTGCCAGAAAAAAATATCTTATGTTCTCTCCATTCATTTCACCATATTACTGTATCCTGCCCCTATATAAGACACATGTAATCCCAGATTTATTCATACCAATAAGGATAAACTATAAAATGAGGTCAATAGAAAGTTTGGAGTTGAGAAATATAATAACTGAAATGAAAAATTTATTAGAGGATCAAAGAGAGAATCAAAATCAGCAGATCAGAAGCAACTCAGTAGCATAAAGAATAGGGCAGGTTGTTGGTAGGAATGCAAAAAATGGTATACCCACTTTGGAAGACAGTGGTTTCTTACAAAACTAAACATATTTTTACCCTATGATCCAACAATTGCATTCTTTGGTATTTACCTAAAGGAGATAAAAACTTATCTGTACTAATAAAAGCATAATATGTTAATTAGACCAGTCAGCCAGACAACCTTCTGGACATCCTTCTGGATGAAGCCGCAATGGCATGGGCCAAAGTAGAGGTGGTTAGGTGTGATCAGGCAGACAGGTGAGCAGTTAGGGGCAATCAGGCAGTCATGTAGGGTGGTTAGGGCAATCAGGCAAACAGAGTGGTTAGGGGCAATCAGGCAGGCAGGCAGGTGAACAGTTAGGAGACAGCAGTCCCAGATTGCAAGAAGGATGTCCCATTGCCAGTTTAGGCCCAATCCCACAGAGATCCCTATGGATTCAAGGCCTAAATCGGCAGTAGGTCATTTTTTGAGGGTTTCTGGATTGCGAGAGGGTGCAGGCTGGGCTGAGGGACCCCCCTCCATGCATGAATTTCATGCACTGGGCTTCTAGTGTCCACATAAAAACCTGCATATAGTTGTCTATATCAGATTTAGTTAAAATTGGCAATACTTGAGAATAAAAAAGATGTCTTTAATTAGGTGAGTGGATAAATAAACCATAGTACATATAGACAGCATAATATTATTCAGGACTAAAAATGTATGAACTATCAATGCACAAAAGACATAAAAAGCATATATGAATATTACTAGGTAAAAGAAGCCAATCCGAAAAGACTGCATGCTCTATGATTTCAAGTATAAAACATTTTGGAAAAGGCAAACTATGCCAGTGGTTAGGGGTGAGAGGAGGGATGAATAGATGGAGCACAGAAGATCTTGAAGACAGTGAAAATTCTCTGTATGATACCATAATGATAGCTTGTTATCCATTGTCCAAATCAATAAGAATATGCAACGCTAAGTGTAAACTGTATTTCAAATTACAGATTTTGTGTGATTATAATGTGTCATTGCAGCTTCATCAGTCATAACAAATGTAACATTCTAATAGAAGATAGCAATGGGAAGTCTAGACATGCGTGTGGGTAGAGTTGTCAGAAATTTCTGTATCTTCATCTCATCATTGCTGTGGACCTAAAAACTACTTTTAAAAATAAAGTCTTTAGCCCTGACCAGGTACCTCAGTTGGTTAGAACATCATCCAGATAGGCTAAGGTTCTGGGTTTGATCCCCGGCCAGGGCATATACAAGAATCAACAAATGAATGCATAAATAGGTGGAACAACAAATTGATATTTCTATGTCTCTCTCTCTCTTTGTCTCTCTCTCTCTCTCTCTCTCTCTCTCTCTCTCTCTCTTTCCCTCTCTTTCTCTCTCTCTCTCAAATAAATTTTAAAAATAAAAATAAAAAATAATACATTTAAAAAATGAATTGGGTAGACATAGAGATATATAGGAACGAAGTTTTGTATATTATTTGCATTAGTGTGTTTGGACTGTCTCAACTATGTGCCACAGACTGGGTAGCTTAAACAACAGATATTTATCATCTTATAGTCTAGCGGCTAGAAATCCAAAAGGTCTTGGCAGACTTGGTTCCTTCTGAGGTCTGTGAGGGAAGGATCTATTCTAGGTCTCTATCCTTTGCTTATAGCTGGCCATCTTCTCCCATGTCTCTTTACATTGTCTGCATTCTATGGACATCTATGTCCAAATTTCTCCTTTTTGTAAGGACATCAGTTATGTTAATGTAGGACCTACCCTAATAACTTCATTTTAATTCACTTCTTATCTCCAAATATAATCTCATTCTAAAATACTGGGATTTAGCACTTCAACATATGAATTTGAGGGGTTGAGCAGAGACACAATTCAATGCATAACACTATTGAAATTAAATTAGTAGGAATCCAAACTGATAGTTGTAAGTTATTAATTGTAACCCCCAGCAATCATTAAGAAAATAACTAAAAAATTAAGTAGAACAAATAGAAGATAATTAAAATGATACACTAGAAAATATCTATTTAACACAAAACAAGTAAAAATGGAATAATAGTGGATCAAAAAAAGATAGTAACACATTTGTAAAACAAAGAACAAAATTGCAGACATAATCTACTTTATAAATTATTACAGTAATAAATGTAAATAATTATCATTCCAATTAGATTAATTAGCATTTTAATTAAAAGACAGACATTGGCAAAGCAGTCAAGAACATGCTCCAACAATATGCTGTCTATAAGAGACAGAGTGCCCATTCAAAGACACAATAGGTTGAAAATAAAGGAAAAGAAACAGACATACCATATTTGCATTTACGGAAAGAGAGTTGGAGTGACTAAAATAATATCACAAAATAGAGCTAAGACAAGACAAGTATTTTTACTAGTGAAGAATGGCATTTTGTGATATAAGCATCACTCTTTCAAGAAAGTATAAGAACTATAACCATATTTATATCTGATAAAGACTCAAAATACTTTAACTAAAAACAGACAAAATTGAAAAATTAAATAGATAATTCAATAATAATAGAGACTTCAACACCTTACTAGTAATAATGAATAGAGCATCTAGAAAAAAGTTCAGCAAGGAAATGGATTTGATCAACAGTTTATACCAACTTATAGAACATTTTATTCAACAACAGAAGAATATGTATTTTCCAAAGTGAACATGGAATATTATTCCAATAGATCACATATGTGCCCATAAAATAAATCATAATTAGGTTTAAAAGGATTGAAGACATACAAATAATGTTCTCCAATCTCAATTAAATGAATGTAAAAATCATTAAAAGACAAAGAAAAAAGAGAGACATTTCAAATGATTGGAATCTAAAATAAAAGGAAAGACATTATTAGCAACCTTACAGAAATAAAAATGATTATAAAGGAATGCTGTCCAAATTGTATAGAAAAAATTTACATAACCTAGATGACTTTAGTAAGTTCTTAGAATTATTTAGAACTATATAGACAACCAAAGCTGGCTCAGAAGAAAGTTAAAATTGAATAGACCAACAAATCAGGAGATTTAAATAGAAATTAAAAAATAAAAAACATAACTTGGACCTCATAAAAAAGTACAATAATTGATGCTACCAAGGAAATTAAATTATTGTGAATGGGATAAAATATTTGTAATTCATATATCTGATAAGACATTTTTAAAGCACTCTTGCAATTCAACTAAACAATGACAGTAACCCAATTATAACATATGTAAACAATTAAACAGACATTTCTCCAAAGAAGATAAACCAATAGTAAGATATAAAATGTTGATAATAAGTCATTAGAGAAATTCAAGTCAAAACCACAATCTGATACTATTTCACAGCCACTGAAATAGTTATCATTAACAAAACAAAAGAACAAGCTAAATAAATGTTTAGAGCTCTCAAACATTGCTGATAGACATGGAAAACAGAGCAGTGTGGAAAATTATTTGTGGAAAATAATTTCTCAAGGTTTATACATATAATTACCCATCAATTCCACTCCTAAGTATGTGTCCAAAAGAGTTTAAAACAGGTACTCAAATAGTTGCATGCAAAATGTTCACTACTGCACTACTCACAATAGCCATCAGGTGGAAACTAGAAAAGCCTTTTTTTGAGGAATGACTGAGTGAGGAAATAGGGGAAAGGAAAGTGAAAATCATCTGGATTATTTAGATTCATAACCTGTCTTGAATCCATTTTCCAATAGTTAGAAAGTTATCAATTAAAAATCTTTGCAAATGGCTCTAGCCTGTTTGGTTCAGAGGATAAAGTGTTGACTTACAGACTGAAGAATTCCAGGTTTGATTCTGGTGAAGGGCACATACCTTGGTTGCAAAGCCCCAGTAGGAGCCATGCAGGAGGCAGCTAATTTATGATGTCCCTCTCTTATTGATGTTTCTATCTACTCTCTTTTTCTCTCTCTCTAAAAATCATTAAAAATATATTTTTAAAGATCTCTGCAATGGGAGAGAGGAAAAATGGCAGTGGAATAGACAGACTTGTCCCAAGTCTTGTCCCAGAGCAAATATAAAGAACAGCTGAGGGTTGCACGGGGAGTGTTGTTGATGAATTGAGGGACAGCTTTACTCCAGGAGACAGTGGGAGACTGCTGGACAGGGCTCCCCTGACCAGGTAGCCCCCACTGCTGTTGGGTTCCCTCCCAGGGTGACTGGCTCAGACTCGGAGACCGCACCATCTTGAAGTAGAAAGTGGATGTTGTCGCAAGCCTGAAAATCTACAAATGCAGCACCCACTAAACTGCTTTGAACCCCAGAAAACCAGTCTCCAATTGGTGCGAACAGGCAGATTGAGAGGAGATCTACATTCCACCACAAAACGGTCAGATTTTGCCTGGGATAAGGTGAGATTTCTGCTCCCAGCAGGAGAGATAAACATGTACACTGCAGGAACTGGAAGATCAGGGAATTCTGTGCCTAGAAAAGTCCATGGCTGTTGGGGCTGGTGTGCTTTATGAATATGGAAGGGAGTCCTCAGAGCTGCCAGCAGAAAGAAACTCTTAAAAGCAACCTATTTTGATCTGATGCAAAAGGACAGCCTAAAAATTTTTAAAGTGTAACAGTTGCTTAAACTCAAGGGGGAAAAAAGACTGCACAGACTTGCTCACAGCCCCGGAGTTCACACACTAATGCTGGCTCTTTTTTGTTGTTGTTTGTTTTTTCTTTTTCCTTTAAATCTTTGCTTCTGATTACTAAGTCTAATACATAGGATCACTCAATTGGGTACACCTTATGAGACTGCAGGGGAAAGTTGTTTTTCTGGAACCTGGGGATCAGAGTGGGAAATAACCATCAGAGAACAAGCTCTGGAGCAACCCACTCCCACAAACCAGTATTGAGTGCCACAGGGAAAGCAGGATCTAAGCACTGGCTAGAGAGGATGTATAGACCCAAAGGTCAATCCAGAACCACTGCCACCCAGGGGTTGAATCACAAATTGACTCTTGTGTAAACACAAATAAAGGAATACAAGAAATTAAGACACACTGCCTGTTTAAAAGTCAGGACTGGCTTACAACACTAAGGAGCAGTGGAAGACAGCAAACTGCAATAATGTCTTGACTAGGAAAGAAACAGGCATGCCAGACAGAACAGTAGAGGAAGTGAATTACTTCACTACTGCAATTTTATTTTTATTTTTTCATATTTTACTTAAAAAACTATTTTTTTCTCTTTTCCTCACTTGATTTTACCTTTTAATTATTACATTTTTATTTTCAATCAGTATTATTACTACTACTATTTTACCTTTTTTAAAGTATTTTATTTTATTTTTATTTTACTTTGGGATTAGTGTTCTATATTCTATTTTCATCTTCCCTTTAGCATCATTTTACTCTACCTCAACTTTACCTTTATGTCATCACTCTCTTCCTAACTTTTCCCCTTGTGTTGTTCTGTTTCTCTACCCTTTTCCTACTTTATATTTTCCCTATTCTTTTTTCTACCACCTGTTAAAATTTCAGCCTACTTATATGTCTAATTTCTAATCCCCTGTTCCAAGTCCGTACAAACTTCCCTTCTCTGTCCTCACTATCCAAAAAATTGTATTTCTCTCTGTCTTTTGTTGTTCTTTGCTTGAATGTTGATTACATCGATTTTTTTATGCTTGTTTGTGAGATTGTTTTGTTTGTTCTTTTTTTTTTGGTTTTGTTTTGTTTGTTTTTTTGCTTCTGTTTCCCCTCATCTTGCTTCATATTAGTTGTTGTGTGTAGTTTATATTCATCTCCAGGTACTTGTTGCTGGCATTGGTTGGGATTAGTGGCTGTCCTATTGGAGTTTTCTATATATTTATATATATAGTTTGTTCCTCTCTTCTTTCATATTCCTTCTTTTCTCTCTTACATTTTATTTCCCTTTTCCCAATTCCATTTTTGCACTCCTTTCTTCTCTCTCTCTCTCTCTCTCTCTTCTTCTTTCTACCCCATCCTCTAATTTGCCTTTCTCTGGTGGTCACCTTTATTTGGAGTTATTAATATTGTGAATACATTTCTGTTCAATGCATTGTACCTGGTTGTGTTGTATTTTGTGCCTTTAAATCAACACAGAAGGGACAGAACTACATAACCAGACAAAGCGGGAAGAGAGACGATGGGGTGACAAAGAAACAACTGCATATGAAAGAAAAGCAGGCATCACCAGAAAAAGAAGAAAATGAAATTGAGGCAAGCAACCTGCCAGAGAAATGGGCATAAGGTGGCTGAAAAGAATGGAAGACAACTTTGAAAATATGTATAAGAACCAAAAGGAAATGAAGAAAAACAAAGAAGAAATAAAAAAATAATATCACTGCTATAAAGAACTGAATAGAAAGCATCAAGAATAGACTAGAAGAATCAAAGGACTATATCAGTGAGCTAGAAGACAAGGTAGAAAAAAATACAGAAATAGAGCAGCTTCTAGAAAAATATAAAAATAGGAGGAAAACCCAAGGTGATTTTGGGACAACATGAAAATAATAAACATAATAGGGGTTCCAGAAGGAGAGAAAACTGAGCAAGGAATAGAAAACCTGTTTGAAGAAATAATGACAGAAAACTTGGCTGATATAGGGAGAAAAACCCACAGAAATCTAAGAAGCTCACAGAGTCCCAAGAAAAATGAACCCCAAAAGACTGAGCCAAGGCACATTATAATTAAATTGACAAACACCAGTGACAACGTAAAATTCATAAAAGAATTCATAAAATTCATAAAATTCATAAAAGATCCAGATAGAGACAAAAAGTTACCTACAGCCGAGACCAGTTTGGCTCAGTGGATGGAGTGTCGGCCGGTGGACTGAAAGGTCCCGGGTTTGATTCTGGTCGGAGGCATGTGCCTTGCTTGCGGGCACATCTCCAGTGAGGGGTGTGCAGGAGGCGGTTGATTGATGTCTCTCTCTCATTGATGTTTCTGACTTCCTGTCCCTCTCCCTTCCTCTCTGTGAAAAATCAATAAAAAACAAAAAGATACCTACAAAGGAGCCCCCATCAGACTAGTGACTGACTTCCCAACAGAAACTCATCAGGCCAAGAGGGAATGGAATGAAATATAAAAAGATATGCAAAGGGAGGGTATGAATATAAGAATACTGTACCCAGTATGGCTATCAATCAAAATTAAAGATGAAATCAGGAGCTTCAAAGACAAAAAAAGGAATAAGGGAATTTAGTACCTCCAAACTAGCAATGCAAGATATGCTGAAGGGTCTTCTGTAAAAAAAAAAAAAAAAAAAAAAAGAAGGAAAAAAAAAAAAAGGAAGTGAAGAAGTGAAGAAGGAACATGGGTAAAGAATAAAAATGGCCACAATAAGCACCTATCAATAATAACTTCAAATGTAAATGGATTAAATGTCCCAATTAAAAGACATAGGGAATCCAAGATGGCAGCATAAGTAAACACCTACACTGCTGCCTCACACAACAATTTCAAAACTACAACTAAAAGACAGAACGGACATCATCCAGAACCACAGGAAAGCTGGATGAGTGGAAGTTCTACAACTAGAGGGAAAGAGAGGGGCTCACGGAAACCCAGAGGAGCTGCAAAAAGCTGAGGTACGGAGACGCGCGCGAGGAGAGAGCAGGTGCCAGAGTACCTGGCTGGTTTTCTCTGGCGGGAGGGAAATGGAGACTCTCAAAGGCATTGAACCCCTTATCCTACGACACTAAAACCCAGATCCAGCCGAAACTCATACGGGGGGAATTTGGACTGTGAAAAGGGAGAAGAGCACAGAAATTTAGGGGAGCCGCAAAAGATCAAAGGCCTGGTGGCGCGCAAGGCACTGCGCGCAGGACAGACTGCTGATTGTGCCGCTGGCTTTCGCGACTGGGCGGGAGACAGACCCTCCCAACTGTGCCACTTCTGAGTCAACTGGGCCCCTGTTTCAGGCGAAACCCTGGAAACCTAGACTCATGTGGTCCTGGTGCGCAGGGGAGCTGGAAAGGCAGTGGTTAGAGGCACTGTGGGTGCGCACACAAGGACCGCTCCAGCCATTACCCAGTCACATGAGACTCAGGGCTGTGGAGGGCGGGGCCGACTGGAAGGCAAGGCGGTCCCTTAAGCCCTGAAACTCACCCCTCCCAAGCTCAACAGAGGCTTCTGCGGCTTTGCGTCTGGTATCATAAAGCTGAATTCAACACAGAAGTTTTCCCCTGGCATAGTGAAAATGCCGAGACAAGGGAAGGGATTACAAACAAGAAATGGAGGGAAAAAAACGACTGGATATAGAGTTCAAAACCACGCTTATAAGGTTTTTCAAGAATATGCTAGAAAAGATGGATAAATTTAGTGAGAGCCAAGAGGAGATGGAAAAGGTCCAACTAAAGATAAAAAAAAGACCAACTAGAAATTAAACATACACTGACTGAAATAAAAACTATTATACAGAGCCTAACAGCAGACTAGAGAAAGGCAAGAATCAAGTAAAAATTTGAAATATAAAGAAGCAGAAAATATTCAACTGGAAAAGCAAGAAGAGAAAAGAATCCAAAAATGTGAAGATAATGTAAGGAGCCTCTGGGACAGCTTCAAGCGTACCAACATCAGAATTGTGGGGGTGCCAGAAGAAGAGAGAGAGCAAGATACTGAAAACCTATTTAAAGAAATAATGACTGAAAACTTCCCACATCTGGTAAAAGAAATAGACTTACGAGTCCAGGAAGCACACAGAACCCCAAATAAAAGGAATCCAAAGAGGACCACACCAAGACACATCATAATTAAAATACCAAGAGCAAAAGACAAAGAGAGAATATTAAAAGCAGCAAGAGAAAAACAGTTCATTACCTACAAGGGAGCACCCATACGACTGTCAGCTGATTTCTCAACAGAAACGATGCAGGCCAGACGGAAGTGGCAAGAAATATTCAACGTGATGAACAGCAAGAACCTACAACCAAGAATAATCTATCCAGCAGAGCTATCATTCAGAATTGAAGGGCAGATAAAGAGCTTCACAGAGAAGAAGAAGCTAAAGGAGTTCATCAACTCCAAACCAGTATTATATGAAATGCTAAAAGGTACTCTTTTAGAAGAGGAAGAAGAAAAAGGTAAAAGACAAAAAATTATGAACAACAAATACATATCTATCAACAAGTGAATCTAAAAAATTAAGTGACTTAAAAATTTGATCAACAGAATAAACTGGTGAATATAATAGAATCAGGAGCACAGAAAGGGAGTAGACTGATAATTCTAAGGAGGACAAAAATCATAAAGCATCAAACAGACTGTGAAATTACAGCAGAAAGATTAAAGTTAGGTGAGGTAGATAAGTGATCAATCAAAGGACTTGTATGCATGCATATAAGCATAACCAATGATCACAGACATTGGGGGCTTGGGGTATGCCTGGGAGGGAGGGGGGGCAATGGGGAGATATGTATAAAAAATTAATAAAAATTAATAAAAATTAAAAAATAAAATAAAATAAAATAAAAAATAAAAGACATAGAGTAATGGATTGGATAAGACAACACAACCCATATATCTTCTGTCTACAAGAAACTTACTGCAGAAATAAAGATGCACCCAGACTGAGGGTGAAGGGATAGAAAACAGTTTATCAGGCAAATGAAAATGAAAAAAAAAAAAACCTGGGGTAGCAATATTTATATCTGACAAATTAGATCTCAAAGTGAAGGACAGAACAAGATATAAGGAAAGCCACTTCATAATACTAAAGGGAGCAATCCAACAAGAAGAAATAACTCTGGTAAACATATATGTACCCAATACAGGAACACCCAAATACATAAAAAAAAAACAACCTTCTGGAGGATATCAAGGGAGAGAATGACAGCAATGCAATCATAGTAGGAGATTTTAATACCCCACTATAACTATTGGACAAATCCTCTAAACAAAAAAAACTACAAAGAAACATCAATCCCAAATGTCTCACTAGACCAGATGGAATTAATTGACATCTTCAGAACATTTCACCCAAAGCCACAGAATGTACATTCTTTTCAAGTGCATATGGGTCATTTTCAAAGATAGATCATATGTTGGGTCATAGGCAAACTCTTTTCAAATTCAAGAAGATAGAAATCATATCAAGCATCTTCTCAGATCACAGTGACATAAAACTGGAAATCAACTACAATAAAAACAATCCAAAAAAATCAAATACATGGAGACTAAATAGCATGCTATTAAACAATGACTGGGTTACCAGAGGAATCAAAGAAGAAATAAAAAACATAATGGCAAAAAATGACAATGAAAACAAAATAATCCATGGGGCACAATGAAAGCATTCTTGCGAGGGAAGTTCATAGCTCTACAAGCCTTCTGAAAACAAACAAACAAACAAACAAACAAACAAAAAGAAACAATGGTAATAAATTACCTAACCCTACAACTCAAAGAGTTTAAAAGAGAGCAACAAGAAAAGCCCAGTGTAAACATCAGAGCAGAAATAAATGACATTAAAAAAGGAGACCAAAAAAAGAAGAAGAAAAACTACAACAATACAAAAGATCACAAAACCAAGAGCTGATTCTTTGAAAGGATAAATAAGATTGATGAAACTCTAGCCAGGATCACCAAGAAGCAGAGAGAGGAACCAAATAAATAAAATCAGAAATGAAAGAGGAGAAATAATAACAGACCCTACCGAAATACAAAGGATTGTTAAAAAATACTATGAACAACTCTATTCCAACAAACTGGACAACCTGGAGGAAATGGACATATTCCTAGAAAAATATAACCTTCCAAAACTCAATCAGAAGGAATCTAAACATATCAATAGGCTAATAACCATGGAAAAAAAATTGAAGCAGTCATCAACAACAACAACAAAAAACAAACAAACAAAAGCTTGAGGCCAAGCGGATTCACAGGGGAGTTTTACCAAATATTCAAGGAAGAACTAAAACCTATCCTTCTCAGACTATTACAAAAAATTCAAGAAGAAGGAACACTTCCAAGCTCCTTTTATGAAGCCAACATCACCCTAATACCAAAAAGAGACAAAACAATGAAAGAGAATTATAGGCCAATATCCCTCATGAACATAGATCCCAAAATCCTCAACAAAGTTCTAGCAAATTAGATCCAGCAGTATATCAGAAAGATCATACACCATGACCAAGTAGGATTTATCCCAGGAATGCAAGGATGGTACAATATCTGCATATCAATAAACATAATACATCACATAAACAAATTGAAAGATAAAAATCACATAGACATATCAATTGATGCAGAAAAAGCATTTGACAAAATCCAACACCCTTTCTTGATATAAACTTTCAACAGGTGGGAATAGAAGGCTCATACCTTAACATAATAAAAGCCATATATGATAAACCCACAGCTAACATCATACTCAATGGACATAAACTAAAACCATTTCCTCTAAGAACAGTAACAAGACAGGGATGCCCACTCTCACCACTCCTGTTGACATAGTACTGGTAGTATTAGCCATTGCAATTAGACAAGAAGAAGAAATAAAAGGCATCCAAATTGGAAAAGAAGAAGTAAATCTGTCCTTATTTTCAGATGACATAATATTGTAAATAAAAACCTGAAAGACTCCATCAAAAATTATTAGACCTAATAAATGAATTCAACAATGTAACAGGATACAAAATTAATGCCAAGAAATCTATGGCATTTCTATATATTAATAGTGAACTTACAGAAAGAGAGACTAAAAAGGCAATTCCATTTACCATCACACCAAAAAAAATTAAGATACCTAGGAATAAACTTAACTAAGGAGGTAAAAGATCTATACGCAGAAAACTACAAGACACTGAAAAAAAAAGAGATAGAGGAAGATGTAAACAGATGGAAGTATATACCTTGCTCATGGATTAGGAAAATCAACATCATTAAAATGTTCATACTACCCAAAGCAATCTATAGATGCAATGCCCTCCCCATTAAAATACCAATGGCATATTTCACAGACCTGGAAAGAACTTTCCAAAAATTCTTCTGGAATAAAAAAAGACCCCAAATAGCCACAACAATCCTGAAAAGAAGAACAAAGTAGGTGGGATCTCAAAAGCAGATATCAAGCTATACTACAAAGTCACTGTTCTCAAAACAGCCTGGTACTGGCACAAGATCAGACATATAGACCAATGGAATAGAATAGAGAATCCAGATATCAACCCAAACCACTATACTCAATTAATATTTGACAAAGGAATATGAACATACAATGGAGTCATGACAGTCTCTTTAATAAATGGTGTTGGGAAAATTGGACAGATATGTGCAAAAAAAAAAAAAACTAGACCACCAACTTACACCATACAGAAAATAAACTCAAAATGGATACAAGACTTAAACATAAGATGGGAAACCATAAAAATACTAGAGGAATCCACAAGCAGAGAAATCTCAGACATATGCCAAAGCAATTTCTTCACCAATACCGCTCCTAGGGCAATGGAAGATAAAGGGAAAATAAACAAATGGACTACATCAAAATAAAAAGCCTTTGTACACAAAATAAACCATCAACAAAACAACAAAAAAGCCCACTGTATGGGAGAACATATTTGCAAATGTTAGCACTGATAAAGATTTAATCTTCAACATCTACAGGCAACTTATACAACTTAATAAAAGGAAGATAAATGATCCAATAAAAAAATGGGCAATGGACCTAAATAGAACCTTTTCAAAAGAAGACAAAAGGAAGGCCAAGAGACTCATGAAAACATGTTCAAAGTCACTAATTACCCAAGAGATGCAAATCAAAATGACAATGTGGTACCATCTCACACCTGTCAGAATGGCAATCATCAACAAATCAACAAAGGACAAGTGTTGGAGAGGATGCAGAGAAAAAGGAACCCTTGTGCACTGCTGGTGGGAATGCAGCCATTGTGGAGAACAGTATGGGGTTTCCTGAAAAAACTAAAGATGGAGCTCCCATTTGACCCAGTAATCCCACTTCTAGGATTATATCCTAAGAAACTAGAAACACCAATCAGAAAGGATTTATGCTGCACAATTCACCATAGCTAAGATTTGGAAATAGCCAAATGCCCATCAGCAATTGAGTGGATTAGAAAACTATAGTACATCTGCACAATGGAATACTACACTGCTATAAAAAAGAAGGAATTCTTACCATTTGCAGCAACATGGATGGACCTAGAGAGCATTATTTTAAGTGAAATAAGTCAGTCAATGAAAGAAAAATACCATATGATCTCACACATTTATGGAAAATAAAGAACATTATAACATGATACATAAAAAGATAGATACAGAGGCTGTAAAGCATCAAACACACTGTCAAATTATAATGGGAAAGCTGGGGAGTGTTGAGGAGGGAGGGAAATAGATCAACCAAAGGACTTGTATACATGCATATAAGCACACCAATGGACACAAGACACTGGGAGTGGGGGCGATGAGAGCATGTGACAGGAAATAGGGGAGGCTGGAGGAAGGTCAATGGGGAAAAAAAAGGAGACATTTGTAATATTTTCAACAATAAAAAAAAGAAAAAGAAAGAAAAAACTCTTCAAATGGAAAACAGGCATAAATTTTATAAGAAAAATAATTACTGTTATTTAAAAGATTTCAGAAGATTTTTAGTTTAGAAGTAATGCCATAATCTGAAGAGCATATGATTAGCTATGCTTAGCTTTGTAGCAGAGAAAATGAATTCTAATATTATAGTTTATGGCATCCATTAAGATAGATCATGGAAATTGAAGGACTTGTCCCACTTTTGAGTTTAAGTATTTAGAAAAATATAGATAAATGTGGAGTGATTAATGTATGCATATATATAATATTCTATTTTTTTATTATATGTGAATTCTTCTGCCTATATATTTTATGCAACTTTTCCCCAGAAAATTCTGTTTTACAATGTGTTAAAACTATAGTTTTAAAATTCTGTAATTATCTAAGTTAGAAAAGATTATATTTAATATTATGAAATACTATGCATAATTATTTAGCAGCTGATTTTTGACTCATAATTAAGATCTAATTTAGATAATAGATTTAGAAAGAGGTTTGAATATATACAATTTTTAAAGATTTTTAGATGAATTCATACTTAATATTTTCTCATCAAATAAGATAACTATACAAAATAAATTCAGGATTAATGTTTTTCAATCATTACTCTTTGTTTAAAGGCATTAACTTGTCTTAGAGCAGGATGCCACAGGAATGGAGCTGGCCTAATAATGAATAATTACATGCAGACATTTACCTAGAGGTATTACATTTCTTTGGTGGAAAACAATTTCTATTCCAAAATGATATTAAATTTAGAGAGTGGATAAAATAATTTCATAGGCATGAAAGCAGAATTAAAAGCACTATTTTGTTGGTTGGTAACTTTCAAGCATTTCCTCCATTTTTACCAGGGTAAATATGTAAAATGAAATGCAGTATTGTTAATTGTCATCATAATGTCACTTATTCAGGGCTGGAGATACTAATTTATTCTAGGACAACTAAATTGTTTCTAAATCTTGGTTTTCCCTGAGAGTTCCAGTTTACATATTTTGCTCCAGTGAAATTATTTACAGTTCCCAATATTACTCTCATGGTATTGATATTAATTTATAAGTTCTCTCTGGGTGTAAATTTACATAACTTAACAAGGGTCTAGTGAGATCTCTAATGCTAATGACAAAATATCCATAGAATTTTCATTGAGCTTGATTCACATTGATTTTTTTCCTCTTATGTTTAAGCGCTTTAAATTTACTTAGTTTTGTTTTTAGAACTCTGATATCTTCCTTATTGCCAGCAAAAATTCCTACAACAAAATAAATAAGTTGCCTAAAATACGTTTGGAAAAATAAATTTGATATACTTTGAACAGAGGCTGCAAAAGAGGGTCTATAAGAAATCAATGTTTTTAATTTATTTTGCTAATATCAACCCTCTTAAGCTTCTGCTTCATTGTGTCTGTGATAATGTTTGGAATGAAAAATGAGGGGATGAATCTAATCTCTAATGAAGGCACTTATTTCCCTCATGTCTTTCTGAGTTTTCAGTAACACACTGGACATTTCTACTTAAATGGACAAGAACATTAAATTGAATATTCATGGTAAAACAGATCCTCTCCTGCTGAAAGATGCTGTTGATATCCCTATCTAGGTCTGCTTTACTGTGCCATGCACCGATCCCCCTGTTAGTGGGAGTTTGGGTTGCAAGGCTCACAGATGTGTCCTCTTCTCTAGAGATTTCCTCTTGTGGAATAACTCCAGCGAGAATTATGCTCCTGAGCTCCTACCCCACTGACAGTCAGGCCAAAGCTACACTTCATCTGAGACTACATCATTCATATCTCCTTTTCCTTCCCTATCCTGCTTTCTTCACTCAGTAACATGTGAAAGCACTGCTTCAGTAAACCCATACCCTGAGTCCCTGAATCCAACTCTGCTACTATGGTACCCTACTCTTGGCCCCACCAATCTCTGGATGACATAGGCTCAAAATTCAGGTAAATTTTAACACACGCTCTCTTTTTAAACATTACTTCAAATTGTTAATAAATCTTATACATTATTTAAATTTGTTGATTTATTTATTCATCTTTATTTTTGATTATACATTTTTCTTCACTATCAGTTTTGCTTTATTTTTATAACTTTCTCAATAATATCAGTTAAATTAACTCACCATTCCTTCAGTTCATTTTGATAGTAATGTTAAACTAGTTTAATTGTTTAGGTTATTAACCTCAAAAGCCTACAGTAGGCTTTTATTTTATTTTTTCCCTTTATAAAAAATAAAACATTCCCAAAATTCTCTATAATTTGACAACCCAAAATATTTAAGAATTTCAACTAACTCTAATATTAATCATAAGCCAAACAAGATGGCCCTCCTTCCTGTTCATCTATTAAAATTTTCATCATTAACTCCATAAGACCTTCATCATGAATACTTCCCAGTACATCTGAGTTAGAAATAACTTCTTCTTCATTTGAATCCATGTAATAGTTAATTGAACTCATTGCACACGGTGTGTAGACATTTAACTTTAGTCATCTCTTTTTAAATATGTTTTTATTGATTTTAGAGAGAAAGAGGAAGAGAGAGACAGAAACATCAGTGAGAGAGAAATATTGAATGGCTGGCTCCTGCAGGCCCCCTACTGAAGAACAAACCAGCAACCTGGACATCTGGATATGTGCCCTGACTAGGAATTGAACTGGCAACCTCTTGGTGCATGAGACAATATTCAAACACCTGAGTCACAACAGCTATGGCCACAGTCATCTTTAGATGATTTATTTTTCTTGTTAAATCAAAACCCTTTGAATCCTTCTGTTGTTTAGGCTTTCATGGTGCAGTGCTAATCACAAGTCAATATTTGGGTATCTCAATCTCATTCTAGTATGACATAATCCTTGCGTCAGCTCCCTCGGGTGAAAAATTTGCCTGTAAGTTTCTGAATGACTTCCGGTTATAATAACAAATTGTGATCTTAGAACATTAAGTAAAATAAGGGATGTCAAATACATTGAATACAGCAAGGACTTCTATATTACCTGGGGAAATTATTAAGAATACAAGTACCTGGGCACATTTTCAGAGGTTTCAGGTGAACCAATCTGGAGTAAATATCCAAGTGATTCTAAAACACTCCAAGGTCAAACAGAACCTAAAGTCCAAACAAAATTCGGTAAGTACTTGACCCAGTGTTCACAAATTAGTTTTGTTACACTCCCTGCTAGTGGGAGCCCTGGTTTTAGTTGTTGATATTCTCTTGTTGCTATCATTATACCTGGAGTCCATCTCTTTTTTGTAACTTTTCATCTAAAAACTTGGACCCTTCCTACTTACTTTCTTTTAAAGCTATTGCTATAGTGTGGATTCTGTGTAAAAGGAAGTGCTGAATCTCAGCTTTATTTTGGATCAACCAAATATATAGTGGAGTGAGGGACACTTTTCTAGAACCAAAGAATCAATTCAGATAAATTGACAAATACACATACATTTATATATGTTGTCTAATATATATATATATATATATATAT
>JAAGEH010002531.1:22472398-22495972 GCA_011751065.1 Lasiurus cinereus
CTCTCTCTCTCTCTCTCTCTCTCTCTATATATATATATATATAGAGAGAGAGAGAGAGAGAGAGAGAGAGAGAGAGAGAGAGAGATATCTCAGGAATAGGGAGGAGTTAAAGAAAAATCTCTAACATGGGAGATCACTATGGTAATTGATAATTGATAAATAGACTACAGGCTGATATTTCTAAAAGTAGAAAGTAGTAAGTGGGAGTACAATAGGAAGTGAACCATTAATCAAAAGAGAAAGGATACCACATTTCTAGTCTGAACACTTGGCTCTATACCTTTCTCTGTAATTGTTAGCATGTGTATATAGCTTTGGATATTTCATAAGTGTTCATAGTTCTTGATGATGTCATACATACAAACGAAAGTGTTTTATTACAAACATAAAAAATAAAGTTCCTTCCAGCTTTTAAATTTTGACAGAGGTACTTACCTAGACTCACATAGAGAATTAATAATAATTTTCATATTTAGAAATTATTGATATTTGGAAATGAAAGGATGCAATAAATCATCCATGAGTGCATATCAAACCTTGTGACAATGATTATAAAGATGAGCCTACACAACAGGCATTTTGCAGGTCTCTTCTTTATCACCACCAATGTCCTAGGACCTTTAAATATATCATATTAAATGACTAGAGAAAGAAAGTACCATGTCAACAAAAATATTTACAGAGTTTATTACACCATTCTTGTCACAGGTATGGTGACAATATGAAAAGAGCAGCTGATGTCACTATATGTCCATTTTATTATATATTCAGAATAGAAGTTTTCCAGATAATAAAAAATGTAAATATTATTAAAACAATATTCCAAGTGGTGTCATTGCAGCACTAAATAAGAAAAATAATGCAAAATGAAAATGTTTACATAAGAAAAATATAGATTTTACATTTGGCAGGGTTACCAAGGATGAAAGGATTTTATTGTTAATTTCTGTTCTGCATCTAAATTTCTGTTTTATGGTATTGGAAATAATTTTATAATGGTAGCAGAGGTTCTAATACATGTATCAACATTAATTTTAATGACTTTTTCAAATATTTACACAACACCAAAAATTTACAAGAGTATAAATATTCTTGAGGGAGTAGGTTTGCATCTTCCTTCACTTTGTAGGGGTAACCTGGAATCTCTTCATGCTGTAGTATTTTTTCCTTAATAATGTGGCTGTAAGAATAGATTTGAAATGCCTTTAGACATAAGATATTTAGTTCAATAAATTAAAAATAAAGACCATTGCCCTAACTTGTTTGGCTGAGTGGATAGAACGTCAGGCAGCTTTCATTATGGACAAGGGCATGTATCTTGGTTACAGACACATCCCCAGTAGGGGGTGTGCAGGAGGCAGCTGATTGATGTTTCCCTTTCATTGATGTTTCAAACTCTCTATCCCTCTCCCTTCCTCTTGTAAAAGATCAATAAAATATATTTTTAAAAAGTAAAAGCCATTATGATATTTAAAAAAAAATGTTCCCTTGGTATTATCAAATTTTTTTGTGTGTGTATTTGAGTTCTAAAATTTCCATCTTTCATTCTCCTTGTGCTGTTGCACCCAGTTTCTTAATGCCCTCTGCTAATTCAATTTCCTGAAACTTCAATTTATACAGAAGAATTCCATTTCCAGTCATAGCTTGCATATATTGTAAAAGCAAACCTTAAAAGAATAAAAGCCAACATTGAAATGTTTTAGGATTCATTAATATAATAAATACTAGAGGCCTGGTGTACAAAATTCATAAATGGGGGAGGAGCGGTGTCCCTCAGCCCAGCCTGCACCCTCTCCACTAAGATTAGGCCTAAACAGGAAGTCAGACATCCCTGTCACAATTCAGGACTGCTGGCTCCCAACTGCACATCTGCCTGCCTCCCTGATTGCCCCTAACCACTTCTGCCTGCCAGCCTGATCATCCCCTAACCACTCCCCTGTCAGCCTAAATAACACCTAACTGGTCCCCTGCCAGCCCAATTGCCCCTAATGCAATTATTATTGTTCTCCCCTGCAGACCTGATCACCCCTAACTGCTTATACTTTTCAGCCTCATTACCCTTAACTGCCCTCACCTGCTGACTCGGTCACCTCTAACTTTCCTCCCTTGCCAGCCTGGTTGCCCCTAACTGCCCTCCCCTGCCAGCCTGGTCACCCCTAAATGCCCTCCTCTGCCAGCCTGGTCACCCCTAACTGCCCTTCCATGCAGGTCTGGTCATCCCTAACTGCCCACCCTCCCAGGCTGGTCACCTCCAACTGCCCTCCCTTGATGACCTGGTCACCCCTATCTGCCCACCCCTCCCAGCTTGGTCACCCCCAACTGACCTCCCCTGCTGGCTCGGTTACCTCTAACTTCCCTCCCTTGCCAGCCTGATAGCCCCTAACTGCCCTCCTCTGCTGGTCTGGCTGCCCCCAACTTCCCTCCCTTCCTGGCTTGGTTCCCCCCAACTTCCCTCCCTCCCCCACTGGTCTTATTGCCCACAACTTCCCTTCCCTGTCAGCCATCTTCTGGCAGCCATCTTGTGTCCACAGGGGTGGCTATCTTGTTTGTTGCAGTGCTGGTCAATTTGCATATTACCTCTTTATTATATAGGACATATTGCAAACTCTAACAAATATTCTGTAGAATTTAGATGTAAACTTCTTGAAAAAATTATAATGGGTTAATGAAAAAATTACTCTACACTTCTGTACCAATGACATAGGGAAATTAAGGTTAATAATATTCTAGAAATAAAACCATTTGTGTTTGGTTAAGCTATTAATCCTATTATGTGTTTAAATTAGTTATTTAATTCTACTGATTTGACTTTGAAACCAAATAGGAAATATTAAGAACAGGAGGTAGCAAGGCCGTCTTTGAAATATGTTCCTGCTAATAAATATTTGCATTGCCCTTAGATTTTTCCTCTTGCATAATATATACCAAACTGTTCAGATTTTCATGCTCAGCTCTGCAAATATTAAAGTTATACTTCAATCACACTAGATTAGTCATGCCATTATAACCATAACTACTTTTATAATCATCAGATATATATTTTCCAAGTTTAAAATTTTTAGAAACAAAAAATAAGTTGCTATTTTAAGCATTGAAAATGTTTGCCAGGATAACTTCATATTTGTGTTAGAGTGACATGCCATTTGCACATTCCCCCCTTAAAAACTTCTTAATGTTCATTTACAAACTTTGACAATATTCTTTCAATTTTATGAGTATATTTATTTTGGATAGTATGATGTTGTGATCCTTTCTAACATATCAAGTATAAAATAGACTTGTCATGAAAACATTCCTTATGTTATTAGAACTTACCCTATATTTTAATGTAATTAAAGAGAAGTTTCTAGTTTTATACTTACTAAATAGTTAATATGGAATTATTTTAGTGAAGACTATTTGGAACTGATAAATCTTCTAAGTAAAGTAAAAACAGTTTTGTTAATCTGAATAGTCTTTTTATTAATTCCAAATGAATAAATAAAAAGAAAAAAATAACAATAATAATAATGTGGTTTTTATTAAGCAGATAATCAGCCATTGCTTTGATAAGGAGGCACCTCACATTCTCTTGATGTTTGATTAACACCAAAATATTTTCATTAATTATCCCAAATAACCATGCTTTCCATAAATTACTGGTAAAAATAAAATTCAAGCTAAAAATAAAAAACACTTAATTTCTTATAGACCTAACCCTTACTATCTGAAATGATGATCCTTTTTCAAGTTTCAGAGATAATGTAGTCTATATTTGATTTATTCATCCTCTAATTTTAAATACATTGGTAATAAGGATAAGAATTATCTAATTTTGTTCACTTGTTTTTTTTTAATGTTAATTTGTGCCTTTTATTAACCCATATATAATTACTTGTCTTCTGGTTTGTTGAAGCAATAGGTCAGACAACATTTACCACAATAATGTCTATCAAAGTGGCTGGCCATAAAAACTCCAGCACCACATTTATCTGAAGGGCACTCTCGACGAAGGCGACTGATTTTGCCATTCTCATCCACTTTGTAGTATTTCAGGACAGCCAGCTTAACCTTCTTTCTCTTATGCTTGTTCTTCTTGGGAGTGGTGTAAGACTTCTTCCTTTTCTTGGCACCACCACGAAGTCTCAACACAAGATGAAGCGTGGACTCCTTTTGAATGTTGTAGTCAGAGAAAGTACGCCCGCCTTCCAGTTGCTTGCCATCAAAGATCAGTCTTTGCTGATCAGGAGGAATTCCTTCCTTATCCTGGATTTTGGCCTTTACATTTTCTATCGTATCCGAGGGTTCAACCTCAAGAGTGATGGTCTTCCCCGTGAGGGTTTTCACGAAAATCTGCATCTTGGTGGCGACTCCACCGCAGATGGCGGATCGGAAAGCTGTTCACTCATTTTTACCAGTATTCAATCATTGTTTTTATCTACTATGAATGTATTTAAACTCAGTTTATTACATATAATTGTTTTGATATCAAAAAGTACAACAAAATGGAAGGATCTGTCATTGACCACATGGGGGTAACCATCTTATGTGTTGGAGTGACAGCCAATTTGCATATTACCTCTCCAATGAACTGTATGTCACCTCTCTGGTACCCAGATGACATCCAAGAAAATTACAAACAGGCAAATAAATATAAAATGACCATTAATGTCTTAAAATCTCTGAAATATTGACAAAAATAAACTACATTGATTTATATTTATAAGAAAATGATTTCTTACCAATATTGTCAAATATTGTCAAGAAATGATTAATTATATAACAGTTGTGACTGAATTTTAAGAACAAATATTTTCCTTTTATGTGATTATAAAATTAAAATTTCTACATAGAAAATGCAGAAAATTAATATTAGCATTAAAATGTAATAAAAATTAATTACTATCTTGCCAAACAACACATTTTGCATCCTAAACTTATACATCCTAAACTTATTCCTTTTCTTATCCAATTAAGGAAAAGAATAAAATAATGTAAATTCCATATATGTATGGAATACTCTATTTCTTGGTGTACTCTATTTCTCACCTAATTATCTTATGAATATTGCTTTATGTAAAATATTTTTCAAACAAAACCCCAATCTATCTTTATACTGTCTTTACTAGAGTAATAGAGTATTTGATTCTAGTAAATATCATACTTAATTAGCCTATCCATTTTTTATCACCACCCTTCATCCTACCATGCTTAACCGTGCTATGTTTGTGTTCTTGTCTTCTCCAGTTAAGTTTCAAAATGTCTGTTCAGGTCCATAGCAAAACCCCTTGTTACTTTAACATATAATTTTTTGATTTATTTTCCACAAAGAATGAGAACATTGTGTGTAAATGTGTACTAAGAGATTATGACATTATTTTCAAGGACACTTGTTTCTAAAACATTGTAACTGCTCTCATTGTAGTGTTCAATGTTGAACACAATATTGGTTCTTTATTTCCAGCAGTTGGAACATTTTTTTTAACTTCAGCCTCCAATTTCACTGTTTTTTTAAATATATTTTCACTTTTTTTTCATGTGAATGAACTATTCCCTAGCCCCACATAGTTTTTATAATTGGGTAGACTGTCTCATTATTATGTAACCTGTCTTCTCTTTGTGAATATCTGCTTAAGCATCATTTCTTTAAGATAGTGTCCTTTCTCTAGATTGTTTCTGAATCTACAAAAAGCAATAAAGCCTCTTTCTTTAGCTAACTAAATTTAGTATTGATGTCCTGATGTTTTAATTCTGAGTTCTGTTCCAAGTTAAGGAAATAATAATTGCATTTCATATTTGGATGGCACTTTGGGATTTCAAAATATTTTCACTGGAACCTTCAAAACAATCTGGAATATATAAGTTAATATTCTTTCTTTTATTGTTTTACCAATGTCATAGCAAAGCCCAGAAAGGTTAGATGATATTTCTGTGGCCTCGTATAGTACAAGTGAGTTATTGTTACTCCACCTCCAGTATGCTTTCCTTCCAACCAAATCAGACAGTTCCTTAAAAAATGCAAAGGTTTTGGTGTGTTTAAGCTAGGTGTATGTCAAGGTTGCTCCCAACTATAAGATTATATAATTACAATTATGTCATGAGAAAAATATGCCAGAACTTATTTATCTGATACAAGATAAACAAGTCTTTATATAAGATAAAACTATAGCTAGTCTCTCCTGATTTCCACCTGTACTCATCTGCTTTTCTTCTTTCACCTACGAGCCAAGAGCGAAAACTATGGACATGAAGGGGTCCCCCTCTGCGTGATCATGCTTTGCACACTGCCTTTCTTCCACAAGGAGGCCTGGACACAGCTTTAAACACCAGTCATGATGTTTAATGGGAAAGTCTATGGGAATTTGGGTCTGCTCTTCTATAGGGCACACTCCACAGGAATCCACGGCATGGTTTCTCTGCTATACTTGGATCTTAGATCTTAGGCTATGTTAAACATTTTCCAACTGTCAGGAGAAAGCAACTCATTATATTTGTAAAAGTTTAGGATAAGAGAATCTAGGGCAACATGGTTCTCTATACAGTTGTATGGTTGAGGAAAAGGTCATAATGTTAGAAGTCCATTTGAAACCAAACAATGAATGGGTCCAGGCTGCCTGTCACTTCTTGAGCCCATTAAGCAGAGATAGGGTTGAATTTGTATTGTCGGAAACCAAACATTGTTCTTACTAAATGGATGTAAACAGGAGGCCAGAAGGCTGGTCAACCTTAACTGCTCTGAAAGGTCAGAGCTAATTACTCACTGTTTAGTTGAAACATTGTTGGCTAAAGCAACCTCTACCTGTTTGTTTCATGTTAATTTCTGTCTTGTTATTTCCTGCCTAAAGGCTAGGGGTGTGTCCCAAAGCCTTAATAAAAGGGAGAAAAAGTCCAGAGCAATTGGCAGTCCTTTCCACTAAAGGCTAGGGGTGTGTCCCAAAGCCTTAATAAAAGGGAGAAAAAGGCCAGAGCAAGTGGCAGTCCTTTCTGCCTGGCCCCCCAATATCGCCAAATTAATGTTTTCTAGTCTCTTTCTTATTTGCGTGCAGCCTCCTTCAGAACCCGAACCCTGAACCGGGAACCCTGAACCACGCGGGATGTGGAAAGAGGTTCCCACACTGTATGAGCATTTATTCCAGTAATGGAATATGGGAGAGCAGCAGGTGATCCAGCAAAATCTGCTTCTCCTTTCCCTCTCCCAATAAGCCAGTTGCTTACATTGGTTTGAAGGACATAGATTACATGGGAAAGTAAGAATTACAGGCACAGGAAAGTAGGCAAGGTATAATGGTTACAGGTTACAGGCCATGGGTGGGAGCTCCTCGGTGACTCCATTGTTCCCCTACCAAGGTTGTTAATCTTTCCGTGACAATAGGCAGTTCTCTGAAAAGGAGAATGGACTGCATTCCAGGGTTTACTCACATGTCCCAGGGTCATGCAGTTTGTACAACTCTTAGCCAGGTCAGAATGTGCTTTCTCTAATCAGAACAGAACTATTATTGTTAACAGAGCATGATTAATACTTCTTATAACAGTCCCCAATATTCTATTTCTGCCCCTAAGTAGTATAAGAAAATTCAATTTACCTCGTTTTGGGACTCCATTATTCCCAGAAAATTAATAATAAGCAACATATTTTTTATGGCATCTCCAATCATATCTTGGCTTGTATGGATAGACTTAGAGATGGATTTTCTTATTGTAATTTTAAATTAATATATTTTTGTGTTGTCTATGTGAACAAGAGTAGATTAATTAAGCCAGTGGGGTTTTGAGTGGTTATAAACAGAAAACACAGATGGCAAAATTTAGACAAAGCAGAGAGCTACTATAAATTAAATAGCATAGGTCAGACTTCCAAACTAAATAATTTTATTCCCCAGCTGACCAATGAAATTTCAAGTCATTACCAACAAAGCAAGTTCCAATACCTTTTATACAGTGCCAAGTCCGTAGAAAAATATATTTTAATGCCACAGTTATAGTTTGATGATGCTTAAGACATATCTGCATTAACATTTTAAAATTTGAGAATTGAGAATCAATTTTGCAATAAGTTGGAATTTTTATGTTGGAGAAAATTACATAGATGCAACTTCATTCTTAGGCCATAATCAGGTTATAATTATGACTGTATCTATAATTTTATCTGTAGGTTTTCCAAGCAAGAAAACCATTGGGAGTGCTCATAAGTGTGTAATAAATTTAAATATATATATACCAAAAAATGATTACCTTGAACTCATGAAGTAGTCATATTTTAAAGAAAGTATGAAAAGTATATAATATAGAAAAAATTTAAAAAGTAGTTGTCATAACCAATTAGTAATTTGAAAAATGAGAAAACCATACATGCCAATGTGATCAGCAATGCTATTGGGTTGATTATCAATCAGCATTGTGTGATAACTGACCATGAGAGTCAGAAGGCCTATAAACCTCTGACATATTCTGCCTCTAAGTCAAAGAGACCTTGAAAAATCTGCAAAAAACAAAAATGTACTCCAAACATTGATTTATGACTTACCTTTCCTGAACAAAAACCCTGATGATGTTTTACTGTCTCTCTAATATTTAAGAGTTAATTCTGTGATCAAAGCAAGCTGCCCCTACCTCATCCTTTTGCAGAGCACAAATGTAAAAATTTAAGAATAGATTGGATATGGTGGCAATTAATACTGTGCTCTTATTCTATCATATTTGACTAATTGGTCAACATTGTTACTTTCTTCACATAATTAATGAAACAGACCTGGAAATTTGTTGAAGCAAGTTTTACAAGGCAGAAAAACAGCCTGTACAATCCAGAAACCATGAGAAAAGTAGAGATGTGAGTTCCATAATATTCGACTACATATGACATTGTTATCTAGGCCTAACTAGTAGCTTGGCCATGACGTGGTGCTCAGTCTCTCTGTACCAGGTTCCAAACTAAACTTGCCTATGTACGAATTAAGTTGTAATTATACTCCTTTCTTTTTCTGCTCTGTTATTTCAAAAATGATCTTCTTCTGTTTATTAACTTCTGTGTACATCCTAATGATAAGCCCATGCATTTTTATACTTTTGTGAAGGAAAGTGGTATGTCATTTCAAAGTTTACTTGAAGCATATGTACCCATTAACATACTTGGACTTTATGAATGCCAATAAGGAAAGTATTATTACTAGTTCTTTTTTATAGTTCAACAAAATTCATGTTCATGGATACTATATATCTTTAATAAAATTTCATTGTTGGCAAGAACTAAAACACAATTCTCACTTTCTTTTCATTATTCTATTATTTTTTCTTGGCCCTTTTGTGCTTAAACATATATAAAGAATTATATTTCCCAAGACTATAAAAGAAGAATATTTCAATCAGTCAGAAAATGTTTAATGTTCCAGAATCTAACAATTTTAATGAATGTAGGGACCAAAACTTATATATTTAATATAATATTTCACTATTAACATAGATTATCTTTAACTGCTCATGTAAAGCAGAGCTCAACACAGAACCCAAAGATGGCTTTTGATACTATGATATATTAAAACCATTCATTTATTAATACAGTTAAATTACATTATTATTTTGTCAATTTTACATAAGTAAATGAGAAAATAATTATTTGGAGAAAATAATATAACTGAAGAGAAATACCATTAAACTCTTCAGAATCAGGATCTATAGGGAAAGGAAAGGACCTGAAAAACAAGCTAACCAAAATTTAAATTGGTGGTTAAAACTGAAAGGAAAAAAGGAAGGACAAATTAGCAGGTAGAACTCCGCATACTGTTTTGTCATTAACTATTGTGATTCAGAGCGCCCTTGATATTTGTCTCAGGGAAACAGCTATTTTGGGCACTCAGTCAGTTGAGTGTTCAGGATATAAATAAAGTATGGCGAGAAGACAGGGATTGAAACTTAGGCATTTTAAGGTCACTAATCTAACACACTCCCTTTTTCCTATATCATCTCTTTCCTGGGGACTGTATAAATCTGAACAGAAATAGTCACTAAGTTCAACAAAGAAAATTGCATACTCACATTGTATATAAATATGTGTGTTTTTAGCAAGAATGGAATGGTGGAAAGTTGTGAGAGTCCCTTGAGTTTCCTAGGCTTTTGAATATATTTTTGAACATATATATATATATTGGAGAATCCTATAAACACTCCTGAACAGTATGAAGATGGTTGGTGAAGGTGGATTTCCTCTTGGCAGCTGCTTATCAGATCAAGTCTAAAACAAATTCAAGCATAGCAAGGAGGGATGGCATACCCAGGGTGGAGGGGCTGGTGGAGAGAGGGGTAGAGGGCTGGTTACTAAAATGGCAGAGAATCAGGAAGTAGAAAGGAATAATTTTCTCTTTAACAGTCTTCAGAGGAACACATAAATAGTCATTCTCATTAAAATATTTTCAAATGGTTTGATTTTTCACAGAATTTTCCAGCTGTTCCATAGTCTCCTAGAAGAATATGTTTGACTGGCATAAGATGGTAATAATTACTTTTCTTGAAAAAAAACTCTATGCTACAAACTATTTTTATAAAAAGAAATGATTCTATTTCAGCTAAGTCAAATATGCATCTATATTTTCAAAAATATATACAGTTGTACATTTGGAAAAATGTGCTGTTATATGCTAAAAATTGTTCCTGTGAAGATCTAGAACTTTAGTGACTGTACCATTCTAAAACTCTACCTATTTTAGTATCCATAATGAATTATAGCTTGAAAAATACTATTTCTCAATGGCAACATCTAGTCAAATTTTGATTCCTGAAAAGTATTGAAATCTACAAATTTTAGTCATACCATATAAATATAGTATTATAAATATACTTTGTAACTACATTACCATTCATACTTCATAGCTAAAGTTAATATTATTAAGTGATTTTAGATATTAGATTATCCCTGAACCTGAACGTTTCTAAAGAAATTAGAAGGGCTTGTTCTGTGTTATGGTTTTTTTTCCCCGTTAAAGACTCAGTAGCTTACAATGAGCTTAGTGATTTCAGCTTAAATAAGGTTGAGCCTGGACATGTTTGAATTTCTAACATGAGAATTAATGATGAAATAAAAAACACTTAATGATAAACTCCTCCTCCCTGTATTCTTGATAATTCTTTTATACTCTATTCTGTACTCTGCTCTTATTCCCTGAGGTGTAACGCTATGTGACATTGCTTGAAGATGTCTCCCAATCTTACTTTATTCCCTACTCTTTTGCACCTGTCATCTCTTCATATATAGTAGCTGTTATGTGCTTCCATTTTACTCCAAATTTTTAAAATTGTATACAGAATGCATTATTTGTTAATAACTTTAAAAGGTGTAACAATTGTGGGTTCCTCTGTTGAATGAATTTATCAAATATGGACAGAGAAAGCTTGAAAAGCTTTCCTGACTCCAGATATCTGAGTCTGTAATAAACTAATAAACAATGTGATGTCTAAGATAAATATATCACATGCCAGTGTGTGAATGATTCACTGGAAATTTCTGTGAAGCTAAAAGCAGGAAATAATAAGGCTAGTTTTGGGGTTTGTAGGCCAGCTATTTTGTTGTTGTTTCTGACATTCAGCTATCAGAATCAGACACTGAATATGTTTTGCCCAGATAAGATGTATGTGTAAAACAAAGTAGTACTCTTGTCAAAATTAACATAGTTACTAATCAAAGATAATCAAGAGATGGTTATTTAATTCTACTGAGAATGTACACTATTCTACATCAAGTCTAGCAACGTGAGGAGAGCCTAAACAACTTCTTTCCTCAAGGTAATCCAGTAAAGGCAATAATTGTAAACAGTCTCTCGTTAGGTTGAGTAAATAGTGCTTGGTTTCAAAATTTAAATTTTATGATAATGCTTAATTGTCAGTAGAATTTGTAAGAGATTAGTAAGTTGGATGACCCTAGAATTTTACAGATTTATCATTGTTCATAATGTAAAATTGCAACTTAACTACCCATTTCTGGTGTACTGCTTTGATTATTTTGAAAAATATTTGCTTCTTGAAAAGTTTACATAGAGAAGTTTTGTTCTTATTTTTACCAATGCATCGCAGTAGTGATTGTCTACTTTGTTTTCAAAGTAGAGGAAAGTAAAGTAGTAAAATGGTAAAACATGATTTTTTCATATACAATTTTATATTCCCTGACCAACTTCTATCTGTAAATTACATGAAATATGTTGTACAGGCTGTGACACTCACTTTCTGAATCTCAACCTGGGACTCTACCCCTAGGTGGAGCTCTCGTTTCTTGCTGAGCCAGGAATTACTATTATCTGAGTTACTGGGGAACACCACAAAAGAAAGAAAAATCAGCACAAGAATGAATAAATCTGAAGAGAAGCAGTCTATGGAACTCTAAGCTATTAACATTTTCATATAGTTCCATCAGTGTTACACTCAACTTATTATTATAAATACATTTATAATGTATTTCTCCTGTGGTTTTATATAATACCTTTTACAGAGAGGCTGATGTAAGAATACATTATTAGTAATTTTATACTCTCACATACACTATTGGAAAATCTATCCTGAAAAATACAAAAACAGCATTCTAAAAAACTAAATATGCTATAGATGAAAGTTAAATATACAACAATCTAAAATTGAGTCTAATATTGGGCTGTATATATTATTTCTATTAACATTAATATGATTATAATTATTTTATAGGAGACATAATATATTCTTAATATTATATTAGATATATAGAGCTATTTTATGTTAGATAACATATATTAGATATTTCTAATATATGTTTTAGATTTAGATATGCATGGATATATCTTCTAGACATATATAAATTTAGAAGTAAATTAAAAATATATTAAAACAAAATTTTTTTTTTTTTTTTTTTTTTTTTTACTAAATTGAAAGAAAATTGATGTATTAGGATCTTGATACTATAAGAATGGTCAAAGGATTAGCATTGGCATCACCTGGCAGAATTGGAATTGAACGGTCCCCAGGTTTTCTATGCAACTTAAATATTTTCTCAGCTTGCTTTAAAGTTTATTTACTAACAATAAAATTTACCAAGTCTAATTATTAGTCTTTAAAATATATATAAAGTTTGTGCTGTTTTTATCAATGTAATACTTAGTTGAGTTACTTATATCGTTTCTAGTCGTTATGTATTCATACAATCCAATTTTTACTAGCTGAGTATAATTATGCCATATTTTTCCAATGTAGTCTATCAGAATATAAGCACACTGAGGATAAGCTTGGTCAGTCATGTTTATTGAGTACTCTCAGTGTAGTAACCAGAAACAATGACAACAACAAAAGCTAGGCTGAGAGAGTGGCAGAATCCAAGGATAAGAGCAAAATAATGAAATACACAACCAGAAAAGAGTTTTCAAGAAGATATAGGAGATTGGTCTCAGAAAGAGTTCTTGAAGTGCCAAACATAAATGCACATACGTTTACATGATGTTTACAGTTTCAACAGTAAGTGAATGGGAGTTCCTAAAAGAGTTAAAAAGAGTTAAAGTTGTTCACAGGCACACACAGATACCATAGAGGAGTCAAAGGAAGTAATAATTTCCAGCTAATCAGAGAAACAGCTAATGTCATTTATTTGTTCATTCAGATTATTCTATCATTGTACACCTACTTTTAAGTCTATGTCATCAAGCAACTTTGCTGGTTACTAGAGAGCCAAGGATGATAAGTGTAGGGCCCTATCATCAAAGGTATTATCTGTAATAATAAAAGCACAATATGCTAATTAGACTGGACATCCAAATGACCTTCTGGATGTCTTTTCAGACAATCTTCTGGAGAAAGCCAGGGCTGTGAGGGCTGAGCCCCTTGCACGAATTTTGTACATTATTAGCCTCTAGTTGCTTTATAAGAGAGTAGTATGTAGTCTTAAGACACATGTTCTGAGGTCTATGTTCTGATAATTAGGTTAAGTATGGATAAATTCTGTGTCAATTTTTCTAGGAAGCTTGAAATAAAAGATTGTCTGTTCCTTTTTTCAATTACATCCTACTGAAAAATATAATAAAAATATGAATCATCAGCTGCTCAGTGTGGCTCAGTGGTTGAGCATTGACCTATAAACCAGGAAGTCATAGTTGGATTCTAGGTCCAGGCACATGCCCAGATTGTAGGCTTGATCCCCAGAAGGGGGCATGCAAGAGGCAGCCAATTGATGCTTCTCTATCTCATTAATATTTCTATCCCTCTACCTTCCTCTCTGAAATAAATAAAAATATTTTAAAAAATTGTTTTTAAATGTGGACCTTCTGATCACACAGTGAAGCTGAGCTCATGGAAGAAGTAATTTGCTTACAGGTGTGCAACTTGAAGTAAAGCTAGTATTTGAGTATGATTTGTTATTTGTATTTTAAAATTTAGTTAAAACTTCATGTAAAGTAATGAAAGTCTCTCACTGTCTGAAGATAAAAGTGTTATATTTTGGATCTTAGATAAAGAGAGAATTATTGATGCACCAAATATGCAGTACTCTTCCAAAATTCCAGTTTAAACCAACCGAGTTACCAGGATCTGATTCAAAAAAAATTTTTAATTTTTTTTTATTGATTTTTTACAGAGAGGAAGGGAGAGGAATTGAGAGAAACATTGATGAGAGACATCGATCAGCTTCCTCCTGCATGCTTCCTACTGGGGATGCCCTTGACTGGAATCTAACCTGGGACCTTTGAGTCCACAGGCCGATGCTCTATCCACTGACCCAAACTGGTTTCGGCTGATTCAAATTTTTAAATGATGTCTCAGGGCAAGGTAAAAGGAAGCTAGGGACAGTCAATGTCTTTTGGAATTTTAGCATTCCTATGAAACAAATATGTCTATCTTTGAAGTCCAGTCTAAAGCTTTCCAAATTAATATTTTGAATTTGACTGTCAATACTTTTCATAAATACAGAGTTGGCATCTTTTTAATATTGTAATGGTGTGTATATTTAAATATCAGTATGTTATACTCTTCAAGTACTAAATTATTCTTTTCATTCAATTTAGCTCATATCTTTAAATGAAGTTATTGCATATATGAATAACATTATAATATAATTTCCAATTTAAATTTTTATTTCAGATATTTCCAAATCCTTAACTGCTTATTTTGTAGCTTTTCAATATATGTAATGATCTTAGATAAAGCATTATTTGTTTCAGTAGAATAATGCTATTATGTATAAACAAATAATGGCATATAAAATATATACTCGCATCTCTCTAAACCAGTGATTTTCAACATTTTTCATCTCATGGCACACATAAATTAACTAATAAATTTTTGGCACGCCAAAAAAGGTATAATTTTGGTTCAATCATGCTGCTATAATACAGTATAGGTATAATTTTGATTCATTCACACCACACAGCTATTGTTGTGTTGGCTGGTGTCATTTTTTATTTGAGAATCTCAGGGAAATGAGGTCAGTGCCCTGACTAAATAGCCAGGTACCTCATGTTTTAAAGATTCTTGTGGAACATTGGTTGAAAATCACTGCTCTATAGCAATTTATAGAAAGAGAATTATTTAAAATCACCTTATACATATCCTGATTATATCAGTCAGTATTCACCCAGGGACTAGAAGGAGATATTAGTAGGGATTTGTTTCAGAGAATTGGTTTACCCAATTATGGGAGTTAGTTAAGCAGTCTTTGTAAGGCAATTGGTGTAGTATTAGATGCTGAAGCTTGAGATACACAGGACAGGAAATCAGGAAAAGAAGATCCCTGACCAGGCTAGAACCTCTGAGTAGTAGCAGGAGTTCAAAAGGAATGGACTAAAATCTGTGTCTTTCATCATGGCCTATCCTGAAGAATTCAGTATGCTTCTTTGGGGCTTTTCACCTCAAAACGAGCACCCTGCCCCAGTATTTATTCCAATGTATAGGTTCTTTTTAATAAGCTTGAATTCTTCTCACTAATTGAAAAAAAAATGACAATTTAAGTAAAAGAACAATCAAATGGTGGATGTTATTTATTGAAAATACATACACACTTACAAGAGCCAAATCATTTATACTAGGGGCTGATGTCTCCATTGTCATTGACAGGAATGCAAACCATCTTTACAACCCAGTGTGACTATGTATATCTAATATTAGTACCCATTTTGAACTGCAAAAAAATCTAACTAAACTATGACCAAAATAATGATTCTCGGCATTATAAAAAATCCAAAGTGAATGAAAGTATACATTAGCTCAAATTAACATGAGTTTGTGCCCACTAATGCAACACAGTGTGTATTTTAAAATGTTGAATTGGATTTCGATGACTAGAATAATGCTAAGAATATCCAGAAAAGAGGCAATAACTCCTGAGTTCTGTAATATATTAATTTTAGCATTTTATTGAAAAGTCTTTTTGATAAAATAAATCAAAGAAAAATTACATATACTACAAAATATAACAAACATTTGAAAGATTTATCTTCATGCAAGTTTTCTCTTAAGTAGAATATGTTAGAATTAAAGAAACTAATTTTTCACATAGCAAAGACTCATGTCTTCTATGTTTTTCTTAAAATGTACTTATTTCTACAGAGATTTTTCCTATTCACTCTGTCTGTCCCCTCTCCTCCACCACTCTTTCTCTTCCTTTTCACTCCCATCTCTTTTCTTACTGTCTGTACCCAAAACTGGAGTAAAATATATAAGACAAATCTTTACTCTCATTTGCTCAGAAAACAATGTGCTAAAGGATATGTGAGAGTTTATGATTTTTATGCAGCCTTATCTGTTAATATAAATTTAAGCATCTCAGAGATAATTGTTCTTTTGGTAAGTAGTATGGTGTGTGTTTATTTTCATTCATGATTTCCCACTATAAATCATCCCATTCTCTTTATTATTATTGAGTTATTCCACATACTCCCAGAAACCTCAAGACAAAAACCTGGTTACCAAAATCTATAAAGTACAGAGCACTCTGGAAATATATGTGGGTTCCAATTCTTGGGTCAATGGTTTGGGAATGTTGTCTTTACTGCTTCATAAAATAAATTTTTAGAAGTTCTTTTTCTTACTGCAAAGCAATTTTTATTAAATTTTGCACAAGAATCTTCAAGGACAAATAGCATATGTCACTTATCCCTCTTCCTTGAGAAATGAGATTAAAAGGATGAAGAAATAAACTATAAATATGACCACAGAAGTTGAATGATAAAATCTCTAAGAAACTAGATTTAACAAACAGTTTTCATCCACAAATATCTGACTGGAACGACTGCATTCTCTAACATCTATTAAGAAAATTTGTATTGGTAATTTGTTCTTAATATCCTTTTCACATAGGCTCTTTACTGAAATTACTTGATTTTTTAAAAATGTTTTCTATATTGACTAATTTGAACCCAAACTCTACCTAATATAAAAGGTTTATAATTATAAGTGACTAAATGATAAGCAGAGTGACACAGTGGTAAAGAACCTGTTGTTGTAGATTCCTGAAAGTGAGCATGCAAAGCTTTCATGAGTAAACATACTATCATCATGTGACACAAAAAAGTTTCTCCTATTTTACCAAATAAGATAATTTGAATCTCAATCCATTTCTGAGTTAGCAAAGACAAAATAACTTTTTAAAGTTACCTGTAAAATTGGAGCAAACACACACACATGCTTGTGTTATATAGGCCTGTTACCTTTTGTTTTCATTAAAAATAATGTACACATCCCCTTCCATATTAATGGAATAACAGGATAATATTAGCAAAAATTAGGAGTGTTGGCCAAAATTGCTTTGGCTCAGTAAATAGAGCATTGGCCTGCAGACTGAAGGGTTCCAGGTTCGATTCTAGTCAAGGGCATATACCTTGGTTGCAGGCACATTCCCAATAGGGGGTGTGCAGGAGGCAGCTAATTGATGTTTAACTCTCATTGATGTTTCTAACTCCCTATCTCTCCCCGTTCTTCTCTGTAAAAAATCAATAAAATATATTTTTTTTAAATTGGAGTGTTTCTTTCAAAGCATAATTATGTTAAATATTTTAATTACAAACATCTATCATTAGATAAAATATAACATTTTGAATATTAAACTTAACTGTTGAAAATATAGAAGAAAATGTGGAAAACTGAAATTAATATAATATCAAAAGTTTTGAAAGTCATGACATTATGTGAGTGTGGTACTAACCATTAGGGAAAATAACATTTTAATAGAATTAACAGAATTGTGAAAACTAAGCATTTTAAAATCGTATAAATCTTAATAATCTATGAACTAAATTATAAGTCAGAGATTGAATATCTACAACTTGAATATATTGCCAAAATACCAAAATCTAAAAGTATCTATTGGGACAATAAACTCATTTAAAATCATCAACAGGAGCTGTAAAATGCCTTTAGTTTTTTTTATTTTATGGATATGCTTTTGAATACAATAGATCATTAAAAAACATTTTCAGATTTTCATTGTGAAAAAAAATCACTGTAAAATAATGACTGTAATTTAGGAAAATACATTCATATGTACTCACAATGGTATTGATTATCATCTTATTTTCATTTATTTGGTCCTTCAACTAAAGACAAATGTTTAGTTGCAATGTACAAGCTGAAAACAACATCAGGAAAATTTTCATAGTCTGTTACGTTAAAATTCCTTAGTCTACCTTGAAAGACTTCCCCCTCCAGGTTGCTGGTTTCTCTTGGAACAATAGAACCACATGGAGCCTACATACCTCTATGGCAATATCTGGTTGGAGTGAGGTATTGGCTTGCCCTTTAAGAAACTTCCACTTGTTGAGTTTTGATAATGTATCAATGAAGAATATACAAAGTTATTTGGTAAGGAATTAAAATACTCTTCCCTTTTTCTGTATACAGATGAATTTTCTTTTATATGTCAGTTAAACCAATATTTCACAAAAGAATAAATCTAAATGTCTTTATAATGTCTATCATGATATTGAAGAGATTTTGAAAAAAAATATAAAATCAAAAACAGGTGTTCAAAAGAACAAGTAAAGCTTTTGATAAAATATGTTTGTAGTAAAATCAATTTAAAGAAACTCAACTCATACAGATTTCCTTTCAAACTTTTCAGAGAAAGTGAAGAAAATGGAAATTATGCAAATAGAGAAAAACATTTTCCTAATGAATAAATTGTTAAGACATATAAAATCTTGAAAATTTTCACTGTTTGTCAAAAAACATTAAAGTAATTTATTTTAATTTACTCAGAATAGCATCTCTGCCTTGATTAGCTTCTGTCTTACTAAAATGAAGGCATTTTCCTAAAAGTAGTATGATTTCCATGAATCCATGCATATTCATTTCAATTATTACATCTAAGTTTAATGTGCTTTACTCTCTAGCAACACTAGCTATTTCTTCATACATACACAAAATTATATTTACTTACCTAAGTACATTTTCCTGCTTGCTATGTTTAGTTTACTTATTACCTGTCATAATTATATCCTGGAACTCAAGAAAATCACACATCTGTTTTTGATGTTTTTATTGTTTTTCAATGCATCTATCTACTGAGTGTCAGAAGTCTGAATAAAATATGTAAAATATATAAACAAAAAATGAACTTTTATGGAAAATAAAGAAACTAAGCAAAAGATTCCATAATTCCAATTCATATCAAGGTAACAACTGTTCACCATCTGCCTGTCACAATTTATTTATTTCTGTTATTTGATGCAGATATTTTGCATATATTACAAAATTGTATTCTTATAATAATCCTATCTAATAAAAGAGTAATATGTGAATTGACCATACCTCTGCTATACCAACAAGCTACACCCACCACCCTCGCCCACCAGCCAAGCAGAGTGAGTATGCAAATTAAACCAACCAAGATGCCTACAGCCACAGAGAGAGCAGGAGGGAGGCTTGACTTGCCCCTAGCGAAGGAGGAAATGCTGGCGGAGCTTAAGGCTACAAATTTTCAATGGCTATGCCAGCAGAATGCTTGGCTTGGCTCCAGACTACGAAGTTTCAATTGTAGAAAATAAATAAATCCTAGATACCAGAGCCTCCACTTCAGTCACCACGGGTGTGGCCAGCCTGCAAACCACCACAGGCCCCTCACCCAGGCCACCCTATACCCCAAGGGAACACCCACCCTGATCCAGGACACCCTTCAGGGAAAACCAGCCGGCCCCTACCCGTGCACCAGGCCTCTATCCTATCTATTGAAAGAGTAATATGCAGATTGTCTATCATTGACAGCCACAAGATGACTGTTCCCATGTGGTCAAAAGGTCCTGCCCCCATATGGATACAAGATGCCCACTACAAGAAGACAGCAGGGGAGGGAAGTTGGTGGGAACCAGACCTATAAGGGAGGGCAGTTAGGGGTGATCAAGTCCTCAGGGGAGGGCAGTTAGGGGTGACCAGGCCTGCAGGGGAGGGCAGTTAGGGGTGACCAGGCCTGCAGGGGAGGATAGTTAGGGGTGACCAGATCCACAGGATAGGGCGTTAGGGGCAAACAGGCTGGCAGGGGAGCAGTTAGACATCAATCAGGCTGGCAGGGGAGGGGTTAGGAAGTGATCAGGCTGGCAGGAAGAAGCAGTTAGGGGCACTCAGGAAGGGTGGCAGGTGAGAAGTTAGGAGCCAACAGTCCTAGATTGTGAGAGGGATGTCTGACTGCCCATTTAAGCCTGATGGAATGGGCCTAAAGGAGCTGTCAGACATCCCTCAGGGGTCTCAGATTGGAGAGGGTGCAGGCTAGGCTGAAGGACACCCCACCCCATGCACAAATTTTGTGCACTGGGCCTCTAGTATACAATAAATGCTTCCAGGATTCAGTCGAAGAAACAGAAACTACACATGTTTCAATAAGAATCAATTTAGTAACAAAAAGTAAGTCACTTTATAACAATGTGCTGAAGAATTAAATTAAATTGGTTTTGTACCAATTTAAATGATTGGTACAAAACATAAGAAATAGTCAAGTTGTGTGGGGAAAATATCACAAACTACCCAGCAAAAGAAAAACTAACGTGTAAAGGAAGAAGAAACAGATTGGAATTAGATTTCTTATCTAAAACACTGGAGAATATGAGATAGAGCAACACTAGGTAAATTTACATTCGGCTTCAATGTAAATGCAGTTGTAAACTAGCAAAAGGAAATGCTATTGCTATTACTACTGCAGCTACCACAAAACTACCACACACTCATGGAGCTGATGGCTAGACTCTGGAACATGGAAACTGGTCATTGTCAACCTTCATATACAAATGAGCTTGCTAACTGACACAGGAATAGATAAGAATAGTCTTAGCTTTCTTTTAACTGCCAATTCTAATATATATATAAATCTCATATGTACAGGCAGAACACTAAACACAGAGCAATCTGAGAAATACAATGTTTAGCTTTATATACTTGGTGGTGAGTAGGATAATGCAGAAGTGGATGGGAATGCTGAATTATAATGGCCTGTATTAAGCACAATATTATGTATTTTCTTATGGGACTTTCCTCATCTTGGAAGACAGCATAAACAAGTGCAGCATAAATTCTGGCCAACCGTTAGATATTCAATTTACTTTGAAATGTTGGTGTAAAATAAACATGAGGGCTATATGACATAGAGAGAACTTGAGCCTGACATATATACTGCATGTTTGATTTAAGGATTTTTTTATACTTCATGCTGAAACATGGACAAGAACAGTGTTAGCATATGCCAACAAAGAATCAGAGACATCCAATTCTTCAGGGCACCTCAGATATTTAAATACTAGAACTCATTTCTTTTTGAGAAAAAGCTGAGGTTCAATTAGTCAAAGAGAGTTGTAAGGGGAAATAATCTATCTAAATGGGGAGATGTAATAACTTTTATTTATCTAAATTTTTTATTTATGATTTGGCGATGTTTTTACATCCTGTCCTTTATGCAGCCCTGCTACAGTTGTCATCAGGGGATGAAATAATAATTCCTTTATTGTTCTAGAAGGTGTTTCATCTTTTGATTACTTGATTATGTATAATTTACATAGTTTGTGAGTCCATTTAAATGATTGGTACAAAACATAAGAAATAGTCAAGTTGTGTGGGGAAAATATCACAAACTACCCAGCAAAAGAAAAACTAATATGTAAAGGAAGAAGAAACAGGTTGGAATTAGATTTCTTATCTGAAACTCTGGAGACTATGAGATAAAGCAACACTAGGTAAATTTACCAAGAAAATAGGACTGCAACCCAATCCTAGACTCAGTAAAGTTCAACTATCAGAGTTATAAGATTTAGACTGCATCATCCACATACCAAAATTAAGAAAAATACATGAGAAAGTACTGTAGTCAAAATTTAAATAATTCAGAGGGAAGACCTCATTACAGAAAAAAGTGAAACAAGTAAAAAAAAAAAAGGTGAGTAATGAATTTTACATTATATGTTGTTTAATCTAAATACTGATAATAATTGCCTTGGAAAATTTTCTATAAATCAGTTTAAAATAATGTCAATGAAACTAACCTGTTTTCCAAAAAGAATTGGAGTTGGGTTTATAAAAGACATTACCCTCATATTGTGTAGTGTAACTTACCAGTAATAAGAGCAGCCATTTATTAAATCATAGAACTATACCAAATTAGATTAATATGGGATGTAAATACCATTATATCCAGATTTAACACTGAAAAGTTTTGTTACACTCAGGTGGAATAATATGAAATATTACTATTAAATTACAACCATGGCTCATCATTGCAGGAAAAGTAAATTAGCTCTTATTTTAATCCACCAATGCTCATGTTAGTAACCACCGGAACTTTTAGTGAAGTCTAGTTCCAGAAAAAAGACTCCTATGCAGAACCACAAAAGTCATTTATCCCTTAAATTACATTGAAATGTAAAATATACATAGCAGTTTCTAGTTGGCTAAAGGCTATGTTTTCATCAGCATAAATTCCATTATTATCAATCATGCTAGATAATATGTTGATAATGATAGCTAAAGATGTTTGATCTAAGTCCAAATACTCAAAGACAATGGCTAGAGATCAAAGCCCCAACATCAATATTTTTGTAAAAAAAAAAAAAAAATCTGACATTTGAGTGAATCTAATGGTTTCAAGACAGGAAAAGATTGCTGAAATTTGAAACAGCAGTCTAATTCCTCAGGCTCCTAATTTGCAGTTCTTTAGAGTCCATATTACTATGATAATTTTAAGATGAGAAAGGAGGAAAAAAACTAGACATGATGATAACCTTTAGAGTTCAATAATTTTTAAGATTGCTATGAGCCTTCATTAGCAGACAAAAAAAATGAAATTATTCTAATAAAAGATAACAGAAATTAATACAAAAGTGTAACCTGAGCATAAACTATGTGTTAAATTACTTGAGTTGGCCACATTTAGAAGCATGGCTTCAAAGCACACGAAGGGCTCTGATAAAAATCTAGGGAAAAAAAACCATAGTAATTAAAATGTGGCACAAAACCTCTGAGAGAAGCAGTGTTTACATTTTGTTCTCCTTTATTCAAATGAAATATGGGTTGAAAATCCCCTAACCTCAACGACAAGGTTTTCTGACACATACTGTGAAATGTATGGACAGAAGAAAGAAAGAAAGAAAGAAAGAGAGAGAGAGAGAGAGAGAGAGAGAGAGAGAGAGAGAGAGA
>JAAGEH010002531.1:22496072-22532606 GCA_011751065.1 Lasiurus cinereus
GGGAGAGAGAGAAAGAAAGAAAGAAAGAAAGAAAGAAAGAAAGAAAGAAAGAAAGAAAGAAAGAAAGAAAGAAAGAAAGAAAGAAAGAAAGCTCAAGCAAATCTATGTCACATTTGTAGCATTTTGGAAACAAATGGTGTAGACAGTCAAGCCAGAGCTGGGAGACCTAGATTCAAATCTTGGCTTTACCACTGTTAAGGTCAGTTACTAGTAGATAGACGTGAAGAGATCCAATGAGAGGTTTTAGAGATAAGAAAGGCAGTTAGGGTAGGGTACATGGGAAAGGAATGTGTATATGATGGGTGGAGCCAGCTCCAAACCACCAGAATGTTTATCTTACAAGCAGACTGTTACAAGATAAGGGGGAGGTAAGGGGGAGCACCAGATGAGCTTTAAACTGATACTAGTCAGGAAGGGGGAAATCAGCTAATTGAAGGGGGGAAAAAAAACATGTGAGGAAGTGTCCAATTAGGAAGTAGCATCAACAAAGAAGCTACCAGCATGTATAAACCCTTAGACAAAAAGACTTCACTGGTTTCCCATTTGGGGCCCCACTCCACAGACAGGAGTTTGTATATGCTTGCAATAAATTTCTACACTTTTGCATAAAATATTTTAGCTGCAATTTTTATTCTTCAAACTTCATAGGACAAGAACCTGGAGTAAGAACTCCAGCTTGCCGTTCGGGGTAACAAAAGGATAATGGGCCAAGTACACAGACTCACCAGGACAGAAAGCCCTGGATGCCTAGCAAGGAAAAAACAAACAAACTGGGAAAATAAGGACCTCACCCCCAGAGTGAACTTTCCTCCCCCAGTACATTGCTGATTATGTGACTTGGATCCCCTGACTTCTCAGATCATTAGTTATGCAGTTTAGAACCCCTGACCTTTTCCTCCCTTCAGATAATATCTAGGCTTCAGTTGTATTCTAACTCCAGGTCCAAAAAAGCAGCCATACCAGACAGACAAGTAACCCTGGCTGCCTCAGGACCAGCTGCATTCACTAATGTCCCCCTGCTCTGGCACCAATCAATCAGTGGAGTCCAGGACCCTGAAAGAGCATACTGGAAAGCTGATGACTCTTCTATTGAGATCCTCCCCTGAAACATCCCCTAAAATTTACATCTGCAAAAGAGAGAGAAATACACTCAAGATGAAGGGTTCAGTGTGCGCTCTTTCCATGGGAGCATACCCATGCCATTCTCTTCCCTCGTTCTTCCCTCTAAGTACCCTGGAGCCTTGCAACCAGGAGAGCAATGGGCAGTGGCAGCTCGTCCTAGACTAGCCCCCTGAAACTGTCCCCAAGCCCCCTTTTTCACTGGCTTTAGAGTGAGCCAATGTAGCCCAGTCTAGGCTGTCCTGCTACTTCTATGTCCTTCTTTGTTTCTCTGTCCTAAGTATATTTTTGCTGTAGCCAACAAATTCTTACTTTACTACACTTTGTCTCTTGATGGACATCTTTCCTTCAAGAAAATAGGAACTGAAGTCTCATTGTCTCCTTGTCAGACCCTGGGCAAGATGTTCAAACTAAGTGAGCTGTTTCTCCATTTGGGGGAAAAAAATGTGGTTAATATTAAAATATACTTTGAAGAGTGCTTGCAACAATTAGAATAATCATGAAGTGGCCACAAAAGGTACCTAAATATAGTAGTTTTTAGAAACATGGTTATTACAAATATTTTTAAGCCTCTCAAAGCATACATCACTTTTTAACTCATTGTTTAGTAAATAAAACTTCATTGTCCATTTTAGTAAGGTTATATATTCTTTATATAAATATTACATGAATATAGATATTATATTATATATTGATATATACAAATGTTATAAACCTATGCCAAGAAATTTGTTCATTTAGAGTGTCCTAAGACTGATTATTTTTATAAATAACTAGAGGCCCAGTGCATGAAATTCATGCAAAGGGGGTGTGTCCCTCAGCCCAGCCTGTACCCTGTCTAATCTGAGACATCCCTCTAACAATCCAGGACTGCTGACTCCCAACTGCTCACCTGCCTGTCTTCCTGATTGCCCCTAATCACTTCTGCCTGATAACCTGATCACCCCCTAACCACTCCCCTGGCATCCTGTTGGCCCTAACTGCCCTCCCCTGCAGGCCTGGTCCCTCCCAAGTGCCCTATCCTGCAGGCTTGATTGCCCCCAACTGCCCTCCCTTGTGGGCCTGGTCCCTCCCAACTACCCTCCCCTGCTGGCCATCTTGTGCTGGCCATCTTGTATCCACATGGGGGCAGCCATCTTGTGTGTTGGAGTGACAGTCAATTTGCATATTATTCTTTTACTAGATAGGATAGAGACCTGGTACATGGGTGGGTGCTGGCTCGTTTGTCCTGAAGGGTGTCCCAGATCGGGGTGGGGCTTCCTTGGGGTGTAGGGTGTCCTGGGCAAGGGGCCTGTGGTAGTTTTCAGGCTGGCCACACCCTCAATGATCCAAGTGGAAGCCCTGGTATCTGGTATTTATTTATCTTCTATAATTGAAACTTTGTAGCCTTGAGTGGAGGCCTGGGCCAGCCAGAGTATGCAGGAAGCTTAGCTTCCTCCATTGCTGGGGAAACCCAAGCCTCTTGCTCTCTCCATGACCGGAGCCATCTTGGCTGGATTAATTTGCATACTCCCTCCTAATTGGCTGATGGGTATGGCTTGTGTGTGTAGTGGAGGAGGTACAGTCAATTTGCATAGTACTCTTTTATTAGATAGGATTCCTAAGGTATATCTCATTGATTTTCATTTATGGCCATTCATCTACTGATTTTTGTCATTAACATTTCCAGACAGTACTGCATGGGCAAAATAGATGCTTCTAAATGACATTTTTTTCTGACCATGTTTTTGGAGGACTCAAAGAAGTTTGATAATATGACTAGCTCTAAAATGTTTAAGACTTTTCAAACTCAGAACTTGTTTGGGAAATGACTAGTATGAGTAATTCTTCAATTTAAAATGCTCTCTTTCTTATATCCTATTACTACTGAAGCATTTAAAGTTATGAATATTTTGTATATAAACTAGAAACCCAGCACACAAAATTCATGCATGGATACAGTCCCTAGGCCCAGCCTATGAACAGGGCCATCTCCCCAAGCTGCTGACAGCCGGATCTGCTCCCTGCTGCCACCCATCCTCAGGTCCCCATTCACCATCGGGAGATCAGAGCTTGCAGGCTGTCCCACCTGCTTGCTGGCACAGCCCCCACCACTGGTCACCATCTATGTGTGGGGCAACTGGTGGGGCAGAGGCTTTGGCTTGGCACCACCTACGTCCACCGCCACCCACCCCCAGTTCCCTGTTCCCCATTGGGTGATCAGAGCCTGCTGGTCAGGGGAAGGAACCAAAAGTTTGGCCAGTAAGCCCCAATGGGATCAGGGCCTGTGGGCTGGGGGCAGCGTCTGCACCCTGGTGGTCAGTGGGCATCATAGTGAGTGGTCATTCTGCTGTTCAGTCAACTTGCATATTATTTTTTTATTATATAGGATAGAGTGATATTTTATGTACAAAAGGATATTGTTAAATTTCTGACTTAACTTGCCCTGAAGAAGAAATATTTCAATAGAAGAAAAACTATTGATATAATAGAAAATAGCTCCTACATAAAACAGGAAATCTAAACCTGTCAAAATTACCCCTAATCCACCAGGACACTTAGTTTGCCTATGCAGCATAGCAGATTCTGATGTTTTAAAACCAAACATTGAAAAATCAACACCTTTTCCCTCAGGTGGTATTCAATTCTTAATTTAAGATATAAATCTATCGTAAATTCACCATATCCATATCCTGTACTATTTCATCATGCCCTCACACAAAGCATAATATTTATCAAATAATGTAAGTACATGATACTAATATATAGATAACAAATACAGTAACCCTAATACAAAATTAAGAGTTAATTTGCTTGATTTATTCTTAGTAAAATGATCCCAATGATCATCTATCTTTTTTTCTTTAGTAACTATCAGTTTAATATGCCATGTTAAAAATGCCTTCATGTGAATTACAATAGAGCTGAGAAGTATATCATTTCTGGAACATACCTAAAACCCATATATAAAAGTATAGGCCATCTTTTTCTTTGGAGGGTGGGGGCCAACTCTCAATCTCCATGATTTCTGAAGTATTATTTAGAATCAACTTTAGCTATGAGAGATTCACTATGGTTAATTTCTCTTCTCAGAATAAGCAACAACAAAATGTACAAAAGATATGAAATAATGTTTTCAGATATTGCATCTCAAACAGAGAAAGTAATAGATGAAAGCCATTTTATCATCCCAGCCTTCTGCTTGGAGACACTTCTAGACCATGTTATAAGAAGGATGGTCCAAGCAAAACATGTGAGTATTGCTGAATTAAGGAAAAAGATAGTAGAGTCAGCTAGAAATTGCAGGGCAGACAATAGGACCTGGAGTAGTTAGGCATATAAGAAGCTTCAGAAATCTGCATATGGATACAATTACGTGATCTAGTCATCCAGTTAGGGAGTCAAATAAAGAACAGCAGGAAGGAAATAATAAAGAACTGAACAGAAAAAAAAAAGGAAAAGTAAAGGAAAGAATATGGGAAAAGGAAGAGAGATTTCAAGAGACAAATATTGAGCTTTAAGAAATATTTCCTAAACACTTTCAGTTTGGTGCTGCCCAATTCAAATCTATGCTTGGCCTAGTAAACTGTTGGAAATGTTGATCTGCCTCTGTTTATCATTTAACAGATACTATCTTGGGGGAAGGGTATGTGAAATTTTTCTGTTGCAACTTATTGTGTGTTTATAATTGTTTTAAAATTAAAAGTTACAATAAGAGCATCTTGTCACAGTAAATCTCTATTTTAACTGTTTGAACCCTTATAAAACATTACATTATCTGCTCGTTCTGGAGGTCATACTGACTATACCAAATTTTGCTCTTGAGTTTAAAGAAGGCAGGTTTGGCAGTAATTCCTGTTAGTCTTGCCCATCATAAGTTTGTAATATTTAAGCGTGAAGTGAAACATTTCAAGAGAAAAAGAGAATTGTATATAAGAGTAAAGATACTATCAAACAGCAAAATATCAATACAGTAGTACCTCGAGATATGAGTTTAATTTGTTCCCTAACCTTGCTCGTATATCAAGTTGCTCATATCTCAAAGCAATTTTCCCCATTGAAATCAATTGAAATGCCGGTAATCTGTTCCAGCTCCCAAAATGCCACCCCAGTTGTTCTTGTTACGTGTTTTTGAATAAGAAAAATGTATTTATAAATGACAAATATTGTATAAAAACATAATAAAAGAGAATGTAAAGGGATAAACTGGTTTTATAAAGTGTATTTACCTACTTGTTACGCTCTTAATGCTACACTTTATCCCTAAACTGAATGTAACTGAACTCATCTTCACTGAACTTAATTGCTACTGATCTTTGCATTTTTGGCCGATTTCAAAAAAAACGTGTCCAACAAGGTTTGCTTCTTCCTCCCTTTCAGAATGTTTCTGAAATGGGTGAGGCACGTTTCATTGAACAGCTCCCATGCACGACCAGTAGCAACTTTTTCGGGTGTTTCTTTTCCACAAAGTGTGACACCCTCTCCCACATTCCTAAGATCTCCTTTATCTCACTTGTAGAGATCTCCTCCACCTCTGGCTCCTCCTCGAAACCATTTCTTGGAGAACCTCTGCATGTTGCTGAGACTGCAACTCTTGTAACTCCTCCGTGGTGAGTTCCAGAGAGTGCTCCTGGACGAGCTCATTCACGTCTCTCTCATCCACCTCCAGGCCCATGGATTTACCCAGAGACACTATCTCCTTTCCACTGGCATCTCGGGTTCGAATCCTTCGAAGGTCCTTTCGGCTACTGCCTCAGGCCACAGCTTCTTCCATGCAGAGGTCAAAGTCCTCCTTGTAACACCCAGCCAGGCCTGATCAATAATTCTGAGGCATATCACGATGTTAAAGTGGTTCTTCCAGAACTCTGGAAGGATGAGGTTTGTGTTCTCCGTCACCTCAAAGCAGCGCCAAAACAGGTGCTTGATGTACAGCTTTTTAAAATTAAAAATCACCTCCTGATCCATGGGCTGCAGGATAGGAGTGGTGTTGGGAGGTAGGTAGACAACCTTTATAAACTTGAACTCTTTGAGGAGTTCATCTTCGAGGTTCGGTGGGTGAGCAGGAGCATTGTCGAGGATGAGGAGGGCTTGCATGGTTAGGTTGTTTCCTGTAGATATTTCTTAACAGAAGGGCCGAAAACCAGGTTTACCCACTCCACAAAGAACTGCCTGGTGACCCATGCCTTCGGGTTTGCCCTCCACATAACTTGCAGTTTATCTTTTAAAATCTTATGTGACTTAAAGACTCTGGGGTTTTCCCAATGGGATCCGAGCAGAGGCTTGATCTTGCAGTCGCCACTCGCATTGGCACACAGTGCGAGAGTTAGCCTATCCTTCATGGATTTTTGGCCTGGCATCGCCTTCTCCTCTGCTGTTATATAAGTCCTATTCGGCACCTTCTTCCGGAAAAGCCCTTTCTCGTCACAGTTGAAGACTTGCTGGGGGATATATCCTTTGGCTTCTATCAGTTCAAAAAAAGTTTTGAGGTAATCCTCAGCTGCCTTCACATCCAAACTTGCTGCCTCATCATGCCTGATGATGGAGTGAATGCCAGACCTTTTCCTGAAGTTATCAAACCGGCCTCTACTGGCTTTAAATGAGTCTTTCGATGCTTTGTACGTGGAAGTGCGAGGGGTCTGCTCCAGCAAATCACCTTAAATCGCTCGTGCCTTCTCGCATATGATGCCCTGTGTTAATGTATCTCCTTTAAGCTGCTTCTCCATCACCCACACCATCAGTAGATTCTCCATCTTTTCATAGAGAGAGCTACGGAGCTTAGAAATTATTGTAACGCCCTTAGCTGGCGTTATACCCTTTATTGACTCCTTCTGTTTAAACACAGTGCATATCATTGAAGTACTATGTCCGTATTGCCTCGCCAACTCAGCCACTCGCACACGTTGCTCATATTTTTCTGATTTCATGCTTTAATTCAATAGACATCATCCTCTTCTGAGCACTGACCTTTCCACTCGCTTTCTTCGGACCCATGGTTATAAAAAGAAATGTGATAAAGTATGTAAATGCACAAAAGATGCTTCAGCAATGAGGTAAACAAGCACACTGACTGAGGCTTGGGAAACTATGAGACGCTCCAGTCGCAGTCAACTGGTGGGTCGTGTGCAGCTGGCCGATCTGCGCAATTACTCGGATCTCAAATGTCGCTCGTATTTCAAAGCAAAAATCGCTCGCTTGACGGCTCGTATCTCAGAAATCTTGTATGTTAGGGCACTCATATCTCGAGGTACCGCAGTTGGCAGCCGGCCCTGCCCCCAATTAGGGTGTTGGAGGCTGTTTGGGGTCCAGGCTGGTCAGGGAAGGGGTGATTGGATCAGGCTGGTTGGCTGCCACAGTGCACCTCAGAGCCACCGGTTATTCTGGTCATTCCAGTTGTTCTGCCATTCAGGTCACTTGGCTTTTATATATATATATAGATTTTTTTAATCATTTGGAAAAAATCCTATCTCCAAAAAACCAACATTTTATTTGCAAGTTTAGTGGAGTGAATGAATGAGTGCTTACCAAAATAAAAAATAAAAATACTTATACAGGACACTGTAATGAATAACAAGGAACAGTCCAGTGCAACTAAATGTCACAGGCCTAGGCACAAGATCTGAAAGTGGATATTTTCATATCAAAGATATTTTTATTTGTTGGATAAATTCTTTTGTACTGTTATTTTTTCTTTTTATTTAACAACTTAATATTTACTGTTATCTCTAGATCAACCAATAATAGCACAACTGTGGTGGATATATTTTTAAATTTTCATTTTCAACACCCTAATATTTATTTTTTTCAATGTTGACAGATAAGTTACAAATTTAATAAAATAGATAATAATCAGAGAAAAAGCAGAGATAACACAGCCAAAGCATGGCCCCCAAGTCTCCTGGAGCACATTTCATATTCAATTAGATATATGTTTCACTTGGAGCTTGGCTAATCAACTCTTCATTGTAAGCTCACAGTATTCTTTAAGTCATTATCACTCTTTTCAAAAGCCACACCTACATGAAAAATACTAACATGATATTAAGTCTCTTAGTTTGAATACTAATTAATTGTGGTTTCTTTATAAAATCACATAATATTCTTCAGTACCAGTGCCTTATTCATAAAATGATACACCCTGCAAGCTGGGCATTGGTGCAATGGCTTTCTACCCTCATCAGAAAGTAATTTAAAATCTCTAGGCTGAAATGATTTCTGGGCAGAATGCTCTTGGTGTTGGTATTTAGGAGTGGAGCTCAGGAAAGTAACACTAATCTACTTTCTTAGAAAAGGGTATTGAAGAATAATGAAGCAATGCAAAATGTATTTTTCTTAATAAAGTTATAAGGTGAAACTTTGAAATGGAGGTCAGCTTATGAAATAAAATTTTGAGTAAAAGTATACATTTTAAAAGCTATTTGTAAATTCAAATAATGAAAATTATATTAATATTTCCACTTTTGAATTAATATATAAAATTCAATAATATATATAATTATTCACCCATAATTAAAATGTTTTATAATAATATATTTAGATATGAAATGATATTGAAATATGAAATTATATTAGGTACTAGTCTAATAAGGATAGTACTTTGAATATTCCTTCCATTTGACAGTGTGTAAAAGTTTGCAATATGTGTCATTAAGGCTGTTTCTTTAAAGTATAATGTAGATTGAAGATTTAGAAAGTTATGGAATTTATTTTATTACTTATCCTAATAATTTAAAACACCATTTATCAGCAAAGACATTTTAAAGTTTTGATTATTTAAGGATTTAGACTAACCATATGTCAGATTAGCACAGTTTGTTAGAAACTTGATCTTTTAGGTAAAAACAGAATGATAAATTTAATTGCAATTTCATAAGACAATATATCTTCCTTGCATATGCATTTATCAATACTACCTTATACAGAATGTTTATAAAATGGCTTATTAATTACATATAAAGCTGAAAAAGTTGTACATTATTTCAATACCAAAATGATTTAAGCATTTTTATTCTGTTTGTTTTTTTTATCATTTAAGTACATCCAACCTCATTTGGAAATGGTAAAACTTGCTCCCCAGGCCCAATGATACTAAACTCTTTTTTTCGGTGAATCTGACTTTTTTTAACTTTTATATTATTGACATGTAGTATTCCATTATGTAAATGTACTTTGTTCATTTGTTGATGATAGCCATTCTGATAGCTGTGAGGTGATATTTCATTGTCATTTTGATCTGCATCTCTTGTATGATTAGTGACTTTGAGCATTTTTTCTTATGTCTCTTGGCTTTCTGTATGTCCACTTTGGAGAAGTATCTATTTAGACCCTGTGCCCATTTTTTAACTGGATGTTTTGTCTTCCTTTTCTTAAGTTAATTAGTTCCCTGTAAATTTTGGAGATTAACACTTTATCAAATGTATCAATAACAAATATGCTCTCCCATGTAGTGGGCTCTCTTGTTATTTTGTTGATGGTTTATTTTGGAGGCAGGAGCTTTTTATTCTGATGTAGTCCCATTCGTTTATTTTCTCTTTAGTTTCCATTGTCCTAGGAAACGTATTGGTAAATATTGCTATGAGAAATGTCTGAGATTTTAGTACCTATGGTTTCTTCTAGGACTTTTATGGTTTCCTTTATTACATTTAAGTCTTTTATCCATTTTGAATTTATTCTTGAGTATGGTGTAAGTTGGTGGTCTAGTTTCAATTTTTTACAGGTACCTTTTCAATTTTCCCAACATCATTTATTGAAGAGACTGTCTCTGCTCCACTGTATGTTCTTGCCTCCTTTGTCAAATATTAACTGGCATTGTGGCTTGTATTGATTTCTGGGTTCTCTGTTCTGTTCAATTTATTATATGCCTATTCTTGTGCCAGTACCAGGCTGTTTTGAGCACAGTGGCTTTGTAATATGACTTGATATATGGTATTGTGATCCCTCCAACTTTGTTCTTTCTCAAGATTGCTCGGCTACTTGGAGTGTTTTTTGGTTCCATATAAATTTTTGGAGTGTTTGTTCTAAGTCTATGAAATCTGCCATTGGTATTTAATAGGGATTGCATTAAATCTATAAATTGCTTTGGGCAATATGGACATTTTAATGATGTTGATTTTATCAATCATGAACATGGTATATTCTTCCACTTGTTTATATTTTCCTTTATCTCTTTTTTGAGCATCCTATAGTTTTGGGCATATAGGTCTTTTACCTCCTTGATTAAGTTTATTCCTGAGAATCTTAATTTTTTCTGTTACAGTGGTAAATGGGATTTTTTTTTTAAATTTCTCTTTCTGAGAGTTCACTATTGGTGTATAAAAATGCTATAGATTTTTGGGTGTTAATTTTGTATCCTGCTACATTTCCAAATTCATTGATTAAATCTACTGATTTTTATGGAGTCTTTAGAGTTTTCCATGTACAATATCATGTTATCTGTAAATTATGAGAGTTTTACTTCTTCCTTTCAAATTTAGATGCCTTTTATTTCTTCTTTTTGTCTGATAACTATGGCCAGGACTTCCAGTACTATGTTGAACAAGAATAGTGAAAGAGAGCATTCCTGTCTTGTTCCTTTTCTTAGAGGAAGTGGTTTAAGAATTTTTCTATTGAGTATGATGTTGGCTATATGGTTTGTCATATATGACCTTTATTATTTTGAGGTATGATCCCTCTATTCCCATTTTGTTGGGAGCTTTTATCAAAAAAGGACATTGAATGTTGAATGCTTTTTCTGATCTCTTTGATAATCCAATTCATTGTTTAACGTTGATTTTTGTATTGCAACTTGTTTATGTGCTATATCACATTTATTGATTTGTGAATATTGTACCAGCCTTGCATCTCCATGAATAAATTTCACTTAGATGTATGATCTTTTTAATATATTGCTAAATCTGATTTGCTAATATTTTGATGAGGATTTTAACATCTATATTCATCAGGGTTATTGGCCTGTAGTTCTTTTTTTTTGCCAGGTCTTTATTTGGTTTTGTAAGTAAGGTAATGCTGACCTTATGGAAAGAGTTTGGAAGTCTTCCTTGTATGTGAACTTTTTGGAGTAGTTCAAGGAGAATAGATGTTGGTTCTTTGAATATTTGGTAAAACTCTCCTGTAGATCTGGACCAGGGCTTTGGTTTGCTGGGAGTTTTTGTTTTGTTGTTTTATCAGTAATTATCAGCCTACTCGGTTTTCTGATTCTTTCTGATTGAGTTTTGGAAGGTTGTATTTTTCTAAGAATCTGTCCATTTGTCCAGGTTGTCCCTTTTGTTGGAATAAAGTCATTTGTAGTATTTTTTAAATGATTCTTTGTATTCCTATGTGGTCAGTTGTTACTTCTTTAATTTCTGATTTTATTTGAGTCCTCTCTCTTTGTTTCATAGAAAGTCTGGCTAGAGGTTCATCAATCTTGTTTATCCTTTCAAAGAACCAGCTCTTGCTTTTATTGATCTTTTGGACTATTTTGTTTTGTTTTGGCCTCTATGTCATTTATTTATTTACACTTTGATCTTTATTATTTCCTTCCTTCTACTTATTCTGGGCTTTTATTTCTATTCTCTTTCTAATTCTTTAAGTTTTGGTGTTAAATAACTTATTACCAGTTTTTCTTCTTTTTTGAGGTAGGTCTGTAGTGCTATGAACTTTCCTCTCAGAACTGCTTTCACTGAGTCCAATAGATGTTGGATTGTTGTGTGTTCATTTGCATTTGTTTCCAGGATATTTTTAATTTCTTCTTTGATCTCTTTGATAACCCATTCATTGTTTAAAAGCACACTACTTAGCCTCCATGTATTTGGTTATATTTGAGCATTATTTTATTGTAGTTGATTTCTAATTTCATGCCATTGTGGACTGAGAAGGTATTTGATATGATTTGAATCTCCTTGTGCCTAACATGTGATGTATCTTTGAAAATGGTCCATGTGCACTTGAGAAAAATGTATATTCCATAGCTTTGGGGTGGAATGTTCTGAAGATGTCAATTAGTTCCATCTGTTCTAGAGTATAATTTATGATTGCTATTTCCTTGTTGATTTTTTGTCTCTAATATTTACCCAGTGATGTCAGTGGAATATTAAATTCCCCCACTATGATTGTATTGCAGATGGTTTTTTTTTTAATATTTAGATACTCCTGTATTGGAGATTTTATATATAAATATTAGAGACCCGGTGCACAAAATTTGTGCATGGGGGGAGGGGTGTCTCTCAGCCAGCCTGCACCCTCTCCAATCCAGGACTGCTAGCTCCCAACTGCTCACCTGCCTGCCTTCCTGATTGCCCCTAACCATTTCTGACTGCCAGCCTGATCACTCCCTAACCACACCTTTGCCAGCTTGATTGATGCCTAACTGTTCCCCACCAGCCCAATTGCCCTTAACTGCCTTCTCCTGCTGGCCTGGTCACCCCTAACTGCCCTCCCTTACAGGCCTGGTCCCCCACAACTGCCTTTCCCTGCCAACCCGGTCGCTCCTAACTGCCCTCCCTGCCAGCCTCTGCTCCTAACTGCTTTCCCCTGTTGGTCTGGTCCCCCACCCAACTGCCCTTCTCTGCAGGCCTGGTTCCCCCCAACTGCCTTTCCTTGCAGGCTTAATCACTTCTAACTACCCTCCCCTGCTGGACATCATATGGCAGCCATCTTGTGTCCACATGGGGGTAGTAATCTTTGACCACATGAGGGCAGCCATCTGTGTTGGAGTGATGGTTGATTTGCATATTACTCTTTTATTAGATAGGATAGAGGCCTGGTGCACGGATGGGGGCCAGCTGGTTTGTCCTGAAGGGTGTCCTGGATCAGAGTGGGAATTCCCTTGGGGTATAGGGTGGCCTGGGCGAGGGGCCTGTGGTAGTTTGCAGGCCGGCCACACACCCCAGCAACTAATGCATAGGCTGGAAGCAGGTATCTGGGATTTATTTAGCTTCTATAATTGAAACTTTGTAGCCTTGAGCAGAGGCCAGGGCAGACCAGGGCGGGGGAAACTTGGCTTCCTTCATTGCCAGGGGCAACCCAAGCCTCCTGCTTGCTCCAGCTTTCTTACTGCTACCATCTTGGTTGAGTTAATTTGCATACTTGCTCCTAATTGGCTGGTGGGCATGGCTTGTGGGTGTAGAGAAGATACAGTCAATTTGCATGTTTCTCTTTTATTAGATAGGATATATAAATATATACACACACACATACCCACACACATATACATATATATGCACCTAATACCAAAATTAAAAATCAAAAACATAAATGCCATTCTCTTCAGCTGAGTTTTAGTGCCCTGTGGGACCTGGCTTAGGACCCTACTCTTCTGTCTGCCAATTCCAGGCTTTCTGTTAGGTATTTAGTTGCTAACCACTATCTTTTGGCTTTTAGCACCCACCTTGAAGCTCCAAATGATCCTCCAGTCCACTGCTTTCATCTGTCTCCGTAGGCCTTGGCTTCAAGCAGGAGGGGCCAATTTGCCCTCTTTGCCTGTCTGCCACTCAAGTCTGTTTCTGATAGTTTTAGGTACGATTGGTGTTGTTTCATTTTCAGGGAATAAGATGGGTGTAGTCCCAGAACTACTCCTCTGCCAGTGGCCCAAAACATTACTCTGCCCTTTGCTGGACAGAGGTCCTTGTATGGTCCAATGGGATCAGATGGGACCCTGGCATTTTTATCAGTCTAGTTCCCAGAATAGTGGGGTAGATGGCCCTTCTTCCACTCCATCATGGAGGGCTCCTTGAAACTATTCTGACCCATAAGCTAGGGCTCTGCCTTTGTTTCCTCAGTAAAGCTCAAAATGCAGGGTGTAGCTGGCTGTCTCACAGTGGGCAGCTGTTTTTGTTGTTGTTGTTGTTTTCCTTTACCTGCCCTTTGGGTGTTTGAAGAAGGTACTTCTCCAAGGGGAAATGGCCATTTAAACCATATGAATGACCCAATCAGGACTCCTGGCTACTACTACTTTTTCAGGTTTCCCTGCTGTGCTTCCCTCCCCAACCTGTCTTCAGGCACTTCAGGTCCATGCCTCCTCCCTGTACCAATGCCTGGTGTGTGTAGTTGTAAATGGAAACTCCTGTGCTCTGGGTTTGGAGATTTAAAAAAAAAAAAAGAAGGGGGAGTGGGGAGGGGGTGAGGTAAAAACTGCACCTCCCCCCCCCCTCACCACCAGCACCTGCCTGGCTCTGTTCTGTTCTGCTGAGTCTAGACTCTGCTGCCACCAGCAGAATCTTGCTACCTTTCATTGCTGCTTGGATGATATGGGCAATGCAGGTAGCAACACTACAGGTGGGGGTGTGTGCTCCTGGCACCTCCACCCCTCATGATATTGTCCTTCCTACTGGTCTCCAGGTGCCTTCTGTTCTTCTTTGTTACAAGTCACCTCCTCAGCTGGACCACAGTTGGAAATTCCAGATGAATGTTCTCTAATTTAGTTGTATTTTCAGTCTGGCCCTTGGACTAGGTGCCCAACAGCTCTGCATATACAGCCATCATTTTCTCCTCTGCCCAACTGTACTAAACTTTTAACATAGTCTGAAGCTCTATGTTTTTACTTGAAGGATACCATTTGTTTTTATTCAAACTCTAACAGTGATTTTGAAATTGTGTTGATTCCATTAACATCTTAGAATTTCTAGGGTGTGTTAAATGCTGGTATGTGATTTGCCCTCTGCTCAGAAAAAAAAAAAGGAATTGATTTTACAGTGAAATTAATGTGAACTATTTTTCAGAGAATTTATATTGAGTCTTGCAGACCCCTGATGACCATTTAGTCACATAATGGTGCTATTTACTAAGAGTCATTCAGGGGCCTTAAGTCTGCTGAATTATATATAAGTCAATAACTCTACAAGTGACTAACACATATTTGTGTTTAATTTTTTGGTAAAAATAAAAACCAAGAAAGTGCATATTTAGATGTTTTACAAGTTAAAACTAATCGTCAAACAACACAAATTTTAAAAGCTGTTCTTGAACAGTTTATTATTATTTATTTGTATATATTTTTCCTATGAGACTATTTGCTTCTCAGTCAGTTGCTTTTCTACACCTAGAGTCTCTATCTTTCTCCAATGATCTTCTCATATATATATATATATATATATATATATATACACACACACACACATATATATATTTTAAATGTCATAGCAAAAGTAAGCATTTTGTACTAAATGGTATGAAAAGCAAATCCAAACTAGGCAGGGCAAAGTAGTTATATTCATTGTTTACAACAATGCTGAAGACTAACTTTCCTCCTCCCTATTTATCTCTGTCATCAGAATCAAATATTGTCCTATTGGTTAGAAAGGCCAAGAAGAATTATCTACTGATTTATATCATCTGTACAAGAAATAAGCTGAGAAGTTATACCACAAAAAGCTTAGATAAGTAAGAGAAGGCTGAATATCTCTTCTCAGCAATGAATAATCTATAAGTTCCCATCCTTCTGAATCATGAATTGCTTATCCAGCATTTCTGCTACAGACACTGTCGGGTCCAGCATTCACCAGGCTCACATAAACAGAGTCCAAATGAAGAGCCTTTAGTGAAATTCTTCTTTTGCTTCTCCACATTTCATAGGCCTGGAAAACAAACGCATACCACAGAAAAACAGACACATATGTAATCTGATCATTTCAATGCTATTCAAGCTAGCATAACCATATATTGCAGTATACCAGTTTTTACTTTTTTTTTTTTTTTTTTTTTTTAGAATCCTATCTTATCTATTAACTTTCATCTAAACATAGCATGGTTTAGATATCTACCCAAAAGACAAAACAATTTTTGGAAATATTTTTATCTTTTTTGAATATGTGTGTAGATATAGATATACTGAAACAAAACCAAGAAGCTATTACATATCCAAATGAGGGATCCTTTCAACATTATCTTGTTCTAAAATTGTATCCATAGTAGATTTTAGGTCAAATGATGGGCTAAATATGTACTGAACTGTCTGCTGCTCAAAATGTGTTATGATTTTTATGTTTATAATTTCATAAAAATTCCCCAAAAGCACTAACCATAATAATAAAAATGAGTATTATTATATGAAAAAATGAAGCATTTCTTATTAACCAGAGGCAATATAAATGAAGATGACAAGAAAACAAGTATATGAATAGCTTATCAAATGACAAGTATACTTTTCTGAAATTTTAAAATAAGATAACAAGAGTTAATAGAATACTAAGAAAGGCAAGCATTTATTCACTACTAGTAATAAATAGCATAAATCGGTGTTTTAGAGATATTATGGATTTTCTTTTTATGAAATTAAGTATATGTTTTGATGCTTGCTTCTAAGACACAATCCTCAATGGACTCATGGGGATGTTTTCCGTTGTTTGTGGGGCAAAAGATGGAGAAAACTGAGCCACCATCATAAAAAAAAATTAATAAAATGTTTTATGTCCATATGCAGTTAATACTATTTATTATGCTTAAAACATAAAACTGAATTTAAAAAAATCAGAAAACTATTTAGCATTATTTGGTTCAGATAAGCAAAATTATAAATCAAACTAATATATTTTTCAAGTATATTCTTATCTAAAGGTATACATTAATATATTAATAAGATTCCTCATGTGAGGTGTGATAGAGAATAGTATTAAGGTAGAGGCAAGAAGAGGAAAATAATTAAACATAACAACAATGTAACATTTTACATATTTATAATAATGATATGCCATGAGCTAGAGAATTTTACTAACTCAATACTCAATGTAATAAACAAATTAAATATCAATAAATTAAACATTGATGTTTAGTCTATAAAAAGATTTCCAATATAAGGTATCCACTAAAATATGCACTCACACTCAGGGTAGAGTGAAAGAGACAAAGATAGATGTTTAAAATAGCATCTATGATATCCATATCATTTATGTTAAATAAATGCATTCAAAGTTCAAAGATAAAAGGACATTTAAAAAGTTTTTTGTAAAATAAAAAACGTTTTTCTAAAAAACAAAAATAAACTTGTTTCTGAGAACGGGTTTAGTTTCCCAAATGGCAGTGTTTGCTTGGAAATTTAGATTAAATGTCCTCTTTCTGAGAAAAATAAAGACTTAGTAGTTATACAACTATTGTTTCAGTTATCCTATCTAATAAAAGAATAATACTCAAATTGACCATCACTCCAAGATGGTCGCCCCCATGTGGTCAAAGATGGCGGCCCCCATGTGGACACAAGATGGCTGCCACAAGATGGCCAGCAGGAGAGGGCAGTTGTGGGCAAATAGGCCAACAGGGGAAGGCAGTTGGGAGGGACCAGACTTGCAGAGGAGTTATTTTTTTTTTTTTTGGTGGGGGGCCAGGCTTGCAGGGGCGGGCAGTTGGGGGCAACCAGGCCTGCAGAGGATGGTAGTTGGGTGAGGACCAGGCCTGTAGGGGAAGGCAGATGGGGGTGACCAGGCCAACAGGAGAGGGCAGTTAGGGGCAATTGAGCAGGCTGGAAGGAAAGTGGTTAGGGGATGATCAGGCTGGCAGACAGAAGCAATTGGGGCAATCAGGCAGGCAGGCAAGTGGTTGAGAGCCAGCACTCTTAGATTGTGAGAGGGATGTCCCAGATTTTAGAGTGTGTAGGCTGGAATGAGGGACACGTGTGTGTGTACACACACACACACACACACACACACACACACTTCCTTTGCATGAATTTTGTGCACCGGGCCTCTAGTATAGAAATAAAGACCAATGTGCTACTGAAATGCAATCTGAGATATAAAGGGAACTCATCTGGGTTTCAAAAGGATTGTTATGAAACCATAATTTTACCACACAACAACAACAAAAATGAAACAAAACAAGAAAACCTACATATAGAGGTAAATTTTCTTAAATATTGGTGATATGTAATCTATCTGATAGCTTGAATTGCTAACAGAATGGAATGTCTTAGTAAAGAAGAAATACTCACTCTAAAAGAACCATTTCAGATTATAAGTTTGGTGACTTTTGTCGGAAACCAAACATTGTTCTTACTAAATGGATGTAAACAGTAGGCCAGAAGGCTGGTCAACCTTAACTGCTCTGAAAGGTCAGAGCTAATCACTCACTGTTTAGTTGAAAGATTGTTGGCTGAAGCAACCTCTACCTGTTTGTTTCATGTTAATTTCTGTTTTTTGTTATTTCCTGCCTAAAGGCTAGGGGTGTGTCCCAAAGCCTTAATAAAAGGGAGAAAAAGGCCAGAGCAAGTGGCAGTCCTTTCCACTAGAGGAAGGCTCCCGCCTGGTCCCTCAATATCGCCAAGTTAATGTTTACTAGTCTCTCATTTCATTTGTGTGCGGCCTCCTTCAGAACCCGAACCCTGAACCGGGAACCCTGAACCACGCTGGACATGGAAAGAGGTTCCCACATCTGGCGCCTGACCGCGGGACGTCTGGAGAAGGTATTATTCGCCTAAGAGTGAAGGAAGGAAAATTCAAGGAAAATGGTGAGGGAAGATTCACCTAGGAAAAGGTGAGGGGAAGTCAACGTAGGCAAAGCCCACGGATTAACTACAGAGTCGCCATCTATAAGTACGGTGGGAACGTCTTTTGCAGCCAGGCTAATGGGGAAGAATTAGGTTATAAATATAACGTAAACTTTACTATAGAATTTTGGTTTGCATGCTTAAATAATGTGGTTTCTTGTTCAGATTAAAATCTTAGTTTACATTTGGAATCTGAAATCTGTAATAAGTGAAATTCCACTGCTGAAACCGCCTCTGGTGTGGAGAAATTCAAAGGTGGCAGGAGAGGGCAAGGCTCTCTGCTCTCCTGCAATGAGATTACTGAAGGTTTCATTTAAAAATTATAAGAGAAATCGCAGGGAAATGCTAATCTTGGCCAATTTAGGTGCTAGTTATTACTTCAGAAAGCGAAAAAGAAAGAAAAAATTTAAGATCTGTCTTTATCTTTTAAGCATGAAAAGAAATTTGGCCAGATGTGTTACTGATGCTTTCTCCTGAAGTAAGCAGGATGTGGAGGAAGAGAGACACTGTGGCAATCCAGTATGAAAGTCCACTCTCCCAGTATACTAATCTAAAGTCTCCTTTCTCGCCATGAAAAAGTTTTGAAAATTTAGAGATGTGTCTGGAATTTCTGTACTCGTGAGGAGAGAAGCCCGGCTTAAAAAGAAATGCGTGCAATTGTCCACCTTTTTGGACATATTAGACAGGGTTTTAAGCTGGAATCTCTCTGCAAAAGCTGCAGAAAAAGAAAAACCCAGAACTGGTTTTTATTTTTTAAGAAAAATGGCGTAAAGAAACCAAAAGGAGAAGATTTTGTGTTATTAATCAAGGTTTTCAGCTAAATGCAAATTAAATTGGGAGAAAATAAAATAAAATTTCTCTAATAATTAGGAATTCAAAATACGTTGTTGATTGGTCTAATAAAAAAGGATTAATTCTGTGATTTCCAACTGACAGTTTAAAAATATAATTGATATCTTAAGATAATTATAAAAACTATTATAATCTTTAAATCATATATGAATATATACATTTGATGGTTTTTTCCATGTTAAAATTTTAAGGCTTTAACAGAGATGATTCTTGTAAAGCTCTATGGGCCCAGAGTAATACAAGAAATTTGTTCTCTCTTTTTAAAGGACATCTTAAATTTAACCGATCTAATATACTTGAAATTTCATGGGAAACTTTATCAAATGAGAATTAATAAGTATATTTTAAATGTTATGAAGGTTTTGGTCTCTAAGAAGGGCGAAATGAAGTAACTAAATATTTCTTAAAATTCCAACATTAGAATTTAAAATGACAAAAAGCCCATAGCTGTCTGTATTCTTAAGCTAGAGGCAGGGCAACATTTGTGGCTTGTAAATCAGACATAAACATTTACTAAATTCCTTTTGCTTTTTAAATTAAGAAACATACTTTAATTAATAAATTAGCTTTTTAAATAAAAATCAAGGTTTTCAGCTAAATAAAGAGCCAATGTTTTTGTAAGCAATTTGATTAAGTATTCTAATAAAGTAACTAAGACCTTGTTTATACAAAAAGAAATTGATAGCCAGTTTGAAATTGAATTGCCATGGCCTAGAACAAAAGAATATCCTTACATAATATTATTCTACAATGTCATTATAATTTTTGACAAATATCCCAAACAAACTTACAATCTAATTCTCTGAATATTTGGTAGCAATTTTAAAAAATAATATAAAAGGAATTAAGGCAGTGAGAAGGCACTTGAGCATTCTATATTGGCTTTTCTTGCTCTTTTTGCCAAGAGGGACCATCCCACAGCTGTCGCCTGAGCTTTCTGTTCATGCTGAGGTTGAAGCCTCGTGTTGGCTGGTACCATGAATCTGTCTCTCACCCAGTGGTGTGAGCTGGGCCCTCCCTGGAGAAGAAACCTGGGTTCCCCAAGATATGTGATCAGTGCTGGGACCCTGCTAGCAGGTGAGGGGATCCCAAGGCAAGTACTGGGCATGGAGGACACAAGGGCATTGGCTACCAAGGAGACGGAACTGAACCTCACATCAACCTGCTTGGCCCTGGAGGATGGCTGGTTAACCAGTGATGGGTAAGATTCCTCAGAGGAGGAACAACCTAAGACAGGCACAGTAGCAGGGGGACTATCAGGAGAAAACTTGGGGATCAACAGAGGTGAGGCACAGATCCTCACCTCCCAACATTGCAGGGGCTTGAACCTTCGCCCTTTCTGATGGAGGTCTCCTGCAACATGGCTACTTCACTTCCCACACCCAGCTCCAATCGGGACCCAAGTGACAAGACAGAGACTTGGCCCAGCTTCGTTCGGGACACAGATGACAGACAAAGATTGGGTGCAGCTCAGATTGGGACCCAGCAACAGACAGACTTGGCTGACAGTTGCCCTATATTCTAAATCCAACTTAACACCAGGAATGCTCAGGGCCTACTCAAGAATGCAAATAATCCTTTCCACTAATATTTACAGAATAAAACTAAGATTGTTGTTAGAATATTAAATTTAACAATAAAATAGTAGTTAAATTTTCAAATTAATTTAATTGGTTAATTGAAATAGGTGAATATTCAAGAAAATTTAATTGTACTGGAAAAAAGTTGTTCCTAAAGTATTAACTTAAATTTCTATTGCTAGTTCATTGCATGGTAAAATTACTTAACATGCAATAAACATAAAGCAGTCATATTTGCATTATAAAAATTTTCCAAAAGCCTCCTAATAAGTAAATTAAAAAAAGGGAGGGGGATAGTACAGTAATATTATGTAAGGAAAAGTATCCTGTAAGCAAATTACATCTAGGAATTTTTTTTTTTTACTTAACAGCAAAACACCCATGAAAAACATACATAGTATTAAAATAAACCAAAGGAAAATCATTTGGGCAAAAATAAAAAGGATCCAAATTCAAATTTATAGAAAAAATTCTTTTACTAACTTTTGGTTGAGAATGTTTATATATTTTCAGAAAAACAGCTCCAAGCCCATGTGAATTCCTACAACAGAGAATGCTCCAGCTATGAAGACGAGAGGAGAAACAGTCCAGAGATGGAAGATGCTGACAACACCTTGCCATCCTAACAGTCAGCAGCTGTGCATTGATGCAGGTTACCCAAGACCAAACCAGAGAGGGTCAGACCTGCATTACCACCATTTGTCCACCATCCAGAACTGAAATATCATTGCTAACACATGTACACTCAAAAAACTGTTGGGCATTGAAACTGTGACTCAAAGGACTGTTGGTCCAGAAAGAAAGATACTATAGACTTACTCATTTACCTCTTAGCATAGCCATTGTTGCTTGTCTTATTTTTTGTTCTTAATATTTATTTCTAGTCTGCAGATGCAAGATTTTTTAGAGGAAAGAAAACGGGGGAGATGTCAGAAACCAAACATTGTTCTTACTAAATGAATGTAAACAGAAGGCCAGAAGGCTGGTCAACCTTAACTGCTCTGAAAGGTCAGAGCTAATCACTCACTATTTAGTTGAAACATTGTTGGCTGAAGCAACCTCTACCTGTTTGTTTCATGTTAATTTCTGTTTTGTTATTTCCTGCTTAAAGGCTAGGGGTGTGTCCCAAAGCCTTAATAAAAGGGAGAAAAAGGCCAGAGCAAGTGGCAGTCCTTTCCACTAGAGGAAGGCTCCCACCTGGTCCCTCAATATCACCAAGTTAATGTTTTCTAGTCTCTCATTTCATTTGCGTGCGGCCTCCTTCAGAACCCGAACCCTGAACCGGGAACCCTGAACCATGTGGGACGTGGAAAGAGGTTCCCACAACTTTGGGCAAATTGGAAGACAGTACTTTGAGGAAACAAGACTGTGAGATCCTCTCCCAGTCATAGAGCAGACAGGATGCCTTTCAAAACTCAGGACCAAGAGACTGCTGAGCCATGAGAAGCCCACAAAAGCAGAGCCAGTTCTCTTCCTTTCAGATCCCAATGACACAGCACAATCAGTTTTTTTTATAGTAAACTGTAACATGAAGAAGTATTCATGGCAATGTAAGGTTGTTTTCCAACCCCTAAAGATAAAATATCTGACTATGTGGCAAAAGACTGAGAATCAGAGTGGGTATTTATACAAAAAAGCAAACTTGCATCTCTCTCTGTTCTGTGTGGCTCTTGGGCAAGTAGGTATCCTGAGATATATACATATAATTTAAAAGGAGTCTAGAATAAAGAAAAGCAGTGTCTTGTATACCATGTGAAACGTGAGTAAACAAATTTAACAAAAGCAAAATGAAGAAATAAAATCTTTACTTGCTGTACACCATTAATACCACCATTTTCTTTTGAATATAAAATAGCATGAAAAAGTATCCCCAGGTATTCTGTATCTCCAAAACATGGCTAGGAGTAGGAAAGTAGGCCAGAAGTGACCCCTGCATTGGCTAACAGAACTGAGAGTGACTAGAGGACAAATGTGAGGACAATTCAATTACTGGTGTGTAAGCCTAGAAAAGAGAGAAAAAAAATAATGAAGGGCAAATATGGAATTGAGTGATGAATCATTAGGAAAAAAGAAAAATTAGAGAAAGAGAGGGATAAGGAAGAGAAAGGAGAGAGGATCAGAGACAGAACTGGTTTGACCTTTTGTTGACAATAATTTTCTAATAAAAGCAGAAATTGGGACCCAGTGCCTAAGTATATTTTGCAAATAAAGTTTTACTTTGGCAGTCTCTGTTTGCCCACTATGACCTATGTACCTGCTCTTCCATTGAAGATGCTTTGGTTCATTAATGAGCATCTTATGAAGTCAGTGTCACTGTATAAAAGCATATTAGCACATTGTACCTAATGCTTTCAGAATACTTGAACAAGAGAAAATACTAAGAAAAATGCCTAAAAGAAGAACGTGAAAAAATAGCTCTCTATATTATAATTTTGGAATAGGGTGACTTGCAAGGTGGTAGAGAGGCCATGCATGTCTATATGAGTAAAAGGAAAAGGGAAAAATTGTATATGATAGCCACTACCTAGACTGCAGTTATTAACCTTTTAGAAGAAGAGGGAATAAAGTAGATGATTTCTCAAAGTACAATCTAGGGCTGTCATTCTATCATACTATGGCTCTTTGATGTTAGAATGCAATCCGGAACTTTTGAAGTATATTAGAAAACCCAGTATAACTTGCTACCTCCTGGGCCACAAGCCAACATGAGGCTTATGAAAGAAAGTGTCAGGGATGGCATTCACTAAGGATGCAAAACTCACCCAAAGAAATAGATGAAAGTGGAAATTGATAGTGAAAGATACATTAAGAAGGGAAGTAAATAGTGGAGATGTAAGAAACTCAGGCTGAAACAACCTAAATTAAGATGGCGTATAAGGAGTTTGCTTATCTGGTTTTATCCACTTCAGATACCTGAATTTTGAATGTTAATAGACAAACACTTTTCAGATACAGTACGGGAAACTATAGAGGAAATTAAACTGTTTTAAAATAGAGTGCTATGAAGAAAAACGCTTTATTGAGAATATAAATCCTGGAAATAAAGTGTGTAAGGTGGTGGTGAGGGGAATGGAAGAGAGAATACAGACATATATATGGGGACATTGGCATCATTAACCCTTCAAATGAATGTTTTTGAGCACCTGCACTACAGTAAACAAGGCATAAGGTAAATATTCTGTAAATAAATTAGTAAACAGGAAAAATTCTTTCTCCACAAAAAAGCATGTATACAGTAGTCAGTGCTGATCCTATCTATCCTCCACCGCTCACAGAGAACATCTCCCTGGCTCCCATGTCACCAGGCTCCAGTGTAGATCCTGTCACAGAGAGAAGTGGGGAGAGAGAAGCTAGGATATTCCTTGCCCTCTTCTATACTTCTGGCCATATTTCTAATTGTGGCTGCAACTCTTCAATGGTTCTCACTTCTTCCAGATGCTCCCTCTGCACATGACCCTGTATGAGACCGCAGACTCATTGCACCGACCTATCCATGTGGTTAACTCTCATCTTGTCACCCTGGATTTGGGGATCTCCTAGCACCACATTTCTCTTTGGTTGCTCAAGAGTCCAATTGCTGCTAATATCTTGGTAGCTCTATACTGTGTGGCTTCTTAGCATTTCAAAAACCTCTATTAAACTGTATCCTATAGATTCTGTTTTCCTGCCTTAATCCCAAATGATTCACTGCCTAGTAGAGTGGGATTATAGAGGATCTAGGTGATATAGACACATTTATTAGAGGGGCCTATCTTATTCTTGGGTCAAGGAAATGTTTCTTAAGTCACTTGGCATTTATGCTAACACCTGATGAGTGGGCAACAGCCAGTTGGAAGATTTTAGACCTGGCAAGAGTATCCTAGTATCCTCAGAGTTACTGCACACACCCATATGTGTGTGTGTGTGTGTGTGTGTGTGTGTGTGTGTAGTGAGAGCACTTAAATTCTACTCTTAGCACATTTCATGTATACAATAGATTATTAAGTATGGTTGACCTATTGTACATTAGATGTCTAAAACTTATTAATCTTATAAGTAAAAGTTTGTACCAACATTGCTCATTTCCTCTAGCCCCTGGCAACCAATATTCTATTCTACTCTTTATATTAGTTCAACCTTTTTAAATTCCACATATAAGTGACATGATACAATATTTGTTTTTCTGTGTCTGGTATATTTCATTTAAAATAATATCCTATACGTTATTTTGCATTGTCAGAAATGACAGCTTTTCCTTTTTTTTTTTTTAAGGCTGAATAATATTTAAATTTAGCTGTCAGGTTCCAAGAGCTGTGGAGATGTTAGAAACCACTGGAAGAGGAATAGACACAATGCAAGGTAAGCAAGTGAGGAATTTGAACAATGAGAAGGGTGTGAGGCATGGACAGGTAAGGATCTTTACATTTTTGTTCACTAAGAAAGTGAAGAAATTTTAATGCTTATTAACCACTATAAAATCTGTTATAATGTTTTCTAATACTCATTTTTCATTTTCTTCCCCCAGATAACTAGATGGCTCACTATATCAGCTCATTCAGATATTAACTCAAATATCACCTACTCATTTCTTCATCCTGTTTAAAATTCAAACTCCACCCAGCATGACCTATTCCTCTTTCTGGCTATTTTTCATCTTTGTTTAATTCCTATAATCAATAATAAAGTATATTATTTTTTTACTTTATGTGCTTTGCTGCTCTGTTTCCAGGACCATATCAGTGAGATAAAAATATAGTAAGAATTTAATAAGTATTTATTTAATTCAGTTTAATTAAATGATCTGCTAATTATGTTCTTTCTGACAATAATTTTACTTGTTTATTTTTTAAAAGTATACTTCATTGATTTTTTTTTACAGAGATAAAGGGAGAGGTAGAGAGAGTTAGAAACAGCAATGAGAGAGAAACATCAAACAGCTGCCTCCTGCACACCACTCCCACTGGGGATGTGCCCGCAACCAAGGTACATGCCCTTGACCAGAATTGAGCCTAGGACCCTTGAGTCCACAGGCCAATGCTCTATCCACTGAGCCAAACCAGTCAAGGCTTTCTGACAATAATTTTAATGAGCTATTACCACTAGATACTTAACCTTGGGGGAAGAAAACAGTTAACTTTAAGTAGAATCTATATTAATTGATTCCATCGAGATATTGCTTCCCTATGAGGTGTTCTATAATATGCCAACAGCTTTCTTCGTTAGCCACAGGAATAGTGTCTGTCTGTCTGCAGAGGCTGCAGCTCTCTCTAACCTGAAATTCCCTACTTCTGGGATCTTTGTCATATTACATGAGGACCAGAGAAAGAATTTCCCTTGTGTGAGGTATGTACTAAAAATGGGCACCCTTTTTTTATAGGGCCTTACTATTCCCTGTGTTATCCCAGTACATATTTCTTGGAAACAATTTTATGTAATCAGTTTGGCATGTTCCCAAAAGATATCTAAAGACAGAAATGTATATGCAGAGATGTTCTACAATACACTGAATTTTATTTAATATATTATGAACATTTAAATAAATTCAAATATTCTACTATTTTACTGTTAGACATTATTCTATGACCCAGACATATTGGGCCATGTGTCTGTGAGGAATACCTGAAGCAGGATTGGGAGGAGAGGCGAGAGGAATTGGGTGCAGTAGGAACAGAAACTTCAGACCTCCCCAGAGAAGAACTGAGATGAGGAGGGCCCTTCAGAGAAGTACTGAATCGAGGTACAGGGCTGGCCACCTGCAGTCCCACATTAGTCATCTTGAACCATGGCCATTCCCCAGGAAGGGATTCTTATATACTGAGTGACTCAACTCCTTTCGTCAAAGGCATTTCTACCAGTTGTCATCACCCAACACTCCTGGTTTCTAATGGCACAAGTGTCACTTGGGTGCACACCCAACATCCACCACAAACTTCATATTTATTTATGGGATTAACAAAAGAAGGGAAAAAATGGAAAGAAATTAGAGGTACAAGAACAGGATTCTTTTCTCAGAGGTAAAAGAATGAGTATAAAATGGAACAGATTGTTCGAGAAGTTACAAGTATGAGATGCCACAATATCTTATTATTTGATCTAGGACATATAAATAATTAGTTAATATTTGTGTGTAATCTTAGAAAAAAAGCAAAGTTCTTTTCTGTTGAAATAAGGGATTATTAGCATGATATATTTAAAACAAATATATTTTTCTTCACAGTCATTAGTGAATACTTCACTTGAAATTATCATTGCTTTATAATTATTATACTCAAGATGAAAACATTTAAATATTTAAAAAAATCAATAAGGAGCCAGTGGATAGAGTGTCAGCCTGAGGACTGAAAGGTCCCAGATTTGATTCCAGTCAAGGGCACACACCTTGGTTGCGGGTACATCACCAGTAGGGTTTGTGCAGGAGGCAGCTGATCGATGTTTCTCTCTCATCAATGTTTCTAACTCTCTATCTCTTTCCCTTCCTCTCTGTAAAAAATCAATAAAATATATTAAAAAAACAATAAGGAAAATAAGAACACATAACCCTGCTACTCAGATGATGCTTGTTACCATTGGTCATAATTCTTTCAGGATGCCAGCTAGCAGTGTCTGTCTGTTTCTCTTTTTTACAAGCACTATACATATTAGTACATATACACTGAGTGGCCCAATTATTATGCGTTCAGAGATCATAATAATCTGGCCACTCAGTGTATATGCATGTAGGGCATTCACCACACTATTTTTATCATGTCATATACTTTTTGTCATTTTATTTACTACATCATGAACATTTTAATTACCTCAAATATTCTGATAAAATACAATTCTATTGATTACACATCACTGTATTACCTAGATGCATCTTAAATTCTATGTTCCACAAGATTATCATAATTCATTTAACTGACGAACTACTGCTTTTGATATAGACAGATAACACCATAAATCCTTTTGTTTTTTTTTTTCTTAAGCCTTGGGCAGGTTTTCCTGAAACTACTGCTTTTGATATAGACAGATAACACTTTAAACTTTTTATTTTTTTCTTAAGCCTTGGGCAACGTTTCCTGAAATCCAGTTACTGCAGAATATATGACAACATATTTTACGTGACATGTTTATAATTTCTCAATATGTTCCTCAGCATGTTAGGAGGCTTTGAGGCAGAATATATCTTTGAAGGTAATTAACACATTAAAATGTTGAACCACTAAACATGATTATTTGTATTTCATATTTGGTTGAATCCAATTTTTCATTATTAAAGAAACTCAGCAATTATTACCAAGTTCCCTAAGAGAGAATTGTACTTAAATCTTCCTTCATATAATTGCAAATTATTGGATATAATGTTCCTTTTGCTTTATTTATATCCTTCATTTAATAATAAATGCACAATCTTTAAATATTTAATTCTTGGCAACTTGTCAGCACATGTATTGCTATGGAAGGCACCATAACGGGGTAATTAAATAAATTGGTGATGCATTAGATAGATTCTTAACATTCTTTTACAGTAAACTCATTTTGTGTAGTAATAAGCTTTGTCATTACAAATGAAATGCACCACCTGGCACAATTAAAGTTATGCCTCTTATTTTTTTAGTAAGTCTCAGAGCTGTAGTGCAATGTTATAATTTGTGTTGTTATAGCTCAAGCAAAATGCTAGCACTTGATTCAAAAATGTCTTTTATACTGGGGTCTAGGTTCACTTAATATATCATATTCTAGTTAGGTGCTATGAACATTTTAAAGATAATACAAGTTGATGAAATTATGGCCAAAATATCACATATCTATATCTATATATTTATATATATTCTCTCTCTCTCTCTCTCTCTCTCTATATATATATATATATATATATATATATATATATATATATACACATATATATACTAGATGCCTGGTGCACAAAATTCGATCACCTGGTTGCCCCCAACTTCTCTCCTCTACAGGCTTGATCACCCCCAACTGTCCTTCCTTTGCAGACCTGGTCCCTCTGCTCAAGGCTACAAAGTCCCTTCAAACTGCCCTCCCCTGCTGGCCATCTTGTGATGGCCATCTTGTGTCCACATGGGGGCAATCATCTTTGACCACATAGGGGCAGCCATGTTGTGTGTTGGAGTGAATATCAATTTGCATTTTATCCTTTTATTAGGTAGGATTAGATAGGATAGAGACCTGGTGCATGGGTGGGGGCCAACTGGTTTGCCCTGAAGGTTGTCCCAGATTAGGGTGGGGGTTCCCTTGGAGCATAGGGAAGCCTGGGAAAGGATCCTGTGGTGGTTTGCAGGACAGCCATGCACCCCCCACCTTTTACCCCCCGTGACCCAAGCGGAGGCCGTGGTATCTGGGACTTATTTATCTTCTATAATTGAAACTTTGTAGCCTTGAGAGGAGGCCAAGGTAGGCCAGGGCAGGTGAAAAGCTTGGCTTCCTCCATTACTGGGGAAACCTAAGCCTCCTGCTCTCTGCAGCTCTGTGGATGCCGCTATTTTTGTTGGGATTTATTTATCTTCTATAATTGAAACTTTGTAGCCTTGAGTGGAGGCCTGGGCCACCCAGGGCAGGAGGAAAGCTTGGCTTCCTCCATTGCCAGGGACAACCCAAACTTCCTGCTCACTCAATGGCTGAAGCCATCTTGGTTGGGTTAATTTGCATACTCACTCCTGATTGGCTGGTGGGCGTGACTTGTGGGTGTAGTGAAGGTATGGTCAATTTGTATGTTATTCTTCTATTAGATTGGATATGGCTAATTATCAGGTAAAAGTACCTGAACCATGTAATCCTGTGAAAATTAGAATGTTATATGCTAATTACAATAAAAGCTCAATTCAATTAATCATGTAATTTATTAAACTATATAAAGGTAAAGTTTAATAATTTTAACCAAAAGATATAAATTATCCTTCCAACATACCATGGGAAGATGGGGGGAAATCTTAAAGGAATGGTCTACTCAATAGACTTTATTAATGACCTTGAGAACAGCCCTTTGCAGGATGAATATAGCACTGTAGCCATTAAATTTAAAACAATGATTATTCCAGTACAATTGTCAAAACTACATATAGTAACTCTCTCAACTATGAAACAGGTTACTAAGTATATATCAATATCTATTTCCCAAATTTTATTAAAATGACTGAAAGGAATTTTAAAGACAGGACAGGCAGCTCCAAGGAATAAGGAGGCTCCATGGGAAAGGAATGCATATGTGAAGGGCAGAAATAGCTCCAAGTCACCAAAATGCTTATCATACTCTCAGGGAGAATAGGGAAAAGTCACAAGATATCAAGAAGAGAGAAACATATTTTCACAGAAGATAGAGGAATGTTGCAAGAAAAGGGGAGAGAGAGGGAGGCACCAGATGGGCTTTGACCTTTGAAACTGATACTGTGTAGCAGAATGACCAATGAGAAAAGCACTGAGATCCTAAATTAAGGAAATGTCCAATTACAAGGGGTCATATTCAGACAAGGAGCTACAGTCTTTACTAGGTGTACTGGTTAGTAATATGGATTATTTTTAATAGATGGAGTTACACATATGTTGATATATATGCGATTTGATATATATGCTATTTTGTTGTATTGACAACAAGCTTCCAAACTTTATATGTCAAATTTTCTGAAGGTGTTAACATCACAGATATTTTTACACTTAAAAATGTCAAATTTCATACCAAAAAAAGAGAGCATTTGTGGAATTTTGAAGAAAAGTGCTGCTAAATACTTCAGGAAGCTTATGGTGAACATACTCCATTTCTAGATACTTGTGAATACTGGTTTAAATGCTTTAAAAGTGATGATTTTGGTGTGAAAGACAATGAACATTCAGATCAACCAAAAAGTTTGAAGACCAACAATTACAAGCATTATTGGATGAAGATGCCTGTAAAACTCAAAATTCACTTGCAGAAAGATTAAATGTTGCTCAGCAAACAATTTTTGATCATTTACAAACAATAGGAAAAATTTTAAAGGAAGGAAAATGAGTGCCACATCAACTGAATGAAAGACAAATGAAAAACTGAAAAGTCATCAGTAAAATGTTGCTTCAGTGGCACAAAAGAAAGTCTTTTTGGCATTGAATTGTGACTGGCGATGAAAAGTAGATTTATTTTGAGAAACCCAAATGCACAAAATCTTGGGTTGATCCAGGTCAACCATCAACATTGACTGCAAGGCCAAATCGCTTTGGAAAGAAGACAATGCTCTGTGTTTGGTGGGCTCAGGAAGGTGTGGGGTATTGTAAACTTCTAAAACCAGGTGAAATCATTAATACTGGTTGCTACCACCAACAAATAATCAATTTGAACCATACTTTGACTGTGAAATGATCAGAATGTGCCAGAAGACATGGCAAAGTAATTTTGCTTCATGAAGACTCACCATCACACACTTCAAAAACAGTTAAAGACACCTTAAAAGATCTTGCCTGGGAAGTATTAGCCCACCCGTTGTGGTCACCAGACCTTGCTCTTTCAGATTATCACTTATTCCGATCGATGGCACATGCACTTTCTGAGCAGTACTTCAAAACATATGAAGAAGTGGAAAATTGGGTCTCTGAATGGTTTGCTTCAAAATAAGAAAAGTTCTACTGAGACAGTATCCACAAATTACCTGACAGATGGGGAAATGTGTAGCTAGCAATGAACATTACTTTGAATAAAGCAATCTTAAAGTTTCTCTTGAAATTATCGTGTTTTCTTTGATTACAAAATCCTCCATTATTGACCAGTACACCTATAAACCAGAGACAGTGGGACAGAAGACAGATTTTTACTTTTTTTTTTTTTCCGAGGAGAGAGAGAGAGAGAGAGAGAGAGAGAGAGAGCGAGCGCAGGTTTTTCTTATTTTGGGACCCGTCCCCAGGGGGATCCCCTTTGGGGCCCCCTCCCACAGAGAGTTTGTATATGCTTACAATAAACTTCCACATTTTTTATTTAATATCTTTTAGTCCGCAAGTTTATTCTTCAAACTTCGTAATGATAACTGGAATGGTGAGCCGAGGTGTTTTCCTGGGTTTTGTCTCAGGACACTGAAGAATGAGCTCTGCAGACCAGATGACTTAAGCAGTGTGGAAAATTTATTATAAGCAGATTCAGACTCCCTGCAAAGAGCAGAGGACCCAGTAATGCCCCTTAAAGCCTTATAGCCCAGGGGTATGTATTTGCTGCAAACCTGCTCTAGGTCTACCTGTGTCCTCAGTTGATTGATTCCTTCAATTGTTCTTGCCCAGCAATGAACCTGAGCTTTCTCTTTTTCTGTGTGCTCTTCCTCTGCTCCTATGCTGAACTTCCTCTCTTTCTATGTGTTCGTAGAGCTTGTTGCTACAGACCCTCCCTTGTTTTCCCATACCTCCTTCTTTGAATCTAGAAATATTTTATTGTTTCTGCTTAGTTGGTTCCTGTGGTTAGGCTGGCTCAAACTGCCATGTCTCTCCCTGCCTATATATGTTTCAACTGCCATTGTTTTCCACTCGACCCCTGCCCTAGCTATCTGTGTTTCAAGTTAACCTTTTCAATTTTGTCCACTCTCTCTACTCTGAGCCCTGAGGGGCTTAGCCAGAGCCAAGGGGAGAGCCAGTGTGCTTATTAACAACTGCTCTCTTGTTTACTGTAGTCTCGTATGTCTTATGTTACAGGTCTCCTGCGGCTGTAAGTTGGGAGTTTCTTCCTAACTGGATGGCACTCAGCCTGGGGCAGGGTTAATGGCAAGAGTGTGTCTCAGTCTTTCCTAATCTATTTTTATCTGAGTATTTTTTCATTCACCCATGTGTCCCTGGGATGAAGGAATTCAGGAGCTTAACTATATTGCTATCTTGGTTGAAACCTACACTTTTTTTTTTTAATTTGATGGTAGGCATTGTGAATTTTAGATTGTTTGTTACTGAATTTTGTTGTCTGACCTTCAACAATTTTGAACTTTGTTCTAGTAGACTGTTGATTTGCATGAAAATCCTTTTGATCAGTCTAGAGGAGAAATCAGCAAACTTTGTAAAAGGTCAGCCCTTATCTCTCTTAAGCTTTGTAAGCTATGTGGCCTCTATGTCAACTCATCAATTTTGAAGTTGTAGCACAAAAACCTCCATGTGTAAGTAAATGAACAAGAAGAGATGTGTTCCAACAAAATTTTATTTACTGAATCAGGCAGTGGATGAGATTCTGAACCCTGGTCTAGTGTTATCAGTTTTATAAGAGTAGTTCAGCCCAATTACTACAGCATGACTTTTCTTGTATCTCTACTAAGTTCTCCATATATTTAATGATATTTCTTCAGTTTTGGTTGCTGGATTTGGAAGGATTCATGACCCTGTTTGAGGTACAACAATTGTTTGGTTTATAAATACCTGGCAATTATTCTTTCCTCTGAACATTTTTTGTTTGCTCTCAGAGTTTCCCTCTATCCACACAGATTTGTATTACACCATATACTCCAGAGCTCATTCTCACTGCTTATCAGCTTCAATAATTCTAGTTACCTCAACACGTAATGTGGAGTGATACTCCAAACTCAACTCCTCAAACAAAAGGTGCACCATGGGTCTTTTGAGTTGAGTTTCCCTGCTCCAGGATTTAGAAATTACCAGTAAGCAAAAAGCCAGAGTGACTGAGAACATTGACCTTTATTGTTTCTCTTATCTAACAGTCTTGCATTAACTGTTGTTCGGTATCCAAAAACATTTGTTTTGTCTAATTTTCTAGTTGTTTCTAGAGGTAAATAAGTCCTTACTGCGAAGCACAAGTTTTCTATGTATTTTTTTTTATGAAGCTCTTTTAATAAAAAACTCTCTACCAAGACATTTTTTGTTTTTTCCTGAGGAACACTTTTGGCCACTTCTGATGCAGGTGTCTTATTGTGCGTTCTTGGCTTTGCACAGGAAAGAATTCAAATTGGAGCCAAAGGAGAGTTTAAAGAGAAAGATAGTTTATTGGTGAAGAAGTGGGACAGAGAGAAGGCTGCTCCACAGACAGAGCAGCTCTTCCATCGTGAGACTTACTTTTTTTTTTTTTAATTGAGGCTCATTTAATCAAGGGCTAGGGCAATCAATAAAAGGAAGAAATGTTCAGGGTTTTTTTCAGAAAGGGTGAATACTTCTAGGAGAGCACCTGCGCCATTTTGTGTCCTTACATGGGATTTTCATTTCTTATCTTGGCAGCTCAGGGTGTGTTCCTTAGTCTTACAATTTGCATTTAATAAGGCTAGCGGTTACTGCAAGGTGAAATTAGTCACCATGTTGGATCAAGCTGGTCTTCTGCCAGTTCTAAGCCCTAAATCCACTGGGGGTTCATCTTAGCTCTGTGAGTCCTTGTAACCTTTATTAGTCAAAGCCATTTTGCCAACTACCCTATTTCATTTCTATAAATAATAAATAAATAAATAAAATTACAAAACAGACAGATTACTATTCCTTCTTATAATCCATAAGAAGTTAAGGGGCTGTTGAAGTTTCTCAGTATTTTGGGATTTTAGAGTCCTACTTTTAAAATTACCTTAAGAATAGTTGTTATGCCGAGACCGGTTTGGCTCAGTGAATAGAGTGTCGGCCTGCGGACTGAAGGGTTCCGGATTCAATTCCGGTCAGGGGCATGTACCTTGCTCGTGGCCACATCTCCAGTGTGGGGTGTGCAGGGGGCGGCTGATCAATGTCTCTCTCTCATCGATGTTTCTGACTTTCTATCCCTCTCCCTTCCACTCTGTGAAAAATCAATAAAATATATATAAAAAAAAGAATAGTTGTTATCGCTGAAACTGGTTTGGCTCAGTGAATAGAGCGTCGGCCTGTGGACTGAGGGGTTCCAGGTTCGATTCTGGTCAATATATTTTTTTAAAAAAAGAATAGTTGTTATGGTCCCAAATGTTATTATATATATTAAGTTTATATTTTGCCTCTTTGGAGAATTAAAAACACAATTAATTAAAACATTATTTTATGTTTAAAATTTCATTGTATATTTTGACTGATTCTCCCAGGTAGAAAGATGTTAAGCAGGAAAACTTAAAAGTCACATTTTAAAGAATGACTTTAGGAGTTTTTGTTGTTGTTGTTTGTTTGTTTGTTTACTTATCTGTCTATTCTGTACCTATATGTTGTCACTTCCCCCCTAAAACAAATGGTATTAATATTTTTAGTTATGTTAAATTACTTCTTTCCTTTTCCATTTCATATTGTTGTATGTAGGGAACTCAAATATTAAATAAAAGGCTTTAATTATCACTTTCTTGAGAGTGATAGCTTGTATGTAATCATAAACCTGCCCAGCAGTGCCATTATTGATATAACCTCTCCACTATACAAGTTCTGCTATCCAAGCAAGAGAGTATAAGACCCTAGATATGACCGTGGAGGGATACTAACAATGTAATCATGGTTAAATTTATAAAATACACTTTTGCTTAATTAGAGTATCCAAATTTTATATGAAAACTGTTTTTAGTCAGAGTTCTCCAGAGAAACAGATCCAATAAGATATATAGGGGTACATATAGAGATATAGATGTGAATTCATATATATATACACACACACACACACACACACACACACACATACACACACTGAGTGGCCAGATTATTATAATTTCAGAATACATAATAATCTGGGCACTCAGTGTATATTCTGTATAATATGCAAATTGTCCTCTCAACCAGGCTGGCCAACTGTCCATATCCCCTTCCCCATTCCAGGCTGGCCAGATGCCACCCATGCATGAATTCATGTGCCAGGCCTCTAATATATATACACTGAGTGGCTAGATTATTATGAATTCAGAGATCATAATAATCTAGCCACCCCACAGTGTATGTGTGTATGTGCGTGTGTGTGTGTGTGTGTGTGTGTGTGTGTGTGTACTAATAAAAAGATAATATGCTAATTAGGGCAGATGTCTTCCAGACGTCCATCTGGACAAAGTCGTAGTGGCTGCGAGACCCGGGGCTCAGGCAGCCGTGGGCTCATAGAAACCATGGGTACATGACAGCCAAGGACTCAGGCAGCTATGTGCTCTGGCGGCTGTGAGGCCCAGGGCTCAGGCCTCGCAGCTGCCATGGCCAGCAGTGGCAGAAGCAGTGGGGTGATGGGGGCAGAGCCTGCCCCTGATCAGCCTGGTTGCCTCCCACAGAGGGGGCGCAGATTGTGGCTTAGGCCCCTTCTCCAGGAGCTGTCTGTAGGACATCCTGAGGACTCCTGGACTGTGAGAGGGGGCAGGCTGGGCTGAGGGATGCTCCCCCCCCCCCAGTGCACAAATTTTTGTGCGCCAGGTCTCTAGTGTTTATATATGAAACCCACCTACATTATAGAGGGCAATCTGATTTACCCAGCGATCAATAACTTAAATGTTAATCTCATCCCCAAACACTCTATGTATTGACACCTACAAAGTAAGCATCATAATAGCATTTATATTAATCCTGTAAACCTTATTAAAATACTGACAAGAAGATGAACAACTTACAATGAATATGCTGAATAAGCTAAAAAAAAGACATGCTGCTTTTATATAATGTAATGGAGTAGAGGTATTATGAGGAAGTGGAGGTAGAGGTTGTAGAAAATGCATTAGAATATGAAAC
>JAAGEH010002531.1:22533006-22560975 GCA_011751065.1 Lasiurus cinereus
TTCTTTTTTTTTTGTATCCTATTATTAAATGTCTAGAGTATCTATTGTCCCAAAGGCTTTACATACCAATGGCACACAAGGATATCTATGACGATTCATGAGTACTAATGATTGCAGATACTTAAAGGATCATATGTGAAAAACCCACAATTAGTGTGATAATTAATTAATAGTTTTAATCACACAAGGGATAAGAGATTTTCAGCCTTAGCTTTGGTGAAAACATTCCTAAAGAGAAAGCAATATTATTCACAGTAATAATGAAATAACTAAATTTTGTTAAGGGATTCCTGGTTCTGCCTCCCAATCCACAAGCATCAAATTGTTTCTTTTGTTTTGTTTTGTTTTGTTTTGATGAGGGGGAGGCCTTTTTTGAACTTTTCTTACTGGTCCTAAAGTAGTGGTAAGCAAACTCATTAGTTAACAGAGCCAAACATCAACAGTACAACTATTGAAATTTCTTTTAAGAGCCAATTTTTTTAAACTTAAACTTCTAACGCCACTTCTTCAAAATAGACTCTCCCAGGCTGTGGTATTTTGTGGAAGAGCCACACTCAAGGGGTCAAAGAGCCGCAAGTGGCTTCCAAGCAGTGGTTTGCCGACCACTGTCCTGAAGCAAGAACCAAATAACTAAAGTTTCTGACTTTTTTTGTGAAGAATTCTTGCCAGCTAACTTATTTTCTTTCTTTTTCTTCTCACAGAATACCTAGAATATATAAAATTACTATTCTCGCTTAATTCTTATCCCCACCCTCAAAACTAAATGCTTTCTCCAGTGACTAGAAATATTTAGTTCAGTTATATAGTCCCACTGGGTAAAACAGAGAATAAAGAAACAGAATCTTGTGCCTTTTATGTCAAAAACATCACTTTTCCAGGTACTCAAAGGTAATTGAGCCACCTCCATTTTCACAAGGTTTAACACTTTATTTTAAAAGTTTATCTTTAATATATGAAAAAATAATAAAATATTTTTTATTCTGAAAAATATTTTTATTTCTTTCAGAATAAACTAAAATATGTGTATAGCTTTTATATTTGGGAAAAAGCAAAGACCTATATAAACATTAGTGAATCGATGATGCTAGTATAATATCAACTAGGTCTGTTTTCAGTAATCATCCATTCAGCTGTGCACTTTCAGGCTTTGTATAAGAATCTATCCCATGGCAATATGAAACATTTAGGTAAGTGCTGCTGAATGTTATGTGCAACTGGGTGATTATTCATGGATGTTTATATGAATCTTTCATTGCCCATTCAAATAAATGCTACATTGAGCATTCAATATCTTTGAGTGTAAAACCTCTCACAAAAATATTCTTTCTTCAAACCATAATGTTATACAGTGTCTTACTATATGGCTTTTAATATATTAGAGTATCATTCTGCACACATCATCTTTGGGATTTTGTGCTGTGAGCCATGAGATGCTCCTATACAGTGGTGTCTGGATCAATGGACCTGATCTTTATTATCTCACTGCAAAGAGAAAGTCGAAGTGAGGTCCTTGCCACTTATATGACTGTCTCTTATTTTGATTGTTACAATTAGACAATAAATCTCGATGGCATTAAAGGTGATCTGAAGGTTAAACACTGAAAGATTTCCAAAATTAGCAATGGGCTGCTTTAAACCACAAGATTAACCAACAAAACTATAGAGGTTATTATTTTTTTTCTTTCCTTCTTTTTTTATTTTCTTTTAAGTAGGAGGCAGAATAATTAATTAAATAGCACTTTTTTCTAAAGCCTACAGAGATATTGAACTTGCTGAAGTCAGCTTTTATAAGAAGTGTCAGAAATATGTGTTATTTTTGCTATAAAACTCTTTCTTGAAAAAAATGCAACATAGTATAATTCTCATCAAAATGTTAAATAAAACTTCCCAACATGTTTTGCTGAAAGTAGCCATCATAAGAATCAACATTGATGACAATACAGAAAAGCTTAATAAAACTGAAGCTAACTTACTTTATACTCTCAGAAACTATGGTAGAAACAGGAAGGGAGTAAGTCCCTAAAATCAACATACATGTAAAATTAAGGTGTGACCAACCAACGCAATGTCATTCTCAATCACTTTCTAATGTGGATAATATGATTTGCCACCCAGACTGCCCAGATAGGACTAAGACATTCATTCCCTTTTCCCCTTTTCTGAGTTCCTCTCTAGAAATTTACTTTACCTGAGAGAGTTTCTATACTCAGATCATGTCCCAACCCAAGTGGGAACCTACCCATCATAAATACAGGAGGCATACTGTAAAGTCATGGTTCCCTTGTCTCAAGGCAAGACAACTCTAAAGGACCATCAGAATTTCAGTGCTTCCCATGAAACTATAAAAGTTCATCCCTGTGCCTGGCCATCATGCCTCTTGGTTGAGCAACGACCTATGAACCAGGAGGTCATGGTTTGATCCCCAGTCAGGGCACATGCCCCATTTGCAGGCTGAATCCCCAGGGGCATACAAAAGGCAGCCATTCAATGATTCTCATATTGATTTCTCTCTCTCTCTCTCTCTCTCTCTCTCTCTCTCTCTCTCTCTCTCCCTTCCTCTCTGAAATCAATTAAAAAATGTATTTTTAAGAAAAAGAGTATAATATACAAATTACCAGTAAACATAATGTTGAAAACTCTCAAAGACCAGGTCACTAATGAGCATGTATACATAAGTTCATCCCTATGGAGCTCAAGAGCAAGAGAAACTAAGCTATGGTGAGATAAATAAAGAATCATTGAAAATTATAGATGGAGAATGACCAGAGAAAAGGAAAAAGGGTTTTCTACGATGATGCAAATATTCCATGCTTTGAGCTGAGTACTGATTATTGCTTATACAGTTTACCAAACTCATCAAAGAACAGTATATTTTGTTATTGGGTAAGTTGAGGTATCTCTTTCCCCACTTAGTGCAGGGGTGGAGTTCTTACAATATCTCGAGAAACAGAATTTTCTGAGACTTGCACGGAAGAATGAATGGTTTTTATTTGTGTGGAATTGTATCTCTGCATTACCAAACTCCCATTTCCCTTAACCAAGTCCTGGAAGAAGAGTAGCTGGGAATTCAATAGAGCTAAAAACAAAGCCAGTGTCCAGAGTTTCCGTTCCATGCTGCAGCCAGGTCCAGTTCAGCATGAGGCTATTTACAGTTGATTAGTCCATTGTGTGTGGGAGCCCACATGGCTGTGGGCCACACTGGAGAATGCCAGGAAGCAGGAACAAGAGCCCCACAACACAGGAGTTAATGAAGAAAGCCAACTCCTTTGTTTAAGAAACTGAACATTTCAAATTTCATGCCCTTGCTGTGGCCATGGCAACTCTGGCCAGTGATCTGTTTCAGGTGTGACTGACAGACAAGTACATTCCCCCATATCACTCCTGCTTTCCTGGGCATGTGTCTATCTTCCCTGTTTAGTTCCTTCCCCCAGAGATCTGCAGGGAATAGACTGGTGGCTCCCTGGGGAGTGTAAAACTGCAGCTTTCTGGGAAGCTGTCTAAATGACATACCTATAATATTTGGACTTCCCTTTGCTCCTTTCAATTGTTGTTAATAGCTAGGTTAATTACAACAGCATCATTTTCACTGAATGTAAATTATTATATTCATAAAATAAAAAGTAGTCTTATTAAAGTCTGTTGTGGATAATGAGTAAAATAGCTAAACTCATTGTTATATCTTTGTGAATATCTCTAGTCTCATAACTAATTGATCCTTTGCTTAAATAAATCATTCTGTCTTGATCAAATAAATGTTTGGTTTGATATCCCAGAGTTTTGAAGCCTATTTTCAAATAAACATTAATTTACTGAAGTGAATAAGATTGATTCAGGAATATGTATATCATGTTGGTTTTCTGGGATTACACTGAGGAAAACCCTCTACAGTTTTAGAATGGTATGGGGTAAAGGTTACATCCTGACAGGGAAAGAGAAGAGTGGAGATACAATGCTATATAAAGGAAACGGGATAGCTACATAGCCATGAATACATAAATGTAACCCGACTCCATGGATAAAAATGCTAAAGAATAAATGTGTGGATCAGAAAGGGTAAAGATTAAACCAAATACAGAAAGGAGTTAAAGCAGAATTAGGTAAACAGGTAGGTAGAAGAAGGAGGAATCGTGGAGATAGCTGAAACAAAACTAATGTTTTGCAGAAAAACAAGATAGCAGAAGAACAGGATGGATAGCAGAAAAACGGGTGTTTTGAAATAAGGATGTTTTTCTTGCAAGTGCAAAACAAAATGTTGCAAAAAAGGCCAGGAACCAATCAGAGAGTGGGACAGATAGACAAAGAGTATGCCTTCAGCAGATACAGTTCTACAGGAAAGAAACGTGAAGATGCAAGTTTGGTCAGCTTCTAGTAAAGCACAGTCCTCTGGAAAGAGAGCTTTGGCAATCAGCCCTTAAATACATTTAGCCCACTGCCTAAACCTTTCTTATGCTGAGATGAATAAAACAAGCTATTAGCTTCCAGCGCTGAATGACGTGTCTGCCCTCTGACACATGGAGCACTTGTAGAGTAATGATAAAATCATATATCTGAGTCAGTAAATTTGGTAGCCAGACATTGAATCATGAAAAATTTATCATATAAGAACTGCCACTTTGTGAAAGTTTTAGGGATGTAGAATAGCTAACTTTTATTTTCTAACAGTACTGTTCTCATTGCTTTATCTGTTTTTTAATTTTCTATAATTTTTCAAAAAAATATTCTTGACATTTATTCTGTCTTTAAATCTATTCTTTTGGACGCTGCAGACTTTGATAGCATTTGGATTTCTAACCATGGCCAATACATGTCTATCAGCCCAGTGTATATTTATCTCTTGAATATTAATCTCTTGCTCATTTACCCATTATAGCCTTTTATCTTGTGTGAGGTATCAATGCTACTTTCCAGTGGTACACCTTATTTTCACTGCTAGTTTTTGTTTTGTTTTGTTTTGTTTTTTCCTGAATCTTTGCTGTCTTCTCTTCCTACTAAAAGCTTTAACCAGCTTCTTTCATGGACACTTGACATGCAGAGTCCTCCGGGAGGAGGTGCTACATTTCAGTCTCATTGATTTGGGGCTTGGTCACAATACACAAATTAGCCAAAGAAATGTGAAGAATAATAATTACAGAACTCTCTGAAAAGAAACTTTGGAAGGCATCAATAGTTTCTGCCAACTCTTTTTCTGGAGGTCCCAAGTAAGGTCAGCTTCTTAAGGTTAGAATCTGGAATGAGAAGACATATGGAACAGACACAAGGAAGTTGTCCCACAGCCACTGACAAGTATCAGGAATAAGAAATGAATGTGTTTGTTGTAAGCCACTGGGATTTTGGGGGTCTTTTTTTAGTTAATAAAGCTAATGAAATTAATGTGCTGGGTTAGAAAATAATAAAAATAAATATCTTAATGGAAATTTGAATTACAAATTTACATCTACTTTAGATGATCTGTTGAATGAGTGAAAAATACAATGTTTAAACAAGAGTAAAAATAACATGGAAGTTATTTAAAATTCATATTAATACAAATGCAATTTTTTAATTCAGAATTACTAAAAAACATAATTTATCTGGTTTTTGGTTATAATAATCTAAGATTAAGTTAACTAATCTCATCACTGTTGATCACTCCTGACCATTTGAGGAGAGATCTCTCCTTCTTCAGCAAGGCTTTGAATGTGAAAGTTGATTTTCCTTAAGAGGACATGTAAGTCATGGCCAGGAACAGGACACTGATGCCATCTGCCATTCCTCATACTGTCATCTAACCGTTACTTATTACTCTCCATGATGCTTAGTGACTTCAAATAATCATAATCATAATCATATGGATGATCCAAAATCTAGTCTCTCTTCAATTCTTGTTTTTTTGATACCTAGCAAAATTTGGTTTCACCTCAATTTAATCTTCTATTAGTCTCTAATTCCCATAGTAATTCTGTTATCTTGCACCAACATTAGGGTTTTCTCCCCCTCTGAAATCCAAGTTGGAAGTTTAGCACTGTCTGTGTACCTATCACCTTTTCAACTTCTCTAATAGCCACTAAAATTACTTCATATATTGAGATTTCATTCTATTGGGTTGTAGACGTTATGCATCTGTCCTCTTCTGTTTTCCTCCCCTTTTTACTTTTTACCATCCTAGGTTAGGTGGCTCATCATTATTTGCATGGTTTTTTAAGCAGTTTAAACTCTTGATTTCTCTCCCTCTCTCATACTTAACTGGAAAAACCTCAACTCTGGTTGAATGCAAATATACACATTCTGTATATTCAACCTTATAACTCAATTCAACTAGAGGTACTCATGTAGCCATACTGACAAATCTCTGTTTTAATTCATGAGCTCTAGCCTTATATACAAGTAAGTTACACTTCTCCAAAATAATACTACATGTCCTAAATGATTTTGATTTCCCAGGCTTTGGTAAAAATAGTTCAGATACTCCCTTTCAACAAATATCTTCTTATATGGTCTCAGAGTTTGCTTAATTGGTTATGCACAATATAATGGCTTCCATTGTGGTCTTTATTTTCTGACATTTTTGCCTTTGCATTTGCTATCCTCTCAGCCTATAATGCTCTTGTTCAGTTCTGTGCATTGCTAGTTCCCTAGTTTTATGCAAGTCTCTCTTCAAATGTCACTCCTCCAAAAGCCCTTCCCCAACCAACTTATTCAAAAAATTTCACTACCCTGTTGAGGCCTTCAAGGCACTTATCACCATATCCAATTACCTCCAGTTTTCCTTTTATTATGACTATCTACGTCTAGAAACCAAACTCCTCAAGAGGATGAAATTTGTCTACTTTGTACTCTGCTGTATCTTCAATGCCAAGTATAATGTCTTACAAAGAGTATGTACTCAAGAAATATTATTTACTAATTAATAAATTAATTAATACCATATGTAAATCACTAGATAACACTTTTGTTAATTTTTTTAAATCTGTAGAGTGAAAAGGTGATGGTACAAGGTTTCCAAAGTGTCTTGTGGGATTTTAGTCCCATCTTTAACTTCTGAACTAGGTTGTGAATAACTGAACCATAAGATTAATTGAGTACTTGAATCAACTTGAACTTTGAAGTGTCTTTTGCACTTGTTCTACCATTTATCATCAGAGAACTGATGATATAAGCCTAGTTTTGATGCTTTCTATAGGTGACTTCATCTTTACAGGGATATCAGTATCCATGGGCAAAAATCAACTTTCAGATACCTCTGTTCATCTTTTTGAAAAATATATTTTATTGACTTTTTACAGAGAGAAAGGGAGAAGGATAGTTAGAAACATCGATGAGAGAGAAACATCAATCAGCTGCCTCCTGCACACCTCCTACTGGGGATGTGCCCACAACCAAGGTACATGCCCTTGACTGGAATTGAACCCTGGGACCTTTCAGTCTGCAGGCCAATGCTCTATCCACCAGTTTCAGCACCTCTGATCATCTTAATAGACATAACAGGTGCCTGTGATCTGAACACACATTCAGATCATCATGCTTCTAAATTAGTCCCCATAGGAATTCTCCTCATCATTAAAAATTACAATAATCCATTCACTTTTGAGAATCTCATGTAAATTTATTCTTCTGTCAAAAAGATTATAAGTGGTTAAATCCAATCTACTTTCTTTTTCATATCTCCATTTAACACCTATGATCAAAAGGTAGCTAGTTTTACATTTAGGTTACACAAGAGAGGTTAGAATGGCCAAATAATTTGTATCTTCCCCAGAGGATTTTAAAATATATTTCTTTATTTTTCTAATAATAGAAACACAATTGTAACCAATATAAACTATGAAAATCTGCATGAGTTGTGAATATCTGAGCATATGTTTAATCATAAAACCTATCTTAACTTTAGGTATTTGCATAGTTAAGTTTTCTGATAAAATGTAGGTAAATATTATTGTGATTATGCAGAATTCAGATTGAATATTCATATGATGAGGCACAGATCAGATGTGAATTAGACTCACTATTTTTTTTTTTAATTTCCACAGGCTTCCTCTAATAAGTATCTATTTATTCATTCTCCCAAAACAGCTTTCTCCTCATGGACAAATTAGGCATCTCTGCACTTAGCTTTCAAAAGTTTATTTCATAAGGACTTAAGATGTTTGCTCAACTATTCATTTAACAAGATCCCAGGTTATCAAAGTTTCAATCTATTAAACAAGTAAATCATAAAATCATTGTGTATCATTTAACAAAATTATTTAATTGAAAGATTGTAAATTCATGTACATACAGGGACCAAGTTGATAACATAAATGAACTGAAATTTTTAAACAAACACAAATTGTGAAGCAAGATGAAACAATTGTTACTTAATACCTCCTAATCATTATCAGAGTATGTGATTCTGGTATATACAAGACTTATGATATTGAAAATAAATTTGTATTACTGACACTTAATTGTGTGTGTGTATGTGTGTATGTGTGTATGTGTGTGTATGTGTATGTGTTTAATTTTATTCCATTTTGTTGGAAAACAAAAGTCTTCTAAAAGTTATATTCATCACTAGTATACCAGCTAATAATGACCTCAATGTTATTTATCTTTAAATATTTAAATAACCAATAAACCATTTAAAATGTCTGCTTCACAAAGTTCACTTTACACACAATTGTTCAATGTTATAATATACTAGAGGCTTGATGCACAAAATTTGTGCATGGGCGGGGGGGTTCTCTCTCAGCCCAGCCTGCACCTTCTCCAATCTGGGACCCCTTGAGGGAAGTCCAGCCAAGATCAGGACTAAATGGGCAACTGGACATTCCCCTCACAAACCAGGACTGCTGGTTCCCAACCACTTGTCTGCCTCTGCCTGATTGCCTCTAACTGCTTCTGCCTGCCAGCCTGATCACCCCCTACCCACTCCACTGCCAGCCTGATTGATGCCTAACTGCTCCCCAACCATCCAGATTGCCTCTAACTGCCTTCCCCTGCTGGCCCGGTCACACCTAAATGCCCTTCCCTGCTGGCCTGGTCCCTCCAATCTGCCTTCCCCTGCAAACCTGAGTCCCTCCCAACTACCTTCCCCTGCAAGCCTTGTCCCTTCAACTTCCCTCCCCTGCAGGGATGGGTCCCCCATAACTGTCCTCCCTTACTGACCTGGTCTCCCCCAACTTCCCACTATTGCCCTCCCCTGCCAGCCATCTTATGGCAGCTATCTTGTGTCCACATGGGTGTGGCCATCTTGTGTCTTGGTGTGATGCTCAATTTGCATATTACTCTTTTATTAGATAGGATGTATTAAAGCAATATTTTTCAGAGATTCTTATTTTATACTATTATAACTATAAAAGTGACTGCATAGATATATCTAAAAAGAAATAGACCTACACAAATAATTGTTTTAGCCTTGAAAAATGTAAAATACTATTTTTCTTTGCTTCCTTTATGATGAATTGAAAATAATACAAAAAGAAGATTGGTTAAGTTAAAAAAGGAATTAAGTGGATGGTTGGATTGGGCAACATGAGAAAAGAAACATGAGAGAACAGAAAGACATTGGCTAACACAGATATAAGATACTTAGAAAGTAACCTAAGATTAAAAAATTATGACACAAAACAATAAGCTCTCTAGATAGTGACAGAGAATTGCTTTGGAGGTGATCACCATTAAATAGCAGAACAGTTTGGGGTAGGTCATATTTAGCCTGATAGTTACTCTATTTCTCCAAGACAGTTCCTCCCATCACCACTAAGCATGGAAACACAGGAAAAGTAGAACACATCAGTGGTCCGCAAACTGTGGTTCGCAAACCACATGCGGCTCTTTGGCCCCTTGAGTATGGCTCTTCCACAAAATACCAGGGCCTGGGAGAGTCTATTTTGAAGAAGTGGCATTAGAAGAAGTTTAAATTTAAAAGTTTTGGCTCTCAAAAGAAATTTCAATCATTGTACTGTTGATATTTGGCTCTGTTGACTAATGAGTTTGCCGACCACTGCACTAGGTAATAAGGTGGGACTTTGAGGACTTCCCAAAATATGTGAGGAATAGTATGTCTGTTTGTTTCAGGGGTCTTTGAAGTAGGGAATAAAACAGCAAGAGTTAGAACTATAAACCACATAAGGTAAGTATTTAAAAACAATTAAAATGTGGACTATGAGCAACTGAATTCCCATTCCAGTCCCAACCAAATATAGTCTCAAATTGGAGTATATTGGACAAGCAGTTATTAAAAGATATCTCAGAGAACATTTCAAATGGATATTATAGATTGAAGAATATTTGACTAACAGTGTGTAAGAACTGTCTTTCCTAAAGACATTTATATTTAAATAGAGCTCAAATAATAAATACAAACAAAACTGTAAGTGGTGGGGTTAGATAGTGGGGAAGAACTGAGAATGGCAATGATGGGATTTTTCCTGTTGTTCCAGAAATTATATTTATAATTAATTGTATATTGTACCTATAATCAAGATCACCCCTCTGTTATTATTACAGAAGGACAATGGATATACATACTGAACAAAAATCAGTGGAGTTTTTTTTTAATTTTTTTAAATATATTTTATGGATTTTTTACAGAGAGGAAGGGAGAGGGATAGAGAGTCGGAAACATTGATGAGAGAGAGACATCCATCAGCTGCCTCCTGCACACCCCACACTGGAGATGTGCCAGCAACCAAAGTACACGCCCCCGAATGGAATCGAACCTGGGACCCCCCAGTCCGCAGGCCAACGTTCTATCCACTGAGCCAAACCAGTTTTGGCCAGTGGAGCTTTTTTTAAATTTCTTTATTGATTAAGGTATTACATATGTGTCCTCATCCCTTCATTAACCCCCCAAATTCCCCCCACTCATGCCTTCACGCCCCTAGTGTTTGTGCCCATTGGTTAGGCTTATATTCATGCATACAAGTCCTTTGGTTGATCTCTCCTCCTTTCCCCCACCCTCCCCTATCTTCCCTCTGAGGATTGGCAGTCTGATCAATGCTTCTCTGTCTCTGGATCTGTTCTTATTCATCAGTTTATGTTGTTCATTGTATTCCACAAATGAGTGAGATCATATGGTATTTATATTTCTCTGACTGGCTTATTTCACTTAGCAGAATGCTCTCCAGTTCCATCCATGCTGTTGGAAATGGTAGAAATTTCTTCTTTTTTACTGCAGCATAGCATTCCATTGTGTAGATGTACCAGTTTTTAATCCACTCATCTGCTGATGGGCTCTTAGGCTGTTTACAAATCTTAGCTATTGGAAATTGTGCTGCTATGAACATAGGGGTACATATATCCTTTCTGATTGGTGTTTCTAGTTTCTTGGGGTATATTCATGGAAGTGGGATTACTGGGTCAAATGGGAGTCTCATTTTTAGTTTTTTGAGGAAACTCCATACTGTTCTTCATGGTGGCTTCATTAGTTTGCATTCCCACCATCAGTGCAAAAGAGTTCCTTTTTTCTATGAATCCTCAAGAGTTGTCCTTTGTTGATTTCTTGATGATAGACATTCTGACAGGTGCGAGATGGTACCTCATTGTTGTTTGATTTGCATCTCTTGGATAATAAGTGACTTTAAGCATGTTTTCATATGTCTCTTGGTCTTCCTTCTGTCCTCCTTCAAAAAGTGTCTATTAAGATCCTTTGCCCATTTTTTGATTGGATTGTTTATCTTGCTTATTTTAAATTGTATGAGTTCCCTGTAAATTTACCATTTTTATTTACCAAATTTACCATAGATATAATTCTCTATAATTCCCTTTCATTGTTCTCCTATGCAGTGGGTTTTCTTGGTGTTTTGTTGATGGTTTCTTTTGCTGTAAAAAAAAGCTTTTTATTTTGATATAGTCCCATTTGTTTATTTTCTTTTTAGCTTCCATGGCCCTAGGAGCAATATCGGTGAAGAAGTTTTTTTGGCATATGTCTGAGATTTCGCTACCTGTGTATTCTTCTAGTATTTTTATGGTTTTCCATCTTATGTGTAATTCCTTTATCCATTTTGAGTTTATTTTTTGCATGTAACTTGTCCAATTTTCTCAACACCATTTATTGAGGAGACTTTCTTAACTCCATTTTATGTTCATTCCTTCTTTGTCAAATATTAATTGGGCATAGTGGTTTGGGTCAATTTCTGGGTTCTCTATTCTATTCCATTGATCTATATATCTGTTATTTTTCCAGTACCAGGCTATTTTAAGAAGAGTGGCTTTGTAATACAGCTTGATATCTGGTATTGAGATCCCACCTACTTTGTTCTTCTTTCTCAGGATTGCTATGGCTATTCAGGTTCTTTTTTTAATTCCAGATAAATTTTTGGAAAGTTCATTGTAGGTCTATGAAATATACTGTTGGTATTTTAATGGGGATTGCATTGATTCTGTAGATTGCTTTGGGTAGTATGGATATTTTGATGATGTTGATTCTAACAATCCATGAACACAGTATGTTATTCCATCTGTTTATGTCTTCCTCTATCTCTTTTTTCAGTGTCCTGTAGTTTTTTGCATATAGGTATTTTACCTCCTTAGTTAAGTTTATTCCTAGGTATCTTAATTTTTATGGTGCAATGGTAAATGGAATGACTTTTTTAGTCTCTCTTTCTGTAAGTTCACTATTGGTATAAAGAAATGCCATAGATTTCTTGGCATTAATTGTGTATCCTCCTACATTGCCACATTCATTTATTAAGTCTAGTAATTTTTGATGGAGTTTTTATGGCTTTCTATGTACAATATCATGTCATCTGCGAATAAGGACAGTTTTACTTCTTCTTTTCCAATTTGAATACCTTTTATTTCTTCTTGTCTGATTGCAATGGCTAGTATTTCCAGTTCTATGTTGAACTGTAGTGGTAAGAGTGGGCATCCCTTTCTTGTTTCTGTTCTTATGGGAAGTGGTTTTAGTTTTTGCCCATTGAATATGATGTTGGCTGTGGGTTTTTCATATATGGCTTTTATTATATTGAGGTATGATCCTTCTATTCCCACTTGCTGAGAGTTTTTATGAAAAAGGGGCGTTGGATTTTTGTTTTTCCTGCATCAATTAAAATGATTATGTGATTTTTATCTCTCAATTTGTTTATGTGATGTATCACGTTTATTGATTTGTGGATATTGTACCATCATTGCACTCCCAGGGTAAATTCTACTAGGTCATGGTGTATGATCTTCCTGATGTATTGCTGGATCTGATTTGCTAGAATTTTGTTGAGGACTTTGGCATCTATGTTCATGAGGGATATTGGCCTATAATTCTTTTTCATTGTGTTGTTCTTATCTGGTTTTGGTTTTAGGACGATGCTGGTTTCATAGAATGTGCTTGCAAGTGTTCCTTCCTCTTGAATTTTTTGGAATAGTCTGAGGAGGATCGGTTTTAGTTCTTCCTTGAATGTTTGGTATAACTCCCCTGTGAAGCCATCTGGCCCTGAGCTTTTGTTTGCTGAGAGGTTTTTGATGACTGCTTCCAATTTCATCCATAGTTATCGGCCTATTGAGATTTTTAGAATCTTCCTGACTGAGTTTTGGAAGGTTGTGTTTCTCTAGGAATATGTCCATTTTCTCCAGGTTGTCTAGCTTGTTGGAGTAGAGTTGTTCATAGTTATTTTTTAACAATCCTTTGTATTTCTGTGGGGTCTATTGTTTTTTTCCCTCTCTCATTTCTAATTTTGTTTATTTGAGTTCTTTCTCTTTGCTTCTTGGTGAGCCTGGGTAGATGTTCATCCATCTTGTTTATCCTTTCAAAAAATCAGCTCTTGGTTTCATTGATCTTTTGTATTATTATTATTATTATTATTATTATTATTATTATTATTTTGCTCTTTATGTCATTTATTTCTACTCTGATCTTTATTATCTCCTTTCTTCCACTCACTCTGGGCTTTTCTTGTTGCTCTCTTTCTAATTCCTTGATTTGTACAGTTAAATGATTTACTACCATTTTTTCTTGCCTTTTGAGGTAGGCCTGTAGAGCTATGAACTTCCCTCTCAGGACTGCTTTTATTGTGTCTCATAGATTTTTGGATTGTCGTGTTTTTGTTGTCATTAGTTTCCAGGACTCTTTTAATTTCTTCTTTGATCTCATTGGTAATCCAGTCATTATTTAATTGCATGCTATTCAGCTTCCAAGTATTTGAGATTTGGGGATTGTTTTTATTATAGTTTACAGTGGTACCTCGAGATACGAGTGCCCTAACATACGAGATTTTTGAAATACGAGCCGTTGAGCAAGTGATTTTTGCTTTGAAATACGAGCAACATTTGAGATAGGAGTAATCGCGTGGATTGGCCGGCTGCACACGACCCACCAGTTTACCGCAACTCGAGCATTTCATAGTTTCCCACACCTCAAGGTTACGGAACGAATTAAACTCGTATCTCGAGGTACCAGTGTATTTCTAAGTTCATGGCATTGTGGTCTGAGAAGATGCTTGGTATGATTTCAATCTTCTTGGATTTGGGGAGGCTTTGCTTGTGACCCAAGATGTGGTCTATTTTTTTAAATATCCCATGTGTACTTGAGAAGAACTTATATTCTGTGGCTTTGGGATGAAATGCTCTGAAGATGTCAATTAAGTCCATCTAATCTAGTGAGTCATTTAGGATTGCTTTGTCTTTGCTGATTTTTTGTCTAGAGGATTTATCCAGTGATATCAGTGGTGTATTAAAGTCCCCTACGAAGATTGAATTGTTGTCAGTCTTTCCTTTGATATCTTCCAGGAGTTTTGTTATTTATTTGGGTGTTCTGTATTGGGTGCATATATGTGTATCAGGGTTATATCCTGTTGTTGTATCAATCCCTTTAGTATTATGAAGTGGCCTTCCTTATCTCTTGTTATGGCCTTCACTTTAAGGTCTATTTTGTCAGATATAAATATTGCTACCCAGCTTTTTTTTTTTCATTTCCATTTGCCTGAAAGATATTTTTCCATCCCTTCACTTTCAATCTGTGTGAGTCCCTTGTTCTGATGTGGGTCTCTTGTAGACAGCATATATACGGGTCATGTTTTTTAACCATTCAGCCATCCAATCTCTTTTGATTGGAGCATTTAGTCTGTTTACATTTAAAGTTATTACTGAAAGGTACTTGTTTGTAGTCATATCTATTTCTGTGTCTGTGTTGTTTCTTACCTTTTTTTCCTTCTTTTTACAGTATTCCCTTTAGCATTTTCTTGCATTGCTGGTTTGGTGGTGATAAACTCCCTTAGCCCTTTTTTTTTTTTTTTTTTTGTCTGTGAAGCTCCTGATTTCCCCTTCAATTTTGATTGATAGTCTTGCTGGATAGAGTATTCTTGGTTTCAGTCCTTTGCTTTGCAACACTTTGTATATCTCCTTCCATTCCCTTTTAGCTTGGTGTGTTTTTGTTAAAAAGTCATTTGCTAATCTGATGGGGGATCCTTTGTAGGTAACCCTCTGTTTCTGTCTTGCCGCTTTTAAGATTCTCTCTTTGTTGTTAATATTTGCCATTGAAATTATGATGTGTCTTGGTGTGGGTCTTTTAGAATTGATCCTGCTTGGGACTCTCTGTACTTGTACATTTTCTTCCCCATATCTGGGAACTTTTCTGTCATTATTTCTTCAAATAGATTTTCTAATCTTTGCTGCTCCTTTTGTCCTTCTAGCAGCCTTATTATATGTATGTTACTTTGTTTCATGTTGTCCCAAAGCTCCCTCAGGCTTTCCTCTGCTTTTTAATTTTTTTCTCCAGTTGCTGTTCAGATTGGGCTTGTTTCTGTACCTGATCTTCTAGCTCACTAATTCAGTCCTCTGCTTCTTGTAGTCTATTGTTAAAACTTTCCATGGTGTTTTTTATTGTAGCTATATCTCTTTTCATTTCTTCCTGATTCTTGCATAGGTTGTTGATTTTCTCATTCCTCCGATGTATGAATTCCACAACCAATACTCTGAATTCTTTTTGTTCATGTTGCATGCTTCAATTTCACTAATTTCCTTTCTTGGCAACTCCTCATTTTCTTTCCTCTGGGGATTGTGTCGTCTCCCCATTCTATCACCAGAAGGTTCAAACTTTGAGATGCATGGACGTGGGATGTGTGCTGTGGGAGCTTTGGACTATCCGAGTGTCACAGAAGTGCTCCAACACTAGGACGTGTGGCTGCCGATGGGTTGGTAGGAACTAGGTTTACCTAGGGTCAGTGTTACCAGCATTCAGTATGGTCTTGTGTGCGAACCTAGAATCATGGAACCGGCCTGCACTGCGCTGTTGGAGTGTGCCGAAAATGATCCTCTAGGGTGTACCAGGAGTCAGATTTTTCCATGTCTGCACCAAGAATTGAGTATCAAAGTCTCTGTTGCTTTGTGCAGCTTCTCGCTGAGAATCAGGGTTCCCGCGTGTGCATGCACCAAGAATTGGAGTTGCTGGCTCTTAATATGAATGCACTGTGAGTCAGAGATCCCAGGTGCACATGGTAAGAAACAGAGGCAAGTCAATGGTACTCAGTGCTACCTCTTGCCGGGAGAATCTATGTTCCAGTCACCATGGTGGCCTGGATTGCACAGTAGCACTGCGCCATGCCTGTGTTGCGGAAAACAGACTTCCATGTGCACTTGCCCAGATTCAAAATCAGGTGGCACTGCCGCCCTGCCTAGGCTTCGGATTTGGTCGCCCAATAGTGTTGCTGGGAGCAGATTCCAGTCTCTGTTAATGCACAGGCTCAAAGTTCCTGCGTGTCCTCCCAAGCTCAAATTCCCATTGCAGGCCAAGCGAGGGATGGGTCTATCAGTTACTCTGGTGCAATCTGTGATCCTGTGGAGAGGGGAATAGGCTCTTTGACTCACAGAAATCTGCAGCTGGGAAGTCTAGATTCTTGTCTGATGGTCTGAAGCTGTGGTCGCAGTTCTCTGTCCCCAGTGGCTGCAGGGTCCTGGTTTGCATCTGAGACGTGACTCGGTGGTGCTGAGGCCAGGATCCTAGTCTCAAGCAGCTCTGTTTCTCAAGATGGTGTGGTCTCTGTGCCCACAATGGCTGCCCAGAAGTGTCTGCTTTGTGCTCAAGGCTCCGCCGTCTAAGACTGCTCAGTTTGGCAGTCCCTTAGAGGACCTGCAGAATCTAACTGTCCCTAGCTTCTACACACACACACATCACATACATCTACACTCCCTTCTATGGTTCCCTCACATTTTCATACTCTCTCTCTCCCTACCTTCCTGCCAGTTGCCATCTTTCAATCCAGGAATACCCAGTGAAGCTTTATGCATAGTTATATGAGCAAAATTAATTAATTTAGAATAAATGTTTTAAAATGAGATATTTTGTCCAGAAAAAAATTTAAAAGAGACTGAGTTGCCTAGTGGTGAACAGCTAAATTTTCATTAACATGTCTCTTGTTTTTCCTGATCATTGACTCATAGGTAAAAAGCATTGACTCATAGGTAAAAGGCTTTCATGAATAATTCTCAGTATATTGTAAGGTCATTAACAAGAATTTTAACCAGCCCATTTGCATCAGTAATGATTTTATATGCCAACTTGAGTAGTCCATAGAACCCAAATATTTAGTTACATGTAGTCTAGATATTGCTCTGAAGGTGTTTAGTACAGAGTAACTTTCAAAACCAAAATTTTTGAGTAGAGCAGATTATCCTCCATAATATAGAAGGGCATCATCCAGTAAACTGAAGGTCTTAGGAAAATTATAGACTTAGGTTCATTAAAGAAGAGGGATGTCACTCTAATCAGTTTGGCTCAGTGGATAAAGCGTCGGCCTGTGGACTGGGGGGTCCCACATTCAATTCCAGTCAAGGGCATGTGCCTTGGTTGTGGGCACATCCCCAATGGGGACTGTGCTGGAGGCGGCTCTTTGATGTTTCTCTCTCATCAATGTTTCTGACTCTCTGTCCTTCTCCCTTCCTCTCCGTGGAAAATCAATAAACTATATTTTAAAACAGAAGAAGAAGAAGGGGGATGTTTGCCTCCAGATGTCCTCAGAGTTGAGTACAACATTAATTCTTCCTTCTTCCAGACTACCATCTTATCCTACAATTGGGAAATGCCAACCTCCACAATTACATGATCAGTTCCTTAAAATAAATCTTTCTCTTCTCTGCATTTACACACATCTTATGGTTCTGTTTCTCTGGAGGTTCTGGACTAATACACTAACATTTCCATTGTTAAAATGCCATGAGTACTAACAAGGAACAATTGGAACTTGAAATTAAAATAAAACACATTTATGTTAGCATTCAAAAAATAAAATATTTAGATATAAATATAACTAAACATATACAAGATCTATATGATGAATACTGACAAAGTCTGATGAAATGAACTAAAGAATAACTAAATACATGAAGAGATTATCCATGTTCATGATAGGAAGGCAGTATTGTCAAGATGTCACTTTTTTTCACCTTGATCTACAGATTCAACAATTCCAAGTTATTTTGAAGATATTGACAAACTGATTTTAAAACTTACACTGAGACAAAAGATATAAACTAGCCTACATAATATGGAAAGAGGACAAAGTTGGAGCACTGAAACTATCAGATTTTAATTCTTATTATAAAGTTAAAATAATAAAGACAATGTGATTATTTGTAAAAGAATATACAAATAAATCAGTGGAACAGATAAAGTCCCAGAAATAAACCCATTCTAGTATATTCAACTGATCTTTGAGAAAAGAACAAAGACGGCACAATGCAGATAACAGCTAACACTGTCTTTTCAACAAATGGTCCATAAACAACTAGAAGCCACGTGCAAAAACAAACAAACAAACAAAAATCTAGACATATAACTTACACTCTTCACAAAAATTAAATTAAAATACATGGTAGACATAATATAAAAAAGGGAAATTATAAAACTCCCAGAAGATAACAGGTGAAAAAATCTAGATGACCTTGGGTTGACAATGACTTTTTAGATTCAGCAAAGGCAAGAAAATATTTGCAAAACATATGTGATAAAGGACTTTATCCAAAAATATACAGAGAACTCTTCAATTCCACAGTAACAAAATGAAAAACCCAATTTAAATTGGGCAAAAGATCTCAATAGGTTTCTCACCAAAAAAGATATACAGATGGCAAATAAGCATATGAAAAGATGTTTTATACCTCTTGTCCCCAGGAAAATGCAAATTAAAGCAGCAATGAGATACCACTGAACACCTATTTAATGGTCAATATTCAAAACACTGAGAATATCAAATGCTGGTGAAAATATAGAGAAACAAGAACTCTCATTCATGGCTGGTGGGATGGAAAATAGTACAGCCACTTGGAAGACAATTCAGGTTTCTTACAAAGCTAACCATAGTCTTACCATCAATCTTACCAGTTTCTGCACTCATTTGGTATTTACCCAAATGAGTTGATAACTTATGTCAACACAAAACAACTTCACATGGATGTTTATAGCAGCTTTGTGATTGCCAAAACTCAGTAGTAACCAAGAGTTCCTTCAGTAGGTATTTGGATAAATACTGCAGTATATCCACTATCTGGAATATCATTCAGCATTGGAAAAAGAAAAGTGAGTACTTATGCCATGAAAAAAATACGAGGGGATTTTAAAAACATATTATTAAGTAAAAGAAGCCAATAAAGGGGTTACATACTGTATAATTACAACTACATGACTTCTGGTAAAGGCAAAACCTTGGGGACAGTAAAAAGATTAGTGTTTGCTAAGAGTTAGTGGAGAAGGAGGGCAGAGCACAGAGGGTATTTAGAACAGCAAAACTACTCTGTATAATACTTTTAAGTTGTTACACATCTAGCAAAGTCCATAGAATGAAAGTACAATACCAAGAGTGAACCCTAAAATAAACTATGGACTGTGGATGACAATGATATGTCAATGTAGCTTCATTGATTTTAATACATGTACTGCTCTGGTATGGGATGTTGATAGTGGGGGAGGTTGTGTATGTTTGGAGGTGAGGGTATATGGTAAGTCTCTGTATTTTCTGCTCAATATGCTGTAAATCAAAGCCTGTTCTAAAAATAGTTTATTAAGAAAAACTGTCATGGGCCATTAAAAACCCCACTATGAAACTCCAAGTGTATAGCCACTTATTTCTAGCTAAAGTTGAGGGCACAGGCCGCAATTAAAATATGATTTACATTAAGTCGAAAGATAAAGCAGCATTTTAAAAGCAGCTGCCATTATTTTCATTATTTATTTATAGGGTACTATGTAATTGCAGAATTGTGCTGAATAAAGACAAATGTGTTCTCTTTATTGAAGAACTTACAATACAAAGATAGAATGGAAATTTAGGAACAACTTGAATTTTTCAGGATCATCAAAACAGGCATTCTATTGGAAAAAAGTGAATCCAAAAGACTCTTGTGTGGGTATGTTTTCTTACACAACATTTATATTTATGGTTTTTATGCTTAATTGCATATTGAGAAGAACCAGACTGTCCTTGATTTGGATCAAGTTTTGGCCTGTATGCTTTTTATTAACTTGGGAAATTTAGATGCATATTTCATGAATCTAATAATATTAGACAAATGACACTAAAATACACTCTAAACACTAAAGTATTCAAATATGGGAAGTGGAAGCTCTTGAGTCTCACTGATCCATTATCAAGCATACAGAAGTGTTTACCTCAATATAAAAGGTGCCATGGTGAGACCGGTTTGGCTCAGTGGATAGAGCGTTGGCCTGCGGACTGAAAGGTCCCGGGTTCGATTCCAGTCAAGGGCATGTACCTTGCTTGCGGGCACATCTCCAGTGTGGGGTGTGCAGGAGGCGGCTGATCGATGTCTCTCTCTCATCGATGTTTCTATGTTTCTGACTTTCTATCCCTCTTCCTTCCTCTCTGTGAAAAATCAATAAAATATATTAAAAAAAAAAAAGATGCCATGCTTAAGGAACTTAGAAATAGCATTATACATTTCAGGCATTCATTTTTCCCCCTCTTCTAGGTGTTTATTTATTTATTTTTTAAAATATTTTTTATTGATTTTTTACATAGAGGAAGGGAGAGGGTTAGAGGGTTAGAAACACCAATGAGAGAGAAACATCAATCAGCTACCTCCTGCACACCCCCTACTGAGGATGTGTCCACAACCAAGGTACATGCCATTGACCGGAATTTAACCTGGGACCCTTCAGTCCATAGGCCTATGCTCTATCCACTGAGCCAAATCAGTTAGGGCCTTTTCTAGATGTTTAAATACGTTTTCTATAACTAGCACTTGGTGTGCTTTTCTTCTGCTTTTGGTGTGTTTGTTTTGTTCTGTTAGGGCAGTGGTCGGCAAACTGCTGCTCGGCAGCCACATGTGGCTCTTTGGCCCCTTGAGTGTGGCTCTTCCACAAAATAACACAGCTTGGGCAAGTCTATTTTGAAGAAGGGGCGTTAGAAGAAATTTAAGTTTAAAAAATTTGGCTCTCAAAAGAAATTTCACTCGTTGCACTGTTGATATTGGGCTCTGTTGAGACTAATGAGTTTGCCGACCACTGTTAGGGCCAGGTGAACAGTTTCCCCTAATTTAACTTAAAGCTTTATACAGGAATTAAACGCACTTTCCTCTGGCAGATTTTCTCGTTCCAACTCTCTCATTAGATGAGACAGCTTGAGGTTGTGGAGCTATAGAATACGATGATCATCCTGAAACCTTTGTCCCACTACGCGTCCTTTCCACTTTCTATTCCCACAGTACTGAACTCCTCCAAAGTTCCCCAAAGCACATGCTCTTTTCTCTGCTTGTTATGTCCTAACCTCCCTTTGTCTGGCTTATTCCTTAGCTTTGCAAAGCCCAGTTTATCTGTGCCCTCTCTCAGGAAGCTCACCATCCTTGCCGCCCAAAAGTTAAAACACTACCTCTGCTTCTACTCAGTAGCTTACCTAGATACCATGCACATGCTTCAAATGCTGCTGTTAGTCATGGTGCCATATTGCAACTTACTTGTTTTACAACCTGGCCCCCTCTGAGTGAGGGAACTTCCATGTCTGGTTAGATGCTCTATTTTAATCCTCTTTATGTTCAGATGTCTTCCATATTGCTTGACTTTTAGTAATTGCTCGAGCTACGATGGTTAAATTTAAGTGATGCACATTACACTATCACTATCTGTGACTGGCGTTTTATTTAAAATCCAAAATTTATTTATTCACTGTTTCAAAATCAAAAGTTCACCTGGGGAATGTAGCATCCTAACAGGCATTGCCCATGTCCTCCCTTTCTAAGTTTCCTTTTTAACTTAAATAAGGTTTTTTTTTTACTGCAGTTTCTCCAAGTTAAGAAGTCAGTGTGATAGAGATGCATTAATGCAAGGGAGATTTGCCTAGACGTCAATAAACTTGAAAGGCTCCCAGCAGACCACTTATAGTGTCAATAAAGGCTCATAATTACTTGTTCCTTTGAGCATTTTAGACCCAACCCTCTAGTTCCCTAGTTTGTTCTGCTGTGAATAGAGGCTGGTTTTTAACTTCCCAAAACCTTAGGCAGAATATATCATACATTGGTGAGAACCGGGTTTCCTATTATGAAAAGCAGTTAGATGTTATCACTATTTTAAGCTGTCCTGAGACTGGTAACTCATAACTCCTTTTCTTGCTCTCCTCCAACATAGGATGGGTGGTGGGCCTCACCATTTTTGGTTTGTGGAGGTATAAACCCTAGGGACAAGAGTGGATGACTCTTGTAGGTCAGGTACAAAAGGACAAAAGGTCACCAAGGTGGAAAGCCCCCAGTGGCTAGCAAAGGACAAAATGTAGGGTGGGACCTCATCCTGGGTGACCTTTTCTCCCCTAGCCTATTGCTGCTGGTTTTGTGCTTGGAATCCATGACCTCCCCCCCCCCGCGCCCCCCCCCCCCTAAACACAGATAACATCTAAGCCTGGGTTGTATTTCAGCTCCAGGCCCAGATAACAACAAAACCAGCCACTGCTGACCTGAGAATCAGCTGCATGGAAGAATGACCCCTGCCCTGGTGCCAGTCAATCCACCAGTGGAGGCCACAACCCTGAACAGACACACCTGGAAAACTGCTGAATATTTTATGAAGATCTTTCCCTGGGACCTCCCCTAAAATCTTTAAAACCCTTAGGATGGAGGACCCAGTGCACTCTTCCTCCAGGGAGCATGCCCATGCCCTCCTCTTCCCTTCTCTGCCCCAGGCACATTACATTAGCTTCCTCACTCCCAAGTTCCAAGGGCCCTTCCTTTACCTTCATAACTTGTATCTTAAGCCCCTGCTTCTCCTAAGAATCCCTTCTTCTACCTCTGTAATTTACTAAGAAAATATTATTTTACAGTTTGGGTCTTGCTCTGAATTCTTTCCTAGACAGAACCCAAGTCCGGTGGTTGCTAAACGCAGGTTTGGTCTGACCCCACCTGGTACCCTTCCTGCCACCTACAAAAGAGCCACTGCTCAACCCGAAGGAATAAAAATGTCAACTGACAAGTGAGGGAGAAGGGGAAAGGAAAGGGGAGAAGAACCTGGGATCCTTGTTTGTACATTGGTGAAAATCCTGGGCTCCAGGTACTGTCTCCTGCCAGAGGTGCTTCTGATCCACACCACCTGCCTGATGCTGAAGAGCCAACTCAGTGTGTGGGACAGTCATCAGCAAACTTCTCTCTGGGTGAGGCCCTGACCCAAAGGACAGTGGAGAAATACTTAGACTGAGGACTGGAACCCAGGACTGAAAAAATGCCCCTGCATTAGAAGTGAGGGGACAGTTGGAGGGAGGAGAGGGTGAAAATCAGGATAAATACTTATTGAGACTTTTGAAGAAGAGCTTCCTTCCTTCCTCCCTTCCTTCCTCCCTCCCTTCCTTCCTCCCTCCCTTCCTTCCTTCCCTCCCTTCCCTCCCTCCCTCCCTCCCTTCCTTTCCTATCTTCTTCCTTCCTTCCCTTCCTAACTTCTTTCCTGTTTTCCTTCACGTGTGCAGGTGTACGTGTATTTTTTTTTAAGTTCCTTGGTGATTGCTTTTTCTCAGAATCCTGTTTCTCCTCAGTGAAATTTAAGAGGGGTTGAAGTTTCCTTGACTTATGTGAGGAGTTTCCGAATGACAATGAAAGAGTCACGTAAATATCCATACAGCGCCTCACGTCTTCATTTGTTTCCGACAGGATCCTGAGTGGGGGTTACCCACCACCGCCCTGAGGGGTAGTAGGCTCATCGGTGCCTGTGTGTATTGGCACTTTCCCCATTGAGCTGCGCACGGTTTATAAAACGCCCTCTTTCGACTCTTCCCTCCCCTACCTCCCCCCGCCTCCCAAGTCTCTCTACTTGAGAGGATGCGGATGCCTGTGCCCGCACATGGGTGTGTTTTCAAAAGCTGGGAACGTGAGAACGCTTCTTGCAACACACACCTTCTTTATCTGTAGGATTTCGCCACCAAGAAGCCTCTCTAATCTGTCCACAGCAGAAGTGCCCTCTGCACGCTGCTGCGGACAGGCCACTCAGCGCTTCCCAGTCCTGCGAGCTTCGCGTTCAGGGAAAGCCGCCTGCCTGCCTGCCTGCCTCGCTCTCCCCGCAGTGCAGGAGGGCTGCTCCTGTGAGTGTGAGTGTGTGCGGGTGCACGGAGGCCGGGGCGCTGGCAGGCTTCCTCCCCCAGCACCGCGCAGGCAGTGCTGGCAACGTTACTGCCCGAGCAGCCGCCGGCAACGCGAGGCGGCAGCAGCCTCCGCCTCCTCCGCCGGTGATTGGTCGGTTTTGCTCATCGTTTCCCTGCTAGGAAAAGGGAAGGGCCAGTGACGCCCCCAACCCCGCAGCAGAAGCGGCCGTCTCCTTCAAAGCACAAGGTGTCTAGTCTGGAAAGAAACCCGAGCCCCCGGGAGGCAGCGCGGAGCGACCCGGCGGGGCTGGCGCGCACCGCGAGGGAGAGAGCGCAGGGCAGCGCTCGGGCACCAGCGGGAGCGGGGCCGCAGCGGACCCCCGCGACCGGCGCCCGAGAGCCCGGCTCCACGCTCTCCTCGCATTTTTCAGATAAACGCCCCCCCAGCCTCCAGCGACTACAATCTCCCAACACGGAGCTTTTAGGTCCAGAGAAGGTGCAGGAACTGGGGCAACCACCGCTCCTGTCCCAGGCACCCAAGATGCGGTCCGTTAGGAAGAGGTGGACGATCTGCACGATAAGTCTGCTCCTGATCTTTTATAAGACAAAAGAAATAGCAAGAACTGAGGAGCACCAGGAGACGCAACTCATCGGGTAAATGCAAAGCTTCCTTTCAGGGTGTGATTTTTTTTTTAAAGTCCAGCCAGAGAGGTGATGTGGAGGTAGAGAATAGAGTGAAGGCTGGGGTCCTCTGTGTGTTCCTAGGAGCGCGCGCGCGCGCGCGTGTGTGTGGTGTGTGTGTGTTTAGGCTCGGGACTTAAATAACAAAGGCAGTTGCTGAGGTGTGCGTGCTTCTCCACGCGTGTTCCCCGTGAGAGTTCAACTTGCGGTGCGGCGGCGGTGACGGTGGTGCTGGCTCCGGGGCTCGCACGCCCAAGGGGAAGTCACTGCAGAAGTGTCAACAAAGAACGTGTGCCCTTGTCCTTTTAATCCGCGGGCGGAACTCGAGGGAGCTGTCTGGATTCGCCATCTGGTTACCCTTCCTTCGGTATCTTATCGCTGTGCAGAGGCGGGGGGTGGGGGTGGGTGCGTGGGTGGGTGGGCGGGGGAGCTGGCTTTCCGAACGGCTGAAGTTAAAGCCCGGGAGGGAGGCAGGAAGTGTGTCTGCACGGCCCCTTTGACGCTCCCCTGGCGTGGGGCACATCTGTGTATCTCAGCCTGAATGAGAAACGCGCGTACAACCAAGGATACTTTCTTACTTGCTCTTCCGTTTGTAAAACACATGGGCGTCATGGATAGTGTAGCTTCAAACAGACTGTATTTCTGCCTTGGTGTGTTTTTTTTTCTTTTTCTTTCTTTCTTTTTCTTTAAGTTTGTCTAGTTGAGTTCAAAAATCTTCCTCCACCCCAGTAAGTTCTCTAAATATCACACTTCCTTCCTCCTAGCCCCTGGCCTCTGTCTCTTTGAAGTTTACCCAGCGGGGTGGCTGCAACTTTGTGTTGCTTACCAGGCTTTGGGAGCGTTTTCTGAGGATCTGAACCTGGTTGTCAAAGGACTGTGTTCCAAGTCCTGTTTTCAGAAAGCCTCCCCTCATCCGGAGATAGGGTCCGCTATGGGAAACTCCACACTGGCAGAGATGCCCGCTTTCCCCGCTCAGTTTCTCTCTCTCTCTCCCCCTCTCTCTCTCTCTCTCTCTCTCTCTCCTCTCCCCCGTTTCTCTCTCTCTGGCATAGGAGTGTTAAAACGAGCACAGGCACGCGAACTTCGTGCACTCCATTTGTTCATATTCCTTCTCCCTAAGAAATGAGCATTTAAGTGAACAAGGCTCAGGCTTACCCCGAAGGAAGTAATTGCTATTTTATAGGAAACTAAGCTAGCCAGAAGTACTGTCGATTGGAATTGGAAGATGATGAAAAAGCTAATAAGGAATGGCCTGGATGGTCGCAATGCATCAACCAGTCTATGAGTGGGTCTATAGATTGGGGGGAGCGGGCAACGCCGGGCTGCGGGATGAGTTGGTTTTGCACATGGAGTGGTGGGTGGGTTGCAAAGGAGACCTAGCGCTATGGTCAGGGAAGGAGGACTCCGGGCGAGGGTGGAGGGCTTCCTGGCCGACCTGGGCTTCCCAGGCAGACAAAGGGGTCTTTCGGAAGGTGATGGACCAGCGCGTGGGGGAGCGGCGGATGCTGGGGTGTGGGGGAGGCTCTTTGTTCCCTTCCGGGCTGGTGGGCTGCGAAGACCTGCCTGAACCCAGACAAAGCGGCCCAGCCTGGCCAGGACTCGGGGAGTGCGGGCCCACCGCCGGCGACCCCGGGGAGCAGGAGTGGGCGGGGCGGGGAGGCGAGGGGAGGCGCCGGCTCCGGGCCTGGGGCAGGAAGGGGGCGCGCACCCCGGGTCCAGTCCCTGTGGGGGAAATAACAGAGCCAGGACGCTCCTCGTCTCCAGGGCGATGTTGCTCCCATGGGCCGGGGGACGCTGCCCAGGACGCGGAGAAGGGGGGTGGGCGCGGCGGGTAGGTGGCTGGGCTGGGCTTCCTATCGCACCCTTTTCGGGGTGCGCTGCGGTTTCTCCCCGGCTCCCCTGAGAAAGCCTGGGACGGGCGCTGGAGTTAATCACTGGGGAGCGAGGTGTCTGCTGGGCTGCTCCCCGCTCCTCCGCGGAGCTGACGGCGAGCGTGGCAGCCGGACGGGAAGAGCCGGGAAGCCTTTTGCAGGAAGCCGGTCCCTTTAAAGGAACATCACTTTCTGGCTCCCCCGCCACCCTGCTCCTCCTCCTCCATTAAAACCCGCAATCACAGGTGTGCGGGGCGCGTCTCTGGCTTTCCCGGAGACCTTGGAGTGGGACAGCCAGGACCCGTGAGCGCTCCCCCTTCTCCTTGGGGATCCAGTATTCAACAGGAAAGCTTGTCATATCCGTGAACGATGGCGTTTGTGCTTCAGGTGGCCGGGTTGACTCCTCAGGAGACCATTTCCTGGATTCTCTCTCCACACCACGTGGAGGGGCAGGTTTCCCGGTTTGGCCCCAGCGTCCAGACCAGTGTTCTGAAGTGGGGCCAGCGGGGCGGAGGCTGACCTTTGGGGGGCATTGCGCGCCTCTTGAGTAGGCTAAGTGGGTGCAATGAAGGGCACCCCGTAGTCCTCACCTCTTAGGACAGCCCCCTGGATTCCTATTTAGCTTCCTTGCTGCCATCTCTCAACAGGCAGGCAGTTTCTTTTGTCTGTTGGACCTCTGCCTCTCCAAGCTGCAAGTCCCATCTAGAATCAGAGCCGCGCTCCTCCCAGACACAGTGTCCAGCGGTCATTCCGCGGGGCAGAGAGAACACCAGCGCAACTCTCCTCCCAGCCATCCACATGTTCATCTGTCCGCAGGAATGCTAGCAGCATGGTTTTTCCAAGGGACTGTTTGGAAATAGATCAAGTAATTATTGGGCATTTAAAAACGGAAATTCCCTTCTATGCAAACCTATTCTGAAGTGGTCTATTCTTGATAAACATTTTTTCCCCTCCTCCTCCTCCTC
>JAAGEH010002531.1:22561075-22622139 GCA_011751065.1 Lasiurus cinereus
TGTCCTACAGGTAACCATGTATGTGGGTATGCTTATTTCATGAGACAATGTATTTGAGAGTATGACAGAAACTTTACTCTCATTCAAATGTTTGTTTTGATTGTGATTCTTTAAAATTTGCCCCAGGCCGTTTTTCTGGATGACCACAAATGAGACTGTAACTGACATTTCTTATCATCTAGAGATCTTTTTAATTTGACTGTGTACCTGTGCTGTCTTACCAGTGTTAGTTCTGAAACTTTTAACTGAATTGACTGTGCACATAAGCATTCCTATTTAGACCATGACCACTGTCAGCAAAGTTCCTTCCGGAGTGTCCCCTTGTAAATCAGGAAACCCAGGGTCTGCACGTCCCTCCACTGTTCCCTTTGGAGCTCTGCTAACAACCATCAAGTAGTGAGTCAAGGTAGTACATTTCTCAGTTTACTAGTATTTTTAGTTGTTTGACACTAAGGTAATGAAAACAGAAAACTGCTGTTTGTGCTCAGGCTTAGTTGGGTGCAAGTTCTTTTATTTTAAATGATCTTCAGAAGTTTATATTAACCAGGAGATTTAACCTAATCCAAAGGAAACACATTCATTCCAAAAACAAATACAGTAATGAAGTTTTTCAGTGGGGGTGAATTCAGGGCTATTAGGATCTAATTTCATGAAACAAAATTAGTATGTGTTATGTGAATTAATAAACTGTAGTGATGCCTGACAACTCATATTTCAAATAGAAAAAATATATGTAAGTATTAGTACCCTAACTATTGATTAGTTTCTGTCACTAGCATTGCATAGATGACCATCTAAGAGGGTTTCTCTTAGCTTCCTACAAACAGGAAAACTTCATATATATATTGCTTTATGCTATATTATTTCCTTGATATGTCTTGTAATTTTCCCTGTGGAAGTACATATTGAATCTTACTGTATATAGCCCTATGGAAATGTTTTCAGTGCAGCTGTTCAGCAATCGTGTCTGATATGGAATGAGAAACTAGTAGAGGGGGTGGTAACATCCTTGCATGCAAGGGAAGGAAAAGCCTTTTCTAAGACAGAATGCTACCAAGACACAAGTCAAAAACCCCTTGGGACCCATTTAACTTTATACAAAGAAATTTGCTTCAGATTGCACTAAGCCAGGCCCTCTCACACAGGAATTTCATTGACTTCAAGAAGTTAACTAGTTGCAGCTGTTTGCATTCAAAGTCCTTTCCAATGATAAAAACCTGAAATGTGGCTTATCACCAGTTTTAAATGAAAATAATTCAAATGGAAGAGTAACATAGTAGCATTTCATTACTATAAATTTGATTTAAACTTTAAAACCCCCCTTTTTAAAATCTGAGAGGTTCTGAAAAAGCTCCACACAGCTAGGCATATCACAACAATCATTCTGCCATGTAAAAATATATCAATAGCAATCTTCCATGGATATTTTAAAATGTCAGCCTGTGCATATGTTTACTTCTCCCATACAAGTTTATTGGTGAAAATAATTATCATAATCATAGCAATCTATGTTTAGAAAAATATAATATTGACAGGCCAGTTAACAAGATGTAGATTGGAAAGATCCCTACCCCTGGAAATGATCAAAGTTTGTGCCATGCTCTTAAAGGCATACCTACAAAAGTGTGAAAATTAACTTCTGTGTGTATCCACATTTTTGTTCATATGTAGTTATTATCATTAGATATATAATGTAAAAACGGACTTCTGGGACACTGAATAGTAAATTTCTCCCTATGTTTTCTTGCATCCTAAATGACCTCTATAAAATGATCACTCTTAACCATATATGGGCATGCCAATGTATCATTTTCATCAGTTAGATAGTTTAAATATTAATTTTTACAAAGTTCTAAATTTTACAGTGAGTAGTTGCATTTGATGCCTTGGAAGTACATGTTTAAAAAAGAATGCAGACCAAAATACCAAACTATAAACCTCCAATTACAGTATTCATCCAACAGCTGTTCCACAAGCAGTGTTTCCACTGATAGTAGGAGAGGATTGCCTACGAAATAAACAGATTTAGGCTTACTGATTGAGCAAACAGTTATGCTATTTTTAAATTGTACTTTTAATAGTCTAAAAATTAAAAGGTAATATATAAAGAAATAAATGCAGATGTTGTGGCCTTCAGATTCTCTTAAATCTGGCTTTACATCTATAAAGTACCAAGAAAATTGTTTAAACAATGATCTAGTCAGCTATTAATGTTCCAATGGCATAAATGTAATGAGAGACATCTGTCACCCTCATCATTATTTCCAGCACCCCTGCTACTACCATGACACATGGGATACTTAATTCACACTACCGATTGAAGGGAATAGCACGGTTAATTTCTTTCATGTACAAGAAAATACCAGTAATAATGACTACTCAATGATTTTTCTCCCCACTACAGTCTCTGTCTCCCTATCACCATCAACTATCAAGAAAGGGTCTCTTGTTGAGATGACTCAAAGTAATCTTAGCAAGTAGCACGTTAATAGTGCTTTATAAATTACTTTCACATTCAGAGTTCCACACAATCCTCACAAAGTCATTGCAAATTAGATAATTTTATTGCAGTTTCACAAGATAAGTAGTGGCTTAGAAAGAAAATATTGTACAAGGTCATATAGGCTAGCAAGTGATAGAATCACCAACATATCCAGACCACCTGATAGCCCAAGGTCTTCTTACTACAAAACAAAAGCTCTTTCTATTATGCGTATATGCCTTCTGTGAAAATAAAATTACAGTCTTGGGAGTCACAAGAATAGAGATGCAGAAGAATTGGCAAAACATCCTGCCTCTATTGTCTAAAAGTGGGGAAGGATGGGCTACACTGGAACAGGGCTTTGTTGAGAATTTATTTTTTTCTTTAAATATCAGAAAGACCTTTACTTTTTTTTTTTTTCAGGATACCCTTTAAAAAAAATTAGATAACATTGGTTTTTATTGGTTAACAAGGATTTATGTTGGTATATAATATCATCTAAGTTTCAGGTGTTCAACATTATAATTTAACATTATGTGTACACTACAGCATGCTCACTACCAAAGATCTAATTTCCGTTTGTTACCATACAAACCACTTTTACCCATTTCACTTTCCCATCACCCCTTCCATTCTGCTAACCACCAATGAGGTTTGTATTTTTACTTTGTTTTGTTTTAATTTTCTTCTTTCCACATATGCATAAAATCATATGGTATTTTTCTTTCTCCATCTGACTTATTTCACTTAGCATAATAGCTTGAATGTCAAGATTTAATGTTGTCTTGAATGTCAAGATTTCATCTTTTTCATAGCTGAGTAGTATTCCAGTGTGTGTGAGTGTGTGTGTGTGTGTGTGTGTGTGTGTCTCAATCACATCTTCTTTATTCATTTGTGGATAGACACTTAGGCTGTTTTCATATTTCCTGTATTTTAAATAATGCAATTATGGACATAGGGGTGCATATATTGTTTTTGATTAGTATTTTTATATTCTTTGGATAAATAACTACCAGTAGAATAGCTGGATCAGATGCTAGCTCTATTTTTAATTTTTGAGAAATCTTCATGCTATTTTTTCATAGTGGCTACACTAAGTTCCAGTCCCACCAACAGTGTACAAGGGGTCTCTTTTCACAGCATCTTCTCCAACACTTATTTTTGGCATTTTTTATAATAGCCATTTTTACAGGGATGACATGGTATCTCACTGCAATTCTGATTTTTATTTCCCTAAAAATTAGTAATGTTCAATGTTTTTTCAAATCTGTTGGCCATCTGAATATATTCTTTGGAAAATGTCTATTCAGATGCTCTGCCCATTTCTTATTGGGTTGATTGTTTTTTTGTTGTTGAATTGAGTGAGTTCTTTATATATTTTAGATATTAACATTTGTATGATTTGAAAATACCTTTTCTCATTCCGTAAGTTGCCTTTTTATTGATGGTTTCCTTTATTGTCAAAGACTTTTTCTTTATGAAATAGGCTCTGTTTCAAAAAGAATAAGTGTAAATGATTGTTCTGATAAAATCATATTCACTTAATCTTGATAGTACTTTTTATCATGGTTATTTAACTCTTCTAACTTGTAGAAAAAAATCTATTTACAATTTATCACTAGTTATGTCAATCAAATTATGTATTATGCTACTTAGACAAATGCTTATTTTCACCAAGCTGGCGTTTTTATTTTGTTTCAGAGATGGTGAACTGTATTTGAGTCGATCCCTTGTCAATAGCTCTGATAAAATCATTCGAAAGGCTGGCTCTTCAATCTTCCAGCACTCTGTAGAAGGTTGGAAAATCAATTCTTCTTTGGTCCTGGAGATAAGGTGAGTTTCTTAATTAGGTATAATACATTTCACATCATGTCCTTGGATATCTTGGGCTTGGCAAACTTATATTGAATATTTAATTTATGGTTTAAGTATGAATACTTTAATATAACAGTGAACTGAACCAGTTCTACTAAATGTTACTCACTGAAGAATATGAAGCCATAAAACTGAAATCATTATACAATCAGAAATTTAAGGATGAATATGTGAGTTTGAATATACTGTCTTTTAGTAATGGAATAAGATATTTAAGTGAATACTAATGTTTAACATACTTTTCTTCACTCAATTACTCAGGATAGCCATATTTTTTATGAATTATCTTTAACTTCCCTATTAAAACTTCATACTGATTTTGAGAGTTTTCTCACACTAGATGAAAATAGAACTTATTCAACTCCTATTTTGCTGACAATTATAAATAAAACTGACATTCTATCAATGGGTATTTCTATATGAGCTTCTGTAATAAAAGTCTTAGTAATTACATCCTAAATAGGCAAAAATCATAAAATAATTCTTCTGGAATGCTGATTTATTCTTTGGAATATTTTAGGTGAAACAAGCTCTTGAAAACAAACTTAGTGCTTACATATATCCACTATATCTTATTTTCTTCAATTATAATCCTACTAGAGGCATAGAAACATGGAACTAGAGTCCCGGTGCCCGAAATTCGTGCACTCAGGGAAAGGGGCGTGTCCTCAGCCCAGCCTCTGCCTTCTCACAGTCTGGGAGCCCTTGGGGGATGTCTGACTGCCAGACATCCTTAGCACCGCCACAGCCACTATGCTCACCAGCCTTGAGCCTGGCTTCTGGATGAGTGACACTCTCCCTGTGGGAGCACACTAACCACCAGGGAGCAGCTCCTGCATTGAGCATCTCCAGCATTGAGCATCTGCCCCCTGGTGGTCAGTGTGTGTTAAAGCGACCAGTCATTTTGCCGTGTGGTTTATTTGCATATTAGTCTTTTATTATGTAGGATCACTAATAAGAAAGATAGGGTCAGACTTTTCCTAATTATGGGGGAAGCAAACATATTTTTTCTCTATAGGTACATTTTCTTTATAGGTACATTAGGTCAGCAGGTTTTAAAAATAGCATTTTAGTAAATCAGAACTAGTGTATTGATTGATTGATCTTTATTGTTGAGAGTATTACAGATCCTCCCTTCCTTTCCCCCCCCCCTTGCTTCCCACCACCTGGTTCCCATTCCACCTGAGGCCTTAACCACCCTATTATCCGTGTTCGTGGGCAATGCATATCTGAAAATAATCTCTTTGTTTAGTCTCTTCTCCCTCACTCTTCCCTCTGAGATTCATCAGTCTGTTCCATGTTTCTATGCCTTTAGTTCTATTTTACTCATCAGTTTATTGTATTCATTAGATTCCACATATGAGTGAGATCATATGATATTTGTCTTTCTCTGACTGGCTTATTTTACTTATCATAACCATCCCTAGGCCCCTCCATGCTATCTCAAAGATTAACAGATCCCTTTTTTTTATAGCTGCGCTAGAGACTATGTGCATGAATTCATGCATCTTGAAAGGAACTGTGGGCTGCGATGATGTGGAGTGCACAGGGGCGGGTCTTGGCCCATTCTCTGCACCCCTGCCCTGCCCCTTCCACTGTGACCCCCAACCCCCTGCCTTCCAGCAGCCCCGCTCCCTCCGCTCCCACGGTGCTGACAGTGCTGGCCCCGTTCATACCCACTGCTGGCATGGAGCAATTGAGGCCAGTTCCAGCAGAGGGTGTGAGCGGGGCCAGTGCTGGCAGTGGGTGCAAGTGCCCCGCTGGACTGCGGAGCATGGGAGCAAACAATTTTCAGTAACCACCAAAGGCTTGCCTCCATGACAGTGACCGACACCCTGCCTTGATCTGGTGCCCTGCTCACCTGCTCCAGCATCCCACTGAGGCTGTTGCCTGCCTTGTTCTGGGCTCTGCCGCCTGCTACCAATACCCACCAAGTTTCGCACGTGCTCCCCAGTGGTCAGTGCCCATTATAGCAACTGGTTGTTTGGTTGTTCCACTGTTCAGTCTATTTGCATATTAGGCTTTTATATCTATATAGACTAAAGGCCCGTGCATAAATTGGGTGGTGGGAGGAAAGGTCCCTCAGCCCGGCCTGCACCTTCTCCAATCCGGGATCCGTCTTGCAAACTGGAACTCCTGGCTCCCAACTGCTCACCGGCCTGCTGGCCTGATGGCCATAACTTCTCTCCCCTGCCAGCCTCTGCACTTGGCTTCATTACCCTAACTGCCTAACTGCTCTCCCCTCCTGGCCTGATCCCCCTAAATGCCTAACTGCTCTACCCTGCCCGCCTGATCCTCCTAACTGCTCTCCCCTCCTGGTCTGATTGCCTTAACTGTCTAACTGCTCTCCACTGCTGGCCTGATCCCCCTAACTGCCTATCTGCTCTCCCTTCTTCTCTTTGCCCTGTGGTGCAGGCATGCTGAGAGCTCTCTGCTGCACCCCCACTCTTGTCCTGATTGGTGTTATATGATGGTGTCCCAGCCAATTTGCATAGTCCTCTATTATTAGTATAGACTAGTGGCCCAGTTTATAAAATTCATGCATGGGGGTGAGGATGGGGGTGTGTCCCTCCGCCTGGCCTGCACCCTTTCCAGTCTTCAATGGATGTCCCACAGGAATTAGGCCTAAACTGGCAGTCGGACATCCCTTCCGCAATCCAGGACTGCTGGCTCCTAACTGCTCATCTGCTTGCCTGCCTGGTTGCCCTTAACCACTTTGCCTGCTGGCCTGCTTGCCCCCAACTCCCCCCTTTTGCTGGCCTTCTCAACCCCAACTGCCCCTCCTTGCTGGCCTGCTATCTCCCAACTGCTCCCCCCGCTGTTCTGATCACCTCCAACTGCCTCCCCTTCCAGACTTCTCACCCCCAACTTCCCACCCCCACCAGCCTGATCGCCCCCAATGACCCCACCCTGCCAGTCTGCTCACTCCCAACTGGCCCCCTTGCTAGCCTGATCGCCCCTAAGTGCCTCTGCCTCCACGGCTTTGTCCAAAAGGATGTATAGAAGGTTTCCCAGTCTAATTAGCATATTACTCTTTTATTAGCATAGACTAGAGGCCTGGTGCATGAAATCCGTGCATGGGGGAGGGTGGTGTCATTCAGCTCAGTTGGCTCCCTCTCCAATCTGGGACCCCTTGAGGGATGTCAGACTGCTCATTTAAACAGGCAGTCGGATATCACTCTCACAATGCAGGACTCCTCTCTCCCAACTGCTCACCTGCCTGCCTTCCTGATTACCCCTAACTGCTTCTTCCTGCCAGCCTGATCACATCCTAAGCACTCCCCTGCCAGCCTGATTGATGCCTAACTGCCCGCCCCTACAGGCCTGGTCACCCCTAATTGCCCTCCCCTGCAGACTTGCCCCCCCCCCAACTGCCCTTCCCTGCAGGCCCGGTCACCCCCAACTTCCCTCTTCTGCCTGCCTTGTCACCCCTAACTGCCCTCCCCTGCAAGCTTGATCACCACCAACTGCCCTCCCTTGTAGGCCTTATTCCTCCCAACTGCCCTCCCTTGTTGGTCTGATCACCCACAACTGTCCTCCCTTGCAGGCCTGGTTCCTTCCAACTGCCCTCCACTGCTTGCCATCTTGTGGTGACCATCTTGTGTCCACATGGGGCAGGATCTTTTGACCACATCGGGGAAGTCATCTTGTGCATTGGAGTGATGGTCAATCTGCATATTCTTTTTTATTAGATAGGGTGGGGGCCACCTGGTTTGCCCTGAAGGGTGTCCTGGATCAGGGTGGGTGTTCCCTTGGGGCGTGGGGTGGCCTGGGTGAGGGAACTGTGGTGGTTTGCCCACCAGCCACACCCCCCAGTGACCCAAGGGGAGGCCCTGGTATTTGGGATTTATTTATCTTCTACAATTGGAACTTTGTAGCCTGGAGCAGAGTCAAGCCTTCTGCTCGAACAGCCATTGAAACTTTGTTGCCTTAAGCAGAGGCCTGGATGGCCAAGGTGTGGGAAAAGCTTGGCTTCTTCCATCACCAGGGGCAACCCAAGCCTCCCTCCTGCTTCTCTGTAGCTGTAGCCATCTTGCTTGGGTTAATTTGCATGCTTGCTCTGATTGGCTGGTGGGAGTGGCTTGTAGATGTAGCATAGGTATGGTCAATTTGCTTATTATTCTTTTATTAGCTAGGATAGTACTCCATTGTGGAAGGATACCACAGGTGTTTTGTTTTTGTTTTTGTTTTTTGTCCATTCGTCTACTCTTGGCACTTGGGCTGTTTCCAGATCTTAGCTACTTATAATTATAAAAGAGTAATATGCTAAGTAGTCTGGACATTTTTCCAGACAAGTGAAGCTAGGGCTGGGAGGGAAGCCCAGATCCCAGGTGCCAGAGGAAAACTGGTGCCAGCAGCCAGGGGAAAGAAGGCCTATTCTTACATGAATTTTGTGCATTGGGCCTCTAGTTGTAAATAATGCTGCTATGAACATAGGGGTGCAAATATTCTTTCTGATTGGTGTTTTGGGATTCTTAGAATATATTCCTAGAAGTAGTATCACTGGGTTTGTGACAGTTCCATTTTAACTTATTTGCTGTTAATCACTGCCTGAGGATATATTTTCACTGATGTTTAGAGTGGAAGGGAAAGGGAGAGAGTGGGGAGGAAGGTAAAGAGAGAAAGAAACATCAGTGTGAAAGAGACACATTGATTGGTCTCCCACAGGCACGCTAACTAGGGCAGAGGATTGAACCTGCAACCCAAGAACATGCCTTTGACTGAGGAACCCAAGACTGTGGGCTTATGCTCTAACCAGGCCTATTTTTAATATTTTGAGGAAACTCCACACTATTTTCCATAGTGGGTATACCAGTCTACATTACCACCAGCAATGTGTTAGGGTTCCTTTTTCTCCACATTTCCACCAGCACTTGTTGTTTGTTGATTTATTGATGTTAGGTTGTCATTCTGAATGACCATCCTTTACATAATAAATTCATTGAATATTTGTAGTATTGACAAAATGCTGATTATTCATTTTTGGATATTAACGCAGATTTTTAAAGTGCAGTTAGTGCACTTAAAAGGGTAGGTTGCTGTTTATTTGGGTTTCTACCTACTCATTTCTTGGATCATACCCATATACTGTATATTGTAGATTATAAGCAAATTAAAGAAAGAATTTTTATACTCATCTTTAGAGTATGCATAACAATTCATAGAATTAATGATAGCAAAGGCACTCACTCCATGTTGAAATACATTTGAGAGAATGTCTGTAAACTAAAGAGATGGGTCAGGCAAATGTAGGAAATATTAGAATACTTTGTTTTAAAGCTTTGGCAGTGACTGGAAAGAGAAACTGGAATCAACTCACAGCAATGTCAAGTGGTATTATGTTTGGTTGATTTTAATTTAGTGAGAACATTATATATTTGTAGGTGGAGTATAGGAAAGTGAAGATAAGTATAGTGTGATGACAGATTATATAAATTGGTGTCTTTTGGGAAAACAAGATTTATTTCAACCAGTTAGAAAAAAAATTAAAGCCAACATTAAAAATTAGGAGATTCCTTATAAAAGTAAAAATATTTATTACTCTTGAAAATAAACATTGGCAACTCTGGGTTCCATCTAAGCACTATTTGCCTAAGACAACACTAGGCAAATATATGCATATAAGTTATTTGTTTAATCTCTCCAGTTTGACATTTTTACCCATGGAGCATCCTTTTCTTATGATACCTACCTAAGTATCCTCCTCATTATCCCAGACCTTTATACTCACATTCGAATTTAGAAACCCTATACATGATGAGCTAATTATGACAAAAAACAGCTACAGGATGTGGAACTCAAATGTGGTTGAATTTAGAACAGAATAAGGATTCATAGTTCTTTGAGGTAGATTGGAAAGACAGAAATATGGGTCATTATAAAAAGAAACATTTGTAGCATTATTCATGGTGACCAAAACTTGGAAACTAAAGTATCCCTCAATAGATGATTGGATACATATACTAGTAAACTAGTACTCAGCCATAAGAAAAGATAAAATACTTGCAAAAACACAGATTAATCTTTCATGCTTAGTGAAATACTAAATCAGGCAATAAAAATCAAGAACCGTATTATTTCACTCTGTGGAATATAAAACGGAAAGCAACAAATGAACAAATAAGACAAATAAACAAATGAAACCTGATAGACAGAGATAATAGTATGGTGGTTACCAGAGAGGAGGAGGGGTGAAGAAGGTGGTAAAGGGGGTCAAATATATGGTGGCTGATGGAAGGCAATTTGACTTTGGGTGGTAAACATGCAATGCAATAGAACTGTACACTTAAACCTATATAATTTTATTAATCAATGTCATCCCAATACATTTAATAATAAACACATAAATAAAAAGGATATATTTGATTTATAAGGATGTCTCCAAAGAGAAGTTTAAAATGGAAAGATTTGAAAAGAAGGGAGATAATTAGGGAAGGGAAAGGTCAGGGAAAAGAAGGTAATGGAAGAAAACAAAGCAAAATAACTAATTGGCAATAGTTCAATTAATGTAACTGGCCATGCCTTCCTAGCATCTGTAGAAAAATGAAAATGTAGTTGTGTATGAGGCTACAGGGTTATATTTTGCTATTATTAAGACATTCAAACTAAATGTATTAAACCTAAACTGACCCAAGCAGTTCATTATAGTAATTTTACAAATTAATAAGGGTTGCATTCACATCTTTTAGGGTAATAGTTTATTTTTAATTGTAACATCTGATAATATATGTAAAATATTAGTATTCTTTTCATATTTTTCTTAACAGATAAATAAGCAATAATACAAAGAGCAAATATTAACTAATGCATTAATGCATACAAAGTTGTCACATACAGTGAAATACTACTCAGTGGAATGCCATGGAATATTATTATTGGAGAATACTATTCTACATCTACAGTGGAATGTCATTATTTCTTTACAAGGAACTAATAATTTCTAAAACCATTATTGCACAACATGCAAACAATTCATTAAAATTATAATTGCCTATAGCAGTAGTGACTAGTGGTTATTAATCAGTATGAAACTTGTAATAAAAAATTTAGAATACAAAAAATGTCTTATTGTTGTTCACTTACCTTTTTTTTAAGTCCACTGGAAACTAATTGTACAGTGTTTTGAATTAAGTTTTCTATTTTCCTCCCATATCTATAGCATTTGTGTAGAACCATATTACTTTATGTCTGTGAGTATGGGCATATTTCATAAGTGTTTTCAAAATTCTTCTTTCAAGTTATTGATTAAGGATTTACAACTAATAATTATTTACCTTATCTGATTGAGCCATGCTTACAAACCTTTCTCATTTAAAAAAATCTCATTAAACTTAAAATGCTTTTATGAAATTCCTAGTAAATTATCTATTTACATTAAAATGTAAAACAGCCACTGAAAATACATTTTCCTTACATTTATAGACATGATTTTCTTTTTATTACTAATTCTTCCAACCCCATCTGTACTCTGCTTCTTTCACAAACATATCAACAATGCACTCATATATATTTATCAAACAACTGTACCTCTGGAGAGTTACAAAAGAGAGATGGTTTCCTGTATTGGTTCATTGTATTTTGAAGATTCATCATGGTTAGGGGAGTTTATTCACCCTATAGCTAACTTTATAATTAAAATAATTTGCTTGGTTTAAGGCTTGATTTTATTAGTTCTAGCTTATTTTTCATTATTATAAGCTAAGAAATGGCACACTTAAGATGTGAGTAGATCTGTGAACATTGTACTGAGATATCATTTGGTCATGTCCAACACTTGTGACTTGACTTTGCTTCTTCCATCTTTAAGTTGTTTCTTGTCTTTCTTTTTTACTTATTTTTCATATGTTGAATAGAAACCTAACGAATTATAATGCCAAATATAGATGTACAGAAATGTATAAGCTTAGCTACTCTTCAGGACAGATTAAGCATGTCATAATTAGTCAGAAAAAATACTTTCAACTCTCAGAATTACCATATATCAAAGTTCTCAAACAGAAAAGGCTAGCAGAGCAATTAAACATAACTGCAAAACTTATATGTGCTTATCTGTGAAGAAAAAATTTTCTGTTGCCTTCATCAATTTACTTTAGAAAAGGGTCCCCATATATTTTGTTCAGTAAGTGACCAGTAGAATACATCTTGGGTCTCACAGCTTCATAATGGCAGAGTCAAACTTTAAAAAGAAGTCTAATTGGAAAAAAATATTTTAGTACTAAAATGTATATTATTAAATGTATCTTTATGAAGTATACAATAGTTTTTATGAACCAAAATAATAAAATACATATAAGATAATATGAATCCAGTATTCCCAAACGCTGAGTCAAATAGTAAATGGCCATCTGAGTGGTAAATTAAACCAAAAATGCTTTTCTTTAAGAAGTTAAGAGACAACTCTGCCTTTTTATTTGTTTGATTTAGGATTTTATTTTATACCATAGAGGACCCTAAGCTCAGAAGCCTGAACAACCTATAGGCTATGTTCATTCAGAACTCTGAGGCAACGTGTTCATGGAAATAACCTTTTGAGTTAAAAAAAGTGTGCGTGTTCTCTCTGCTTTTATAGGCATAATGAAACATTTGGCGGTTCTTAAATTATTTATTTTTTCTTTTTAGTAAACCATAACAACAGATTTAGCAATTCTTTTCTGGAGTCAAAAGTTTGTATGTGTCATAACCTAATTTTTTTCTCCACTTGTGATGCATTCCAACTGTAAGATCTGTCTCACAATACTTGCTAATGGAGTCAACAGTGTCATTTGGATTAAATTTTTGTTGCCATAGCACACGTGTTTGTTGTTGACAAGTAAGCTGCAGAGAAGAAAGAGTGGCACCTGGTGCTAGGTTAGCCCTAGTTCACATTTCACAAGTGAAAACCATGTTTAGTAAACTAATTCTCTGAGACTCTGCAGCTGCTAGTTCAAGTGATGGCTGTTGTTGAAAGGGAAGTTCTAGTTGAAAATTCAGTTGAAAAGTTTCTGTGTAGAATCTATTTCTGTCAGTTTAACTGTCTACTCCAACTTTTCAGTTTAAGCCAGCGTTGCCTAACAGAAAATGACCTTTCTGACTAAGAGTTTAGTCTCACTGAAAGTGAAACAAGTATTTCTGTTTTTTTTTTTTCAGTTCTTAAAACAGTTGCTGAGTTTAGGTGTGTACTTATCTAATGGGGTTTCAAAAGTTACTTTATGTTCACAAAATAGCAGAGACATAAAAAGTCTTTTTGTTGTTGTTCTGTTAAGTCAACACATAGAAAGCGCAACCCCTTGCTTTAAATATCTGTTTGACTACTTATAGGAAAACTTGTACAGCAGGTCCTTGAATAACGTGGTTTCATTCAACATCATTCCATTATACACTGATGAGAAAAAGAATAATTTTCTGGTTGGGGCCACTGCTTGTGTGGAGTTTGCATGTTCTCCCCACGTCTGTGCAGGTTTTCTCTGGGTCCTTTGGTTCCCTCCCACCACAGATACATGCATGTTAGGTGAGCTGGCATGTCTACACTTTCCCAGTCGGATTGGGTGTGGGTATGGATGTGAGTGACCCTGAGAGGGAAGAGTGAACTCTCCAGGGTGGGTGCCTGCCTTGCACTCTGAGCTGCTGGGATAGGCTCCAGCGGCCTGTGACCCTGAGCTGGAATAAGTGTGATGGGAAAGAATTCTCTTACTTTAATTCATCTTTCTTCAGTGTGTATACAGTTCACATTTATTTCTATGTTTAATATTTGAAGTGTTTTACATTTTTACTTAGAAGTTTGATGATGTTTTTGTGATCAGAAATGTCTCGCAGGAACTTCACTCATATATATCAGTTAGACTATGGCAAAATTGGTTTTGTTATATGTCTTCTTTCTCTTGAAGTCAGTTTCGAAGAACCTATCCATTATATTAAACGAGGACTTATAGTACTGGTTCAGCCTGCATATTAATAAATAGCTTTTGTTGGTTCATATATCTTTAGAGCCCAAAAATTAAACTGTTTTTTTTTCTATTGCTCATTCTGAAGTAATTTTGTTTAACCTCATTTTTTCATTCATATCAATTATCTTCTGAGCAAAATATGTCAGTTGTCCTTGATGATACTTAAAGCGTTGTTTCAGTTCCAAGTAAGTTCACTAATTTTTCATGCTTCCAAAGACATTTAGTTAATTGTACTTAGGCTCTAGTTTCCTTCCTTCTTTTTTCCTACAGTCCAAACAACAACTAGATGTAGCAAATCCACAGAACATTATATGGTCTGTCATACCTAGAATCTAAAAAATAGCCCTTGCTGGTTCATCTCAGTAGATAGAGGGTTGGCCCAAGGACTAAAGGGTCCTGGGTTCAATTCCAGTCAAGGGCTTGTACCTTGGTTGCAGGGTCAAACCCTGGCCCCAGTCAGGGAGGGCTCTTACAAGAGGCAGCCAATCGATGTTTCTCTCTCACATCAATGCTTCTCTCTGTCTCTCCCCCTCCCTTCTACTCTCTCTGAAAATCAGTGGAAAAATATCCTTAGATGAGAATTAACAACAACAGCAACAACAACAAAATGCTTGTAACTTGCTAAGGAGAAAAAGAACTAATATTTTCTTATTGTTTTCAAAAATAAGCATCAAAATCAAAATATTATTTGCTACGTAATTATTTTCGGTCTTACTTGCATCCTACATCAGGAATCTTAGCTCAGATAAAAAGACTAACAGTTTGGTTCCATATAAGAAAAAGAACAAAATAGAAATCCTCATGATTTTTTCCCTTCCCCTTCAGTTTTAAAACCAAATACTACACAATCATTCTGAGTTTTGCCTACAAACTTATATATTTTTTATTTTGATTAGCCTATGTGAATTGGTATTTTTATTCTGTCTTAGAAAGTACTTTTACTATTTTTATTGCTGCCAATAAAAACAAACCAACAAAACAAACAAACAAACAAAAAACCACCACACACAACTGTTAAGGCTATAACAGTATTGGAGAAACACACACAATTGTATCATATGTACTTAATAATTATATATCTCATTAAGTATTCTTTCCTTCCAAGAGTAGGACATTATGTTGTTTTTCAAGACATTTCTGAACTCTAATAATCCACTTTATTATATGAACTTTTCTCTGAATAAATAAATTAAAGATGTCCATTGATACTCAGGAATGTAGAAGAATTAATGCTTGAAAATATTTTTATTGCTTTTGATCACATGACAAAGGTTCTGTTATGTGAAAGTCCCTCTCACACCCTCTTGCAATCAGCTGTCAAGCATTTAAGTGTTAATTTTTTTTTTCTCATGAGGAAAGCTATTTCCAGGCTCTAATGATTCTTCTTTCCAATCTGGACCTGAAATCTATTCACTTCTACTTACATACTTGTGAGTACATTTTCAGATATCTACTGCAACTCTTTCGAATTATGTTCAAAGGAAAATGATAATATCTCCTTTGGTGATCTGACCACATCCGTGCAGTCTTTATTTTAGAGCCAGCCTTGTCGTTTTCACAGGAAATGAACATTTTTTTTTTTTTGGTTAAAATATAAATGTCAAGTATTACTTTTTTTCTTAAATAAATAAATTGTAGTTAATAAGTCTGCATAAAAGGTTATATGGATTGCAGCTGTTGGTTGTTAACTTTTGTTAAGAATCATGGAATTCCTATGCCCTATAGTTGCTAAATTCATTGGTTGTTTTCTTCTCATATAATTTGTACTTTGTTAAGACAAATTATTATAGTGTCTGATAATATTTATATTAATTTTAAAATTTCACTGTAGTGGATTTATACAGATTTTCCTGTACAAGTTCCATTCTTTATGAACCTAATATTCCAAATGTTTGAGAAATTTTTTCAAAAAATCATTTTTTTTCAGAGATGATTATATATATATATCCCTTAAAAAATTTTGGTGAAATTAAGTTTTTAATCACCTGGCTTTCTAATTATACAACACATTAAATTGGGACTTATTTTCTTCCATCTTTGCTAGTCATGATTCTGGCTTTTGTATGATTTGATGACTTGCCCTTCTGATGGATTGATGGGTGGACAGCCATATTTTGTAACAAAGTATATAGATTGTGAAGGAGTTTAAATAGTAACAGCACTAGAGGAAAAAATATGTCTGTCATATCTTGAATGTTATAATAATGGCATTGTATACCAGCTGCAATAGTACACTTTAGTAAGTAAGATCCAATTCTCAATTTAGAAAAGAGCTTTCTCAAATAGCTTCTAGCTGGTATATTTTTGGTAGTTTAAGGATTAGCAATCCCAGACTTTGTAGACCAAGTGCATAGTGTCTTTGGCAATATAACTTCCTCAAAAATTTATTACACTCCTGGGCCACTTCTTTGTAGTTAGTGCCTGGTATAATTAAACCCACCCCAAAATATCTTCTGAACAGGACTGTTCAGTGTTTTTGCTCCTTCAATTGAATGGCAGCTAATTCTTACATCATTTGAATGACTACACTTAGATGGGAAGGCGATATCCCTCTTGATGCTAGGGTGGTTCTGATTTATGGTTGCATCTCTTGCTCACTGGGGTATTAGAAACATTGGGGTGTTCCCAGTTATTAGATTCTCACATGGTTTTGATTATAGGTCATTACCAGAAATTATCCTTTCCATCTCAGCTTGCAATTTGGCTATTTCATGCCTAACTTTTAGTGCCTTTCTCAAAGGAACAAGCAACTTATACTTTAAAACCAATTCTTCAAGAATGACAGGTTTTTTGGTATAGACTATGACTCCCAAATTATTGCAGATAACAGTTTTTATCAGGAGCTTTGCTGCATCATGCCAAGGGTCACTATCTTTCTAGCCTACTGTATCTATAGTTTCATTTTCCACCATCAAACTTAACATATGTATATATGTTGAGGTGGCATCTCACATCTTTTATCAATTTCTTCATTAGTTAGGGGATAGGCTAAACTTCCTTTCAAAGACCTTAAAATATAGTGGATTAAACAAGTTGAAAATTTATTTTTCTCTCCAATAGTTACTTTCATGATTCACTCATATACCATTTAAGAAAACAGACTATATGACCAAACCCAGCTGCACTTGGATTTGAAAACTTGGAAATGTTCTAGTTGACTACCCATGTGCTCAATTAAAACTTAGAGGATTCAAATACTACTAAAAAGAAGCAGGGGAGAAAGAACACTAAGGAACAATTAGCTATTGCTGCCATACATGAGTCCATTGTTTTATCTATCTTTTACCCATATTACTTCCTGGATCATTGCGCTCAGAAGAAAGCTTTTATATACATACCAAGGACCCAGCGTGCGAAATTACGGGAAGAAGCACCCCACAGGGCACCGGGCCAAGAGCTGCTCCATGCACTTCCTGGAGATTGGTCGTTTGGTTGTTTTGGTCATGACACCTTTTGGCCTTTTATTATTATAATAATGCTATGGTTTTTATTCTTCTTCAAATAATTATAATATTCACATAATTTGGTTAAATCTATATGAGTTCATTGGAGGGTTCAATTATTTTAATAGAGTTTATTAAGGTGTAATTTCAAACAATTTCATATTATTTCTATTCATCTTGAGACAATATTAAAGAAAATAGATAACTAGAGAACATTAATTAACACTAGTAGAATGTTAATTATGCAAAAATAAAGTCATGACAATTGCCTTTTATTTATTAAACTAATTTTTCTGTATATTTTAGTAGATGAGGGGCTTTTGCCATTCCACAGGTAGGTATAGATACTGTATTTAGAAAATCATTGAGAAACTATGTGCATATGATTTTTAAAACATATATTCTATTTTCTATAGAATCTGTTTAACTAATTGGTTGTTTTAATTACCTACTCACAATTTGAGATTAGTAATTTACCAATTTACATTTCATTATATGGTACTTTGTAAATTATATCACCAGTTCTTTGGTATGTTGTCATTAATAAAAAATTCTGTATTTCAATATAGGAAGAACATTCTTCGTTTCCTAGATGCAGAACGAGATGTCTCTGTGGTCAAGAGCAGTTTTAAGCCTGGTGATGTCATCCATTATGTGCTTGACAGGCGCCGGACACTAAATATTTCTCAGGATCTGCATAGCCTGCTCCCTGAAGTGTCACCAATGAAGAACCGCAGATTTAAGACCTGTGCAGTTGTGGGAAACTCAGGCATTCTGCTGGATAGTGAATGTGGAAAGGAGATTGACAGTCACAATTTTGTAATAAGGTAAGCTTTCTTTTTTTCCTAAAGATTGTAATTTCTTCAAAGAAGTTTAATGTAGAAGTATAAAACTGGCAGAAATGTTTAAACCTAACATTAATATTAAGGATTATTGAAAGCTCAAACAAATATTTATCTACGATATCTTTTTCTGTGTCGCATCCAAATTTACATTTACTGAAATATAAAATTATTATATTATTGCAAAAAAAGATTCATAAAGCATTCTTCTCATCAAATTACAATTTTGTTAGATTTGATACTATATAGGAAAACTTTTTTTTATTCTTCATATTTATTAATTTAATGTTAAATTATTCATGAGTATGAAAAATTAATTATATGTATGAATGAATTAATTCACTTAGTTATATTCAAAATTCTCTTTAAAGGAACTACATTATTTTATTTACAAACATGAATATTAATATGCAGTGTTGTAATAGATGTAAGTTAATTTTACTTTAACTGATAATTATTTAGAGATTTCAAGGACATAATTTAACAAGTTTATATTTCATATATTAGGCTAAATTATCTTCATTATTCTTTTATATGGTATTTGTGTTTGTTAGTATATTTTAATTTTTGAGTTTTCACACACAATTAAACACACCTGTTGGTTTGTCATTAATGGCAAACATATTTGATGAGTCAAGTGCTTGGTTAACTTTGATTGTGATGGTATCATAAATATTAGTAATTTATAATTTGCAGTTTATATATCTGAACAGAATTTTTTTGCTTGTTTATTTCTTTTAGGAAATTCACTGAATAAATGAAATATGTGTACTGAAATGTATAACAGAGCAATATAATGATAGATAAAAAGTATGCTGACTTGCCATGTTGACAAATAAACTGAAGTCTGGAATATGCCTTTATTGTGCCTCCCATTTTCCCATTCTCTGTTGTTCCCATTTTCCCTTTAGCCTAGACCACTTTCTTCTAAGTGTCCCCTTTTTTTTTTGTTTCTCAGTTCCTGCCATGCTTGACCAATTCCCTCCTAATTTCCTCTTGGATCATATTTTTTCCCCCCTAAAAATATAAGAACAGCAATGAGAGATAGTTAAAATATCCGTTTAAATATATCCACATTCATGTAAGTAAATCTTTGCTGCTCAAATCACAGTTCTCAACTATCAGCATCGACTTCACCTTGAAGCTTGTTAGAAACAGAATCTCCGAACTTGTACTGGAGCTGCTGCATCTGAATGAGCATTGAGCAGAGTACTCAGGTGATTTTTATGTGCATTAAGGTTTGGGATGTACTGAACAGCTCAGTATACCTGGACAATGCTCTAGAGCCATAGTCGGCAAACTGTGGCTCTTTGGCCCCTTGAATGTGGCTCTTCCATGGCCTGCGAGAGTCTATTTTGAAGAAGTGGCGTTAGGAGAAGTTTAAATTTAAAAAATTTGGCTCTCAAAAGAAATTTCAATCATTGTACTGTTTATTTGGCTCTGTTGACTAATGAGTTTGCTGACAACTGCTTTAGGGCATTACCCTTACCTAGAAGTTTTGACTTCAGGTTAAAGACATTAATACATTATTAAAATGTTTTTTAACTGTTTTTCCCTAAGGCAATGGTTGGCAACTCCTTAGTCAACAGAGTGACAAATTGTGGCTTGAGAGCTGCAATTTGCCAACCACTGCTCTAGGCAAACTGACATCTCCAACAAATCTGATTTATTAGCCCTGTGTTTTAATGATCTAGTACCATAATTGGCACGAGGTATATATTATTTATTTATTAAGTTAAAGAATTAATGTAGAATTTGAGAAAATTTTGATTCTTGTTCATGTATTGTTGTCTTAGATTTACACAACACTGAATTCCAAATTTAACAGCTAAGTAAAGTTCATTTAAACCTTTACAATGAAAAATAAAATATAGGTATATGAAGAGGAGTTTAATGAAATGTCCTGGGTATTAAGGATCAGAAAATTAGGTTACTGACAATTACTAGAAACATAATATTGGAGAAATGTCTTAAGTTTCTAAACATCATTACTTCTACTCTCCAGTGGTATTAATAACAATAGACCTATTATTTCAAAGTGTTTTTTTCTAAGATTCAGATGGAAAAATATAGTAAAGAAATGCATAAACTGTAGCGTTAATAATGATTGATACTAAAGCACATTTTATTTAAATTAAATGTTGTAGTTGAAAATTAAATTTGTCACTGCATTTCCTAATAACAATGTCCATGGACTAGAAATAGAAATTCTCATTGTCTGATATAAACAAAGGACAAACTTTCTCCATATTTATCAGATATGTGTATAGTTGCTGCTGAATAATATGAAATGCAGACACAGGAACACTGCTCAAACAGATAGGAGTATCTATAAAATCCAAATATGTAAAATTGGAAATAGTTGTAGTGAATGTGTGTCTTTCTTTAGGAAACTAAAGAAATATGATAAACATCTTATAATGTAGCTTCCTAAGAGAAGGGATGATATGTTTTACAAAAGAAAAAGATGGAGGAATTGACTTGTCTTGACTTTTATAATATTTCAATCAAATTTCATTCTCCACTAGTGGATAATTTACAGTAAACTTTAAATCATCCTTTTGATATTCTATGAATGTCTACTCTCTTATAATAAAATAGACTCTTTTCTAGGAGAGGAAAAAAAAAGTCTGTTTTTCTGTGTTTTCACAAAATGGCTCTTTTAGGCATTCTCAGAATATGTTTGTTTTTAACTCAAATGTTTTAAATGAAAACAGCTAATTTTCTGGTAGGGATCCAGGTCCAGGGAATTATAAAGAATTTTAAAAATTCTTATTGATTAGAAAAGATAATTTATATTTTAGGGATAACAACATTAGTTATGTGATATTTCTGCATATATGTTCTACCTTATTTTTATTTAATATATTATTGGTATTTTTGATCAGTGACATTTTAACATTTCTTAAACTAATTATCTTTGTCATACATATTGATTTTAATTATAAAATATAGGTAGAAATCAGAATTTTTATTTTATTATGATTTTTAAAAAAATTAACAGTGTGGGGGTAGAAGGGGATGGATGGAGGTGGTAGAGGGCATAGAGTGTATAAAAGCTTATGGAAAAAATATAACAAAATAAAATTTAAAAAATCATCTTCAAATCATGTTACTCCTTGGATAAAGAGATTTTATTTACAGTAGATAATTTTTAAAATGGAAATGACTATGACTAATAAACTCCTTTAAGTTTTGAAACATTTTCTTAAAATGCTTATTCTTCTTTCTAAAACCAGAGTATTATAAACAGATACAGTTATTCATCTATCAATCCAGCAAGAACTTTAAAGTCCTGCATATTCAGTACAAAGTTGCAGTGATATTGGAACTCCTATAAAACACTTTAAAAAATGTAAATTGATAAAACTTTTCTAAAAATCCAGTTGATAATTTCTAACAAGTCTTAAAAATAGCATGTTTTCTCTGCTCAGTATTTCCAGTTCTAAGAACCTATGCAAATGTGTATAACTGTTTAAGTAGAAAGGCATTTTATAGTATCAGACAAGAAAGGACAAGTAAATCATCATACATCTGGATGATTAATCATTCGACACAGGGAAAAGAGGTATCTAAGGCACAGGGACCAGTAAACACAAAGACACATGCTTTCCGTGGTCTTTGTATAAAGCAGAGTTTGTGACCATTCTGTTATCACATTCATAATGAACAACCATGTAAAAGGGGAAATGGCATGGGATTGGGGCTTAAATGATGAAGTTGTATTACACCATGTTAAGGATTTACATATTATCCTGTAGTCCAAGAAAGAACCTTAGAGTTTTTTGGTTTCTTGGCTTGATTTTGTTGAGTTTTCGTTGCTGTTGCTATAAGCGAGAGAGGAACGGATATAGAGGTACAGAAGCATGAGCATGTTTACAGATAGAAGGACCATAAATAATCAAAGATCAGAAAGAGCAGTCAATAAGGAAACTACTAGAAGAGGCAAAATATGATAAAATCCAAGACATAGGACGGAGTAAGATGATGAACCAAGCTTATATGGTATGATTGATATTAATGTAAAACATTGTAGAGATCATCCTTTCCCTATATCAAATGAGCATTGGTAAATGGGCATTGATCAGTCCTTCCATAGATTTCAAAGTGGCTTCAGTTTGGGGTTTAAGGTATTATCTTCCATCTATCAAACTCATCTGTAAGTGAGCATAGGCCCAAAATATGTATTCCAAAGCCAAATGCAAAGGTTTCAGTATTGATTGTTTCAAGTAATAGATAGCATTGCCTTGAGTTTTCTTATAATTTATTGATGAACCCCTTCACTCTTTTATTTGCCTATTTTAGGAAGTAGAGGTACAGAAATGGAGAGAAGTCTGTACATTGAGATGATCACAGTCTAGTGAAAGAGATAAAATAATGAACTAATTATGTGCAGATTGCTTTATTAGAGGTATGCAGAAAGGTAGGCTCTGGTAATAAGGCACTGAGGAGACATAAGGGGATGTTCAAGGATGATTTCCTGAGAGAGACAGCACTTGAGTATGTCATGAAGACTGAAGAGGCAAGTATAGAAAGGAAAGGAAAGAGCTTGAGACCTAGTCCACACTAGACCTATGATGTGCAAAGGGATCTAGGCCTGGGGACAAGTGGCTTTCCCAGGGCTGGAAATAGTGTCAGAATGCTGGAATAAAGGGTTGTGTGGACATATGGAAGCAGGTTGGGTTGGTGAGGGAAGCTGGGAGATAGGTCATTCCTTCCTAAGGAGGTTGGGCTTAATTTTGCACAAGCTCTGTGAAGACACTCAGTTGAGGAATGGCTTGACCAAATTTAAATTTCAAAATACATCTAGGTGATAAATAAATTAGTGGAAGACAAACACAGTAATACTGAAAAGAGTTTAAAAGTAAAAATAATGAATGATAAAGTAAGTGACAGTGGGGATCACTTGGAAGCAAATTAGGAAAACTAATGAATGATATATGAATAGTAAAAACAAATGGAGAGTAGAAATGATAATGAATATGAGTATGCTTCACTTTAAAATGTGACTTTTTTGGGGGACAACAGAAAATGAAGACTCCAAATAATATTCCATTATTTGGGTTTAAGGTATTTGTTATCTTTCATCTATCAAACTCATCTGTAAGTGAGCATAGGCCCAAAATATGTACTCCAAAGCCAAATGCAAAGGTTTCATCTGAGGTACTTAGGATTAGGCTAACAAACTATATTTTCCATAGAGAGTTTTAAGTGATTTCCTGGGTGTACACAATAAGTTGGAGAAAGAAACAACAACAGCTTCTTTTTTTTCTCACCCACTCAAAGTCCAACACTTTATTTTCAAATCAAGATTCAAAATACTTATCTTTTTCAATTAGAAATAACAGTCAGTGTTATACTAGAGCCATAGATTTTTAGTTGCATATTTACTCTGAAACATGAAGACCAGTGAGATATTTTCTCAATTAGGGGACATTTCAAAGTTTGAGGACTTACCACGAAAAACAGAGAAAGAATGGTTAGGCTAACAAAACCAGTTGAACAACAAATAAAACTACACACACAAAAATATCACAACTATCTTAGGTGATGAATGTGTTAATCTTGTTCGGGCAATCATTTCACAGTATATATTCATATACCGAAACATCATGTTGTACACTTAAACATACACGATATTATTTGTCAACTATATCACACTAAAGCTGAGGGAGAAAAACAATTTTTAAAAAAACCAAAGAAATAAAAAATAAAAAAAAAACCAAGCTGACTTTTTAGTGTTGAGCAGTTTCTCCAGTTGTCCATATGTGAGGACTTCTTTCTTTTATCATGTACTTATTGTGTGTCAAAAGAATGTCAAAGTATTCTAATGATACCTAAGTGTTCTCTCTAGGGAGCTAAGCTCAACCAATCAGGTAGTTGTGATTTCAAGTTGCAGATTTTCCATTATATATATATGTATATTATATTATTTTAAATCTTAAGTGAAATGTTTGCTTCTCTAAATCCCAGATTCTTCATAATTATATGGAGAAAATAATCTCTACCTTTAATTTAGAAATAAAATGAGATAATACTTGGAAAGGTTCTACTGTAAACCCAAGTATAAATTAGTTATTAAAGAAAGGTAAAGTTGTCTTTTTCTGATGGCAAAGGATTAATAATCATGCTAGGAAAATTGTATCTGTGACCTGGTTACACAGAAAATGTAAATATTTGCAGTTAAATGGGCATTGTTACTAAGCAGTGCGTATTCTCCCATGAAGTAGAATTAAAATTATACTTATTTGAGAGTTCAGAAACCTGGATTCCCTGCTGGCATTGCTGTTAAATATAGCTGTGTGACTTTGAACAATAAGGTAAACCATTTTGAGTTTCAATTTCCAGATATGCCAAATGTTGCAGTTAAACTAGATGGAGTCATAAATTCCTTTCTATATCTAAAACTCCATGTCTCTATTTTCCTATGATTCAGTAGATACCTTTGGAATAAGTCCTGTCAGCGTGCATTGTTTAGATTTTTTTTTTCCTTCTGGTTGTCATGTTTTACAAATATATTTCTTTCTCATCAGTCAACTTGTAAAAATAATATTTCTACTTCATACTGCATCATCTGATCTGGCTCTTGTTTCCTTGGGTCCAAAGTATTGTCTTTTCTCATTATGTATGCATGCAAATGGTAATCTTAGAATCAGGAAAGGATAACTTCTTAGCCAAAGAAAAATAAGGGTAATTCTTAATGATTCATAGAGATTATTGAAAGGTCAGGAACTGAAAAAGTCATGGTATGTTCAAAATATGTAAAGAAACAGTAAATACAACTGTTATCACAAGGATAGAGAAGTTATTTCACATCAACATCATTTAATATGCTGTTGACATTTCTCTGGAAGATAAGACCTCCCACTTCCCATATCTACTTCACTGGCAATCACTGAAATTCTTGGAACCACAGAAAAGAATATTTTCAGTATGTAATTTGACTCATGCCATTATTGGAAATTTTTTTTTTAAATAATAGCAGCCAGTATGTTATCAAATATTAACAGTGTTTGTCTTTTAGAGGGAAACTTACAGGTGCTTTCTGTTTAAAAATTAGTTTAATTTCTGTTTTTGGTACTGATGTCTTATGTGTGTGTATATTTTCTCATGCAGTGAACACAAATAATTCTTTTAAATTGGGAATGAAAATAACTTTAATTTTAAAATTATGTTAAAATCTGGTGTATGGATGAGTAGGATGCTGTACTATGAGTTAGGAGAAATGGACTCATATTTCAACTCTGACACTACCTGAGTGATCTTAAGAATGATATATGTTTTTATAAAAATTCACCTTATAGAGTTTTGTAGCCTGTAGTTTTGGGTATTCTCTCTTTAATGTCAGGTATCTTGTTTGTTGTTTGTGTGTGTGTGTGAGAGAGGAGAGAGAGGAGAAGAGAGAGAGAGAGAGAGAGAGAGAGAGAGAGAGAGAGAGAGAGAGAGACTGACTTTGTATTTTAGATAATCAAAATCACTTGATTCTGAAATATTGTACAATAAACTTTGGATTTTTAATGTTTCAGATTTAAAGTTGGGTTTAACTCCCAGCTCTGAAGATTTATAATCTGAAGAATTTTCCCACCTCATTTGTAAAATATGTTTATTAATACTTAATTGTTTGGCTATTCTTTAGGTTTGAATAACTTAAATATATGTAGTATTTGCCATAAGGTAGGTAGCAACTATTAGCTCTCATAATGGTTAGCAAATTATATTGGACTGAACAATACAGCGTTGAGTCAAAAGCATGGTGATCCTTAAAGAATTGGGAGTAATATTTCTGCTGAGATTCATAAATTGTTTAGGAAAGATATTCAAATTAGAATCCTATAATTATTTGAGTACTAGTTTGACCTTTGACATTAAGTGTATGGCACCTAAATATGATTATTAAAAAATCAAAAAAATATTTATTTTAAGTTTAATAATGGAAGTGGTAGTTTAATTAATCTGTTGTTGCATTATTCAACAGGAATTTCTTTCTTAAATAAACAATGAGCAAGCAGCCAATAGATGCCAAGTTCTGAAAGACCTCAGGAGGTTTTAGGGATACAAAGATAAATTATGTGGTCTGTCTGTCTTAGAATTTTCAGTCTGATGGAGCAGACAGACATGTAGAAAGAAATAAGAGAACAGTACAATAGCAGTAATAATAAAGCTAGGAAAAAAGTATTACTACCAGGGAGACAAGAGAAATTAATTATAAAATGAAAAAATTTAAGTTTTAAGGCAGTTCCTTTTGGGAGAGGAAAAATAATTTCCTTTGGAGGAGTGTCATATTTTTATGGACATTCTTGCCTTTATTCTTTGTGCTTATCATATTAGCAATGAATTGTGTGGATATGTTTTTCATGCTGCTCTTTAGCCTCAATGATTGAGATCATTAATAAAAATCCTACCCAATTTCTTAACATGCCTTGTCCTTCATTTTAAATTTTCAAATTCCCCAGGCAGATCTTATATATGTATTTAAGGAAACTATTAATATCTAAGAAGCTTAATTTTGTGCATTTTATATTAAAATATTTTATTCTTATAATTATCTAAGATATTCTTTAATTTCAAATGTACAATATACTTTTAGGCATATTTTAATATTTTATGTGGTGTTACAAAAAGCAGAACATTATCTGAATTTAGCTAAAACTGGAAGTTTCATTTTACAAACCAAAAACTGAATCTGTAATACTTTAATAAAAATAAAAGGATGGGGAATTGAAGAATGCTAAACACTGGAGAGTTTTCCCACCTACTTGCTATCCTTATCTACCATCTTTCTTAATGGGTAAATTTTGAGTGTTTTAAAAAATCAGGATGTTTTAAAAAATCAGCTTTTAGAACTTCTCTAGTTTCCTAATTTGTTCTGAATGATGATGATTCTGCTTTCAGAAAACAATAGTCACCTAAAGCAGGTAGGGCCATGAAATAGTTTGTATGTCCTGTTTAATTTTAAATAATTCCAGCTTGAAAGGATGATTTATAAAATGATTTTTGGTCTATTTTAGTTAGCACCTGTGGTTAAAATGCAGCTTAATACATCATGTTTGTTTCAACTCTCAAAACACACACTTTATCATCTTTCTAATGGAACATCTTTAACATATTGAATAGAACTAACATTTAAAAATAAAGTCTGAGGTGACTGTCCAGGGAATCAGAAGATTTAGTGCAGAGCTCGCAAACTGACAACCTGGGGGCCCAATCCAGGTAGTAGACTTCACTGTTGTTGTTGTCTGGCATTTATCATCACTGTCCCATGAGAGGCTGCCCCCTTTAAAGAGGGAAATATATAAGCAAAATTACCCATTTTCCAGAGTTATGTTAATCTCTGGGCCAAGGGTCTGCATGTTTTCAGACCTGCTTTAGAGTATCAGCAATCCTTCAAGAAGACAAGAGAGATCAAATACCATTATAAATAGTTCTCGTTTCACATACACAGAGAAACTCTTGTTGATATTATTATGGCTACCTCTATTAATTTCATTAACTATATCAACTCTCTAGAAGCAACTAAATACACAGAACTTAATACATAGTAGAATAGCTAAGTATTTTGAACACTACAATGGAAGCAATTAGCAAAGAAATCATTGCAATAGATACTAATCTTGGCGTTTTAACAATAGTTATGACTTTTTTTTCAGATAAGAGGCTAGAGTGTCTCAAGGGAGGTCATTTCAGGCAAATATATCATCTATAATAATAAAAATGTAATATGCAAATTGACCAAATGGCCAAACAGTGGAATGACCCGCCAAACGACCTTCTGGACAACCTTTGGAATGAAGCCCGGGTTGCGAAGGCCGAGGCAGCTGGGGCTGCAAAGGCCTACTCTTGCAAGAATTTTGTGAATTGGGCCTCTAGTCATATAATAAAAGCCTAATATGTAATATGCTAAGTGTCCTGTCGACCGGTTGGCCATTCAACCGATCAAAGTGTAATATGCTAATGATATACTCAACAACTTGCTATGATGTGCACTGACCACCAGGGGGCAGACAGTCTACTAGTCAACCAGTTGCTATGATGTGCGGTAATCACTAGCGGGCAGACGCTTTGGTAGTTTAGCTTACTGCTGGGGTTCAGCCAATCAGGACTGAGCAAGATGGGCCGGACACACCTTGGAGCCTTCCCACAATCCCCCCCTGGCTGGCCAACCTCCTGCATCTCTCCCTGGTCCTGATAGTGCACCAGTGGGGTCCCTCAACCTGCACCCTCTCACAATCTGGGACACCTCGGGGGATGTCACAGAGTTGGTTTTGGTCCATTCCTGCAGACCAAGCAGAGGGACCTCACTGGTGCATGAATTTGTGCACTGGGCCTCTAGTCATAAATAATGGGACACAAATAAATACATGGGGTAGTCTGAAGTCATTCATATGTAGCATAAGCAAAGGAGGTTGTACAGGAAAACTTCTGGAAAGTAAGGGTAGGGACAAGTTATGAAGCCCTGGGTGGATATCACTGAAGATTTGTTTTTTTTTTGGAATGGTAACATGATCAAATGTCCATTTTAATAAGAGGATACCATTCTTGAAACAGAGAATGAAAATGTTGGAGTCCTTGTATTAAAGAACTGGTTAAAGCAATATTTTCCAATATGTATAATAAAGATGCATAGTAAGGTTGTGTGCAAGAAAATTATGTGCAAGAAAATCTTCATTTTCTTTTATAATCCATTCTATTCTTTATCATTTTTTAAAAATTGCTGATAAATGACTCCAACTTTAATTAATGCCCCCAGTGGGTTTAGCTAATAGTTTGAAAAATAATTAAGAAATTATTATAATGATAGTTTAAAGAAATATGGTGGTGCCTAAACTGAGAAAATATCAATAGAAATAAAGAATATATTCAGGATAAATATTCTAAGAGGAATTTTTAGCACTTTGTAATAAATCTGATATGGAAGATTAAAGAATTATGGAGATCAAGACCTTTCAGCCAAGTCCAAAATGTGGCTTTCTACTAAAAGATGACATGAGAAAGATCCATGTAGAATAAATATGATATAATGAATGTTAAGTTGCCTTGGCATACCTTATGATAATAAAAAATAAAACATTTATTTTATCCACTCATGATACAATACTTTTCTAAATGCTTGTTGGTATCAGAATGCCAAAGTCTTCTGGGCATTAAACTTACTGTCTTTCCAGGACCAAGTGTCAAATAAATCATATGTATTAAGTTATAAGTCATTTCTCTACCTTAGTACTTTTGAAAAAGTAAAAAAATATAACTTGACAAACAAGAAAATTAAATGTCAAGGCAATGGTACTGTGACCTGTTTTATGGGTAATCACTAAAATTTAGAAAACTCAGATGTTTCTTGCAAACAGTGTAATGACCCCGTTGAACACAGTTTATTAACTCCATAAATTGGTAAGGAGAGAAATTTATGGTTCATCTGCCATGGTCTTCTGGCATGAATGATTAAAGTATCAGCCATAATATTTAAGGAATTTTGTTTTCTTTTAACGCACATCAATTTTTAAGAACATGAACCCATGCTGATTCAGTTTTTTCTCTCTAAAACAGTAACCACTAACTGGTCAGTAAGTAGCCAGAAACCACTGATCAATGGAATAGTCCAGTTCCCCGACTATGACAAGAGAGCCTAAAAAATACATTATAAAAATTCTTGCTTGGTTTTCTACCATCTTGTCTTAAATATCCCAGTTATAGATTTTTGCCAAGACAATGAATAAGTTTCTCAAACTGTCAGAAATTACCCTTCACATCTTCAGAAAAATTAAAATTATCCTACTTATCTATACTAAAAAAAGGGTAATATGCTAATTAAACCAGATAGACTGGATGTCTTCCACATGTCATTGTGGGACGTCCTTATGGACATCCTTCCTGACAAAGCTGGGGGCGTGGCCAGCCTGCAAACCGCCTGTGGCCCCTCATCCAGACCGGTCCCATCCCCCAGCTGGGACCCCAGCCCAATCTGGGGTCCCCTTCAGTGAAGGCCAACCAGCCCCCACCCATCCACCAGGCCTCTGTCCTATATAATGAAAGGATAATATGCAAATTGACCCTAGCAGCAGAACAACCAGAATGACCACTGGACCAGTCACTATGAGGTTCACTGATCACCTCTTGGTTCCTTTCCCCAGCTGACAGGCTCTGATCACCTGATGGCCACCCATGATGGGGGCAAAGGTGGTGAATGGGCAGAAATAGCTGACCTCTTGGTCCTTTCCTCAGGCCGTCAGGCACCAATTACCCAATGGTGAATGGGGAACCTGGGGGTGGGTGGCAGTCGGGGGTGAGGCAGCTTTGGGCAGCTGGGGAAGATGGCCCTGATCACAGTCCAGGCCTAAGGACCATACCCACACACGAATTTCATGTGCCAGGCCTCTAGTTTAATTATAAAGGAAGGATTAAGAGGGTACATTTATTATTCATTCTATATTCTATTTTAAGAAACATGACATTTATAATAATTCATAATTTACTTTTTTGAAAAAACACATGCAATTTTTAATTACAATAAAGGATAAAATGACTATCTCATATTAAAATTACTTTGAAAATCTATGTAGTATAACAATATGTTTTTCACAATGCTCATGAAGTTTATGAACTTTTATAAATATATTGTGAAGTCCCAAATAGAGAACAGCAGTTAAAGCTTTTACCTTAAAAATCACTTAGTGCACACAACCACACACTGATATTCAGAGGCTATAATATCTTATTTTTAATGGAGAAAAATATATTTTCAAATTGTTATCCTTCTGATGCCTTACTTTTTCTTCTTTTGCTTCTGCTCTTATTCCTTTTACCCTTCCTCTATTTTTTATTTTCTTGAAAAATAGCTGATGACTTATAAGTAATCATACCACTCAAAATTAATTGGGATCAAAGGTGAAGGATAATAAATGCTAAGTTTGAGCTTGATTAAAAATATGGACTTATACCTTAGCTGGTTTGGCTCAGTGGATAGAACGTCAGACCTCAGATTGAAGGGTCTGGGGTTCATTTCTGGTCAAGGATGCGTGACTTGGTTGCAGACTCCATCCCTGGCCCAGGTCGAGGATTCATGCAGGAGGCAAGCAGTTGATGTGTCTTAATCACATCAAACAATATGTCTCTCTCCCATTGATGTTTCTCTCTCTGTCTCTCACCCTTCCTTTCTCTCTAAAAATCAACGGAAAAATATCCTTGGGTAAATATTAACAAAAATAAAAATGTGGACTCATAGTGGAAAACTGACTATAACCACCTTCCCTGATTTCCCTAACTCTTGCCTTTTCATATGCTAGAGCAACTCATGAGAGTCTAAGGCAGAGGCCTATGGAGTCAAATTTGTATTTTTAACTGAAGTTTTGGAATAATTCTGCACTTTTAGGCCTTATTTTTAATCCATTGCTTTATATCAGAGGAGTTGCTTGTATTTTATATCACATTTAAATTCATTGAAGTCACTAATAGGCCTCCAGTATTCTTAATATTTTGAGATAGGTTGAATGTTCTCTCATTATGTTAAGATCTGAGTTCCAATGCTAAAGAATATTTATCTTTCAGCAATACTACTTGCTCATATATAGTTTTTCACAATGGGCACTTTTTATAAGAAACAAATCTCCAAAAACAGAAAAAAGATAAGAAAAATAAAAATGTACTTATTTCTATGTTAAGCTCAACCAGTAGACTTCTTAATTCTCACCTAAAACAATTTCCTTCTTTTAGGGAAGAGAACATAGTCTAGTAATTTTGCTGTAGAATTTTTATTTGAATTCATGAGTGATTACAGGAGAGACGAGGAAGGTTTGAACCTCTATCTTAGCCAACTAGGCTTTCAAGCCAGATTTGTGAATCAGTGAAATCAATGAGATGGTAAAAGCCACAACTATACTAGTATCACATTCAGATGTAACTGAATTTGTGACTACATTCTCTAAATTTGTTCTGTGCTCTAATTCTTATTTTTCATTCACAGGGATTAATGTGTGGACAATATTTAAGAGCTTAAAACCTATCTCTACTACTAACTACTATGTCTATTTGTGCAATATACCACCATCCAGTTTCTATCTCATGGGATCATTATGAGAGTTGCATATAATATCACATACAAAGGAAATAAAACAGTTTCTGGCTCATAATAAGTGTTTAATAAAACCTAGTTTTTATTCTTCTTAATATCATAATAAAAGATCTTTGCTACCTTATACATCAACTATTTCAAAGTTCTAACTGTAGAGCCTAATTCCCTTGCACACTTATGTCATATTCTTTTATTGGGGTGATACTGATTAACAAAATTATACAGGTACACAAGTCTACAACATATCATCTGTACACTGTATTGTGTGTGCACCACACCAAGTCATTCTTCTTAAGTATATAGGCCAGGTTTATGAGTTTCTAAAGTTTTCACATTGCCTATTATATCAGGTTTATTCTGTCTAATATTCAAGATGTATGCAATCAACCATAAAATCAACCATTCTAACCCCAGTTAGTTTCAGGGGTGCCTAAACTCCAAACAAAATGTTTATTAAATGACCTATAAATAAATATTCCTTTCCACACTGTTGCTCAGTAAGTTCTTCCTATTTGACATACTCTTTAAATTGTTTGTATGCTTTTCTTTTGACTCTTAACAATAGACTGTAAGAGGAAAGAGCATGTACAAATGATAAACATTAGCTAATATTTATTACCAATTCTAAGCACAATCAATTCTGAGGGTATTTAGATTTGTTCCTTTCCCCCCATTATTATTCCGATTAGTGTTAATAGGCTCAATTACAGAAAAAGTTGGATCTCAGAGAGGTTATATATGTGAGGTCACATGGATTGGAATGTGAAGACTAATGCCCATATAGCTACTAATTAAAAAATGGCTGAGGGCAGAAACTAAGCTAAATACTTTTTATTCCTTAAAGTAAGCCAAAGTTGGATATTTTTAAATGCATATTTAACATTTTATTTGATTAAGCATATTATATCATAATATACCCATTTCTTGACATTCCTTCCCCTTCAGCCCTCCAAAAATCTGTTATTAAATAATATGTGTGTAGTTGTAGCAAATTTGCCCAGTGATTCCATTTTGGTTTTGGTTCCCACTGAATTGTGGGAATGGCATAGTCTAACATTTCTGAATATTAAAATCTTCATATTTTAGAATAAGCTTGATTTTTTTTTGTAATTTCCCTAGAAATAATATGACACTGTTCTTGCCAACCTTGCCAGGATTATAAACAAATCTGGATTTGTGAAAAAGTTCCTTTTCTGTTTAGTCAGTTATTTTCATAATATGTGTCATTAGTATTTATTTCTGTCAAGCTTAGGGCTTTATTGATATTGTACCGTCAAACATAAAGTGATGTGCACATTTTTATGTTCCCCCACCATACTGAAAATGCAAATCTTCAACGTAATATTTCATCTCTATTTCTTACAGTTTACTTTATCCTCCAATAGCATTCCAATTTCCCTTCATATTTCAAAATGACCTAAATTAGATAGTTAATCCTTTTACAGGCATTTTGAAAATTTTCCTCAAGAGATCTGAAGTATGAATATTATTTTAATATTTAATATACTTAAAGCCTCTTGTTTAATAACTGCTCAGGATTTGGGGAGTGTTTATGGCTGAGTTGGTTTATATAATATGCTTAAGTTCTGGGAGTTTGAGACTGGAATCTGAAACTATATGGTAAAGTGCTCTTTCTCCTACAGGAAATTGGGCTGAATGATGAGCATAGAGACATTTCCCCTGACTGAAAAGAAATCACATGTGTAAATTATGTCACTTAGAATTTCTGTCCTGGAGTGATCCTAAAGTAGCTGTGCTTTTTCTTTTATATATACTATGGCCTAGGACATATTTCTTAACCACTTTGACCTTAGTTTCTTGTCTTGAAAATGGAGTTAATAATACTTACCTCAGAGTGTTGCAAAAAATATTGGTTTCAAGTCAGTTGGGGGCCTAATACCCTCACTTTATGAAAATCAGAAAGACTGATAGATTGCATGTTCTAGCAATTTTGAGAGGGTAACCACAAAACCTAATACACCCAGATAGCAGAGAGTATTTATTATCTTGCTTCTTCAAGCTCAAAGTAAAATGAGAGTGTATAGAAACCATAAGCTTCCTCTGGGAGTAGAAAAGAGAAGAGGCTAGCTCCCTTTTTATGGTTGGTTAACAAATGTGGTTCCATTGATAACAATGGTTTGGGCTAAGGGATTTTAACGCTAGTGCAAAAAAACACATAGCGGAGTTGGTCAAAAGAGAAAAAAGATCATGTGTTTGGAACTATTCTGTACATTAACTAGTAGTGAGGAACAATAGAATTTATTTTGCAATGCACTCAATTTTGTTTTTTCTCATTTAATCTATGTTATATGTGTAAAGAAGTAACTAACAACCTTCTATATCACAGCGCATGCTGTTTTACCTCAGTATTGTGGATGAGTAGGCCTTTAGGTAGCACAAATGTATAAGATGCCCCATGGAATGATTAAAGATGTGGCTAAATCAATGAGCATTATCTTACTGGTATTACTAACAATAACCAAAAATATTGTATTTTGTGCAGGTTATATTGTAAAAAATACTATTAAATAGTAAGAGAGCTGGAATAGTTCTGAACATATGGTATAGTGTTTTCAGAATGAACTCTCAAGAGAACTGTTGAGCTATTGAGAGAAGAACTTCTCAGTTGCTTAGACTGTTGAACTATAACATAAGGAGAATGCAGGGAATATCAACAAATCTAAGAGATATGTCTTCCCAGGGAATTCTGTGATCTGGAGGTATTTTACATGAAATAAGCATTTTTTTTCTTAAAAACTAAATAAATTAATATTAAAACGATTAAAAATTACATAGCCTTGAAATAAATAAAAGTACCTCCCATTCTGCATAGAAGAAATGTTGAAAGGCAATCACATCTAGTGTGAGATTATAGAAGAAATTTCAGAGGTCTAGAGAACAAGAGGACCTAGCTGCATTTCTTTAGCATTTTTAGCTATGATGGTAAATAAACCCAAATAAATATAAAATTAGGCAGCTTAGAGTAAATAGGGAGTTTGGATAATATGTATATGTCTTCAGGTTTTTAATATGTCAAAACTAGTTGGACAGTTAAAATTTAATTTGACTAAAGAAATAGAGCTTAAGTATATTAAATATTCTTAGGCACTTTCTAATTTTGACTCACAAAATCCATCATTTATAAATTGTCCACTCTTCAATTTTATGAGATTAAGAATAACATCTAAAATAATGTGTGACTTTGTAAATGCTTGCTACACATTCTGGGTACTTTTGAATATTGTGATCCCTAAGAAGATATAAAAAAAGGAAGATGAAGTATATGTGATTGGAAATCTATTCATAATCTTGCTCAATCAGCAGTATTGCTACTGGTATCGCTTTCTTGTTTGCAACAAGTCTACTGAATTGCTAGAGTACAACACAGCTGGTTGCTTATTCTGGCTTGCTTAATGCTTGCCCTGATTATGTAGCATTCAGCTAAATATATGACTAAATATCTGACTCAACCACACAGTAGTTAATTTACTGGCCACATGTGAGCATGATGTTAATCTTTCCTTTCAATGAAAAATTAGACATAGCCACCCCAAGGAAAATGAACCAGCTGAACTCCTGAAGCCAGCAGAGGTAGTATTTTACTATGTGTCCTTCTGTCATGCTATTTCCATCCCTTGCAAATCCTGGTTGGGCTGTACTTAACTCATAAAAACTTTACAACAAAACTCATGTGGATTAATTACTCTTTCATCTCTTTGTTCCCTTTAGTTAGCAGCACAGTCATTTAGCATTCCTTGATTGCATCAACTATGTTGTTTTGTCTACTGGATCAACCCTATTCTCCAGAAATGTTCTTCTTCTCTTAGTTTCTTTTTACTTCCAAGGTGGAAAGTACCTGTTTTTCAATATCCAACTTTATGGATGAATGTCTTTCTAGCTCTGAAATTATACATGGCCAGATAATCATGTTTCAGAAACATGCTGAGTCAATCCTTAAAAAGTGGGTATTAGGAAACTTGGGGGTGGAATAGCTTTTAAATATGTGATAAGGAAAAGTAAAGGAAAGCATAAAGTAATTAAATGATTTTTTTTTCCTGAGAAGATAATTAAGTTGAATGTTATTTTTGTTCTCTTTAACTGAATTGGCTTGGATAATTTTTATAAGTGTAGAGGAAGCCAAGTATGGATATTGTTTTTCTATAGAGGGAATCCTCTGAAAAGAATTGCTGAGGAATTGTTATAGCAGAAATAATATTTGATGCTATCTCTCCTGGTAGGAACATGTTAACTGTAATATTAACAAGCATTGCCTATTTTTTATTTATAAAAGTTGAAGTATCTGTAATAAAGATAATAAGAACACATTTTCCCCCACAGTATCTAAATCCATCTTATAATATGCTTGCTTAGAATTTTAGATTATTTTTAAAGCTGGTGTATACTATATTTTAAGACCTCAAAACTCACCACGTTCTCAGTCTTCCATGAGTTCCATTGTAATATGCTCACTTTGGTTTCTGTTCATATGTAGCTGTTCTTTTCCAGGGCAATCCCATCCATAATATTCTGACTGTGGTGGGAATGAATAGTGTCTAATATCAAATAGTGTCTAATGCATGGATCATGGATAGAGACAAAAATAACCTCCCATAGTGTAGTGGGTGTATTTAAATACACATAACTTGAAAATATTATCCTAATATATAAAAAGCCCAAGGCATCACAACCGAAACAACCGGGTGAGCAACCGACCACAGGCTGCATGGGGCAACAAGGCTGGCAGGGGGATTAGTGAGGGATGACCAAACCAGTGAACAACAGGCTACATGGGATAACAAGGCTGGCAGGAGAGTTAATGAGGGATGACCAAACCAGTGAACAACAGGCTGCATCGGGCAACCAGGCTAGTGGTGGGACAGTTAGGGGTGACCATGCCAGCAGAGGGGGGCAGTTGGGGGCAATCAGGCAGGAAGGCAGGTGAGCAGTTAGGAGCCAGCAGTCCTGGATTGGAGAAGGTGCAGGCTGGGCTGAGTGGGAACCCCCCCCCCATGCACAAATTTCATGCACCAGGCTTCTAGTTTCTAAATAATATGATGTATCAATTTTTATTTGTTTTATCTCAGTAGCTCATCCTTGATAACAGACTATGCTTACTTGTGTAAGATGAAAGATATTTGTTGTGATAGCTAAATGTTTTTAGAGATCTAAGAAGTAATAATGTATATTAATTAAAAGAGATAAGAAAGGATACATATGCCAGTATTTTTAATAGCAGAACACACACTTTTTAATTAAATTTATCTGGCTTAAGAATTTAATGAATATGGCAAAATGCATAAGGAAGATAAATGTGAGAAATTTTTGTAAATGCAGTCAAATCTGTAAAATTCAGAAAGAGGAAATCATTCTATTTTTCCTTCTCTTAAAAGGCTGATATGAGGAGAGAAAAGGAAAATAAGGGGCATTCTGTATGTCTGTGTCTGTGTGTGTGTTATGTGTGCTTATGTGTATTTTCATGAAGGTGTACATTGAATAAATTCAAATTATTTTTTTCCAAATTAGTAAAATCTTCCTTGCTAAAAATCTAAGTTTTCACTAATCAATTAAATTAAAATTTACCTTTCCTAGCAAGTTAAAGTACTTTAAAATAAAGTCTCTTTTCAAGTAGTCAAAGATCTATGTCACAGAATCAAAATAACTTCACAAATTGGTTGAAGATCAAGTTCAAGGTACTTTCCTAACTTTGTAATACAAGAGTGAAATCAACATACAAGAACAGAACCAGGCCCCAGCACTAGGCAATATCCTAGAACTTCAGATGTGAGAACAGGTTAGCCAATTCTGTCCTCCCTGACAGAGGGCAAATCTCCTATTAACAGGGAAAACAAGCATTTTGAGTATGTCCTCAAAGAAACAAAAAGATAGTTGTCGCTATAGCAGGGGTTTTCTGCATTATTTATCATCTCAAAAAATACATATTAAATATGATAACTCCATTTTTCTTACTTTTATTTCCCATTTAGGCACCTAGAAGGCAATTATAGATACATTTATAAAAAAATGGGATAAGGAATTACAGTTTTCCCTTAACCTGAGAATACAGAAAAGCCATCCTCACTTACTTATGTTTATAAAGTTGTTGAAATGACTTAAGCTTGAGAAGTGGTGCAGATTGGGATATCAGGTTTTACTTACTTATTGAACAGCATGTGTTTAGGTTTCCCACCTGCATGGCGACAGCCAAACTTACTGTTGTAAATTCACCTATTAGGAATTCATATCGTATGATTTTATGACGATTACAGCAAAGGGTATTCTTAGACAGCAGGCTGAATTAATGTAAGTGACAATTTGAGCCCTACCCTAGGAATGCACATCTTTATGAAGAAAATTCCTGATGCGTGGTTATTTATAGAAAATGTAATTTTCCCAGATAATTTTTTTTAACCTGGTTAAAATAAAAACTATGCTCATTTCTCATTCTTCTCTTCATGCATACTATTTTAGGAGTAAATGTTTCATATGTATTTCTCACTTTTCCATTAATTCTTTCCTCTTCAGGTGTAATCTAGCCCCTGTGGTGGAGTTTGCTGCAGATGTGGGAACTAAATCAGATTTTATTACTATGAATCCATCAGTTGTGCAAAGAGCATTTGGAGGCTTTCGGAATGAGAGTGACAGAGAAAAATTTGTGCACAGACTTTCCATGCTGAATGACAGTGTCCTTTGGATCCCTGCCTTCATGGTCAAAGGAGGAGAGAAGCACGTGGAGTGGGTTAATGCATTAATCCTTAAGAATAAACTGAAAGTGCGAACTGCCTATCCATCATTGAGACTTATTCATGCTGTCAGAGGGTAAGTGTCTGGAAAGGACCAGTCTGTCCTTGGCACAATGGAACACATAACTAAACATTTTTCCTAGGCAGGGAGGATCCTCCACAAACTCTCCCAGTGGGTATATGTTCCCATTATTTGATAATGGCTACTCTGTTCACCAACTTGAGTTTTATTTATGTGCTATAATATTTCAGTTTATTCTTTTTCTTGAAAAGGCAAATATTTGAACTTGGCACTTAAATCTGTCTGCTCATGAACAAACTACTGATTTTTATACTTTTCTGTGTTAAAAAGTAGTGAGAATTCTTGGTAAAATTGATAAAACTTGGGTAATGAAACAATGGAAGTGCTAAGTGGCTAGTGGTGATATTGTTGAAGCATACATGTTAAATGTATTTAAGGAGCAGTTAAAACCCATCTGTAACTTACTGGCCTACTGGAGATAGAGAAGCTGGCTGAAATAATATTCCATACTCTTTCCCCCCAAAAGTTACAGATTCTATTTTTATGAATTAAGTTAACATTTCCCTTTTGTTATTAACTCAAAAGCAAAAGAAAAACCTAAGAAATAGACTCTTATTTAAAAGTGGCAAATAACCAAAAGGCCAAATTCAGTCTTATATATGTGTACTTGTGTGATATATATAACACAAAGATAAACAATTTACTGAGTGTCAGGTGCTATAGATACAAAAATAAAACAGAACTTATCACTGCTTTAAAAGCATGAATATGCTTATGGCTAGTATATAAACAAATGTTAAGGAGGTTTGTTGTCAAGAGTGTAGAATTTGTCCCTCAGATTAACAAAGAAGTCTTAAAAGTCAGACACTTGAACTAGACCTTAAAAATAGAGTAACAATTGTTGGGGGAGAGAGAGAGACAACCAAACAAAGAAATGCTATGGTGTCATTAGAGCAAACTGAGGCAGGAAATGATTAAGTACACAGCACACTTGAGGAGTATTGTGGGGCATTGTACTACAAAGTTGGAAAAATTACTTGTGTTCTGGTTGGGAAGAGAATCAATTTTATCCTGCATTAAGCACAGTTAGCTGTGTGCATTTAGGAGAGTAAATCTTGTAACTGCAGACTCTGCATTGGCAAGAAGAGGTGCTAGAAGAATGAAAACCAATTAGGCTTTTGACTAATTGACTCATAAATTGATAAAAATGTAGGGCAGAATCAGTGGAGATGGAAAGGAAGGGCACATTCAGAGGACCAATTGAATACAGTGGGTAGAAGTCCTAAAAGAAAGTATTTAACAACCCCAGAGTTAAAAATAGTTTCCTTCATCTACTATAATTGGGTCTGGGCTAGTATTTTCATTTTGTTTTGTTACTAAGATACTCTCTTCAAAGTTTTAGCATTTCCTTGTTCTGTCTTAAGGTAGTTTCTTGGATTGTATTATTCTGTGCACAGTTGCATTCTTATATTAGACTAGAGGAGGGTCTCTCAACCATGTCTGCCCCCACTCACAGTCTAGGAGCCCTTAGGGGTGGGAGGTGACCCAGCCATCAGGAAAAGGCGATGCCCCCATCACACCTCTGCTGCTGCCACCGCCTGCAGCACAAGCCTCAGCCCTGGTTACCTGAGCCTCGGGTGACCCTGGGTAGCTGGGGGACTAAGAGAACAAAGGGACTCTGAAGGCAGGCACATGGAGTGGCCGGACCCACCTGCTGCCCTGGCAGGACTGAGGGGACTGGGCGCTGCCAACTTGTGGCTGTTAGGACTGCCATCTTTGAGGGTGTGGCAATTAGCATATCCCTCTTTTTTAGATAGGATCTTGTTTATTCAACATTCATTCTCTTGATATTTGATACAAAGTTTCAACAAAATGAGATAACAATATGCCTATTTGGAGGGAAAGTATTTTTTTTGTTACAAAGATTTCTGTTAATTACAATTTAAAAAACAATGTTTTTTTTTATATAATGTCTTCTTAACACAGAATCACTTAATAATGCATTGTGCTAAGAATATATACTATTCTTTGAGATGTCAATATCAAGTATCATTTGATTCAGAGAAATCACATGCATACACTCTGACACAGTGCACACTCATTAAGATTAAAAAACAAATGTTTTAAAGTACTTCCTGAGTATAGAAAACTAATTAGAAAATCCATTACTATGAATTAGTACTTTTTTAATAGACTATTTTTACGGCAGTTTTAAGCTCACAGCAAAAGCAAGAGAAAGTTACAAAGAGTTCCCATATACCCCATGTCTCCCCAAATACACATAGCTTCCCTCATTATCAACATCATTCAGAGTCATACAATTGTTAAAATTGATGAATTTTCATTGATACATTATTATCACCCCAAATCTGTAGTTTACACTGCAGTTCACTCTTAGTTTGCACATTCTGTGGGCTTTGGCAGATGGATAATGGCATGTAGCCATCAATATAGTATCACAAAACAGTAGTTTAACTGCCCTAAAAATCCTCTCTGCTCAGCCTATTCACCTTTTCTTCCCCATTAATACATGACAAGCACTGATCTTTTTGGTGTCTCTATAGTTTATCCTCTTCTGGAATGTTATATATTGGAATCAGATAATTTGTTGCCCTTTTATATTATCTTCTTTTACTTAAAATATGCTTTAAAGATTTCTTCTTGTCCTTCCAAGGCTTGATAGCTCATTTCCTTATAGGGGGGAATAATATTCCCTTGTCTGATGTACCAATTTATATATTCACTCATCTGTTGATTCCAAGTTTTGGCCATCATAAATAAAGCTTCTGTAAGCATCTGTCTGCAGATTTTTGGGTAGACATAGTTTTCAGGTCATTTGGATAAATGGCAATGTATGATTGCTGGATCTTATGATAAAAGTATGTTTAGTTTTATAAGAAATTTCCAAACTGTCTTGCAAAGTATCTGTATCATTTTTACATTCCTACCAGTAATGAATTTGAATTCCTGTAGCTCCACATCCTCACAAGTATTTTGTGTTTCCAGTTTTCTAGATTTTGGCTATTCTAATAGGTATGTAGTGATATTTTGTAGTTATTTTAATTTGTATTTCTCTGATGACATTTGATGTCCAGTGTCTTTTAATGTGCTTATTTTCCATCTGTATCTTTTCCTTATTGAGATATCTATTAAGGTCTTTGACCCATTTCTTAGTCAAGTTTTTAGTTTTCTTGTTGAGTTGTATATATTTTGGATAACTGTTCTTTATCAGATATATATTTTGGACATATTTTCCCCCGGTCTGTGACTTGTCTTCTCATTCTCATGGCATTGCTTTTTGCAGAATGTTATTTATTATTTTAAATGAAATTCAGGTTATCATTTATTTATTTTATAGATCATGACTTTTGGTATTATATCTAAAAAAGTCATTGCCAAACACAAAGTTATGTAGATTTTCTTCTATGAGTTATCTTCTACGAGTTTTATAATTTTGCATTTTACATTTATATCTGTGGTCTATTTTTTTTTAGTTAATTTTTGTGTGTAGATTCATTTTTTTTTGTGTTGTGTATTCTGATAACCTGAAATTCCAGTGCCATTTTGTTGAAAATAGTGTTTTTACTCCATTGTATTATCTTTGCTTCTTTGTCAAGCATTAATTGACTATATTTCTGTGGGTCTTTTTCTGGACTCTTTATCTATTTGGTTGATCTGTTTGTCTATTTTTCACCAACACATAGTAGTCCTGATTACTCTAGCTTTATAGTAATTATTTAAGTCAGGTAGTGTCTGCTGACTTTTTCTTATTCATTAATATTGTGTTGCCTATTATGGGTCTTTTGCCTTTCTGTATAATCTTTGGGATTAGTAACTTTGTTCTTTAGGTATTAGTTTTTATTTCTCAGTTTACTAACAATAATAAAATACAAAATAAGAAGCATGATTCAAATAGGGCATTTTCAATTAATTAGAGACCAGGTAGAATTATGTATTATTAACAACTGTGCAGAGAGTGAGCTCTCACACTAGGGTTTTGTTTACCAGAGCAACAAGGCAGGGTTGGGGTAGAGGGAGATGCCAAACACTGGGAGCTATGACCTCAGGCACCAGAGGGTTGCCTCTGAGGCCAGGGGCTGGGCCACAGGGAGGCTGCAAGGACAGTTGACAGGTGTAGAGCACAGCAGGGAGGCCCTCAGGAGGCGCGCTGCCCAGAGGCACAGAGTGGCCAAGAGGCAAGGCCACCACCATCTTTGCTGGGTTAATTTGCAAACTCACTCCTGATTGGCCATGGGTGTTGCAAAGTGACAGTCAATTTATATATCTCTCTTTTATTATAGATTTTTAGTTCTATATTAGAATCATATGTACACTTAGCAAAATTTTTTGAAGTTTGCACTTTAGGGAGTTTGCACTTATTGTTCTCATCTTCATTCCTATATTTCTTAGTATAGTGCTCTTCTCTTTATTCAGATATTTACTTTTTATAGCTTAATTGATTTAAACTTTAGATTTGTTTACAATCAATCCTGGAAAAAATATCCAAACATTTATATTTGGATCCTTTGCCTTCTGGCAATTATTATGACTATTATTAAAATATTTAAAATAAATAAAATAAATCAATTATTTTTCATGTATATGCCCCATTAGTTTTATTATTTTAATTCTACTGTAACAAAAATAATGTATGTGTCCTATTTTGTCACCACATTCTAACTAATAATTTGTTTTAATATAACTGACTCTACTCTCATTAAATTTATAAGCTTGTACTTTGTATTAATCAAGACAAATATGATTAAAAATTCACTGGTAATTATTGAGTTTGATAAAGATAGATACATTCTGTAATGTCATTATTATATTCATTCTAAAGTTATCCAACAATTTTATATGCTAATATCTTCATAAAATGAATTTTAAAGAAAAAATAAATTGAGTGAATATTGATTTTTAAAATTTTGGTACAAGTTCTACTAGTGACATTTGTTTTTTATCTTTTAGTGGAGAATACATATGCTATCCTTTTTAATATTTGATATAATAATATTCCTGATGTTCATTATTTGAAGGATAACTTAATAACTATAATAAATGCACAAATGTGAGATAAATTGACCACATAACTGCTTAAGTTTTCTTGGAATTAAGAATTTTCATTTGAAATGCTTGATATGCCCCTCATGACCTACAGCAGTGTTTCTCAAATTAGAGTTTGCAGACGTATATTGCAGAGTGTGAGGAAATGTCCTTATTCTGTTTAAAACGTGTTTTTACATTGATCCAAACTGAGAACATTTGCTTAGAAAATGTTCAATAATCTTTTAGGAGGTTGATTGCCAAGGATGATAAACAAAACAAAATAAAACAAAAAACACCTCTCCTATTCTGACTGTAGACAAGACTATTTTCAATCTTGAGTCTCAAATATGTATCTTTTAAAATGTGGATATTGACATAAATAATCATTTGGATTCCTTTGAACTTCAAGTTTTACTGGTTCTGTACTTTGTTCTGACTAAAGTGCATATTCAAACCACCACAATAAACATTTGTACCAGATTTTCATAAACATCTTTAAAAATATCTTCTCTATAACCTAAAGAAAGTTCATTTAACTTTTGAGCATCACAGTAATAGAGGTAACTCACTAAAATATTCCTACTTTCAAGTAATATTTCTTGGAATTTAAATTTTTTTAATATTCTTCAATACCATAATTTAACTAACCCACCCTCATCTGAATGTTTACTGTTGATAGTAAAAGATATACACACAACCAAATGTATATAAATAGAGAAAATATAGGCACATATGTTTGTTATGATGCTAGATAGTCTATTGAATTTATTCTTTCTTTGGATTTGTGCAATTATTAAACTTTAAAAAGTCACAACTGTTTATAAATGGAAACTAGTATAAGTTACATATATGAAAAATAAAAATAGTATATACATATGCTATATACTATACACACAATGAATATGTAATATTTAATGTACTATTAATATTTCATACATACTCCAGAAGTACATAATACAATATGTTATATATAATTATAAAAAATGTAAAATCTGAAGTGTGTATAATTTATTCTATACAAGTTGTTTTGCTAGACGTTTTGCACATTAGATACAGTATCAATAATACATTGACTTTTCTTATAATTATGATATATTGTTGATTTATATTCAACTGGTTATCACTTGAGATTTTCTAAAGTTGATTCTGTTGTACTTAATATGTAGAAAAAGTCTCATTCTTTATATTTATATTGTTGGTATTTGTTGTGCTATTTTGAATTTATCCCTAGTAATTTCATTTTTTGTTGGGAGGATAAGCATTTTTTATACTATTATTGTGACTACATAATTTTTTTTGTTATTTCATTTTATTTAGAATATAAGATAAGATTCTAATTAATCTGCATATTTCACAAATAGTATACTTATTTCTTCATTTTTGCCATTATATAAAATTATGTTGAGTAATGGGATATCACTTAATATACCCTCCTAAATTTCCCAAGGTTTTGCTGAGTTATTGATGTTTTCTTTTGGCATGCAGCCAGTAAACTGGCTGATTCACAATTAATGATCAAGGTCATAATTCCTAGCTTGTTGGTTTAAATGTAAGCAGAAATAACAAGCCTTAGAGAAATCAAACTAAATGACATTTCTAGCTCACCTCTTATTTATGTAGCTGTCAGTCTGTTGTAAAATATTTCTTTGGTACAGTATATCTATTAAAAGAAGCATACATTAGTTGCTAGAGTATGTTTTTTATGTGGCTCTTACAAAGAAACAGATTGTATTTTCACACATCTTCCAGCATCAACTGTCCTCCCACCCCCCTGTTTTAAGATTATAAAAAAAAATACTATTTCTCAGACTTTAATTACTACACTTATTTTTCAGATGTGAAAATTTATCAATTTTAAATGAGTACATAAAAAAGGCTGTATAAAATTAGGATGATCCTCTGCAGACTACTAGCAAATTCATGGGAATGGCATGTGCTTGACCAATAATTTGAATCAGACGAGGCTCCCAAAAGAGCCCCCACTAAAAGTGTAGACTGAAATTAGACCATTAGCAGACTTCAGGAAACTTAAGTTTATCACTGTTGTTCAAATGGATTGTGTTGGAATATTGAATCTACTCAATCACATAAGTACAAGCAATTTAATAAAATAACTTTGAAAATGGATACATTCACTCCACATGCCTTCTGGAAATGGCTTGCTTGTTCTAAATTTAATCTTATGCCAAACACATTTTCATATGGTTTCTATTTTGACCAATGAGCAAAACAGCTGTAATATTTCTTTCTAAAACATGCATCCTTCTCTAACGCCTTTGACAGTTAGATACTGCATTTTGAGTGTTCTAAGCCTCATAATATTTTCATACTGGAGCATGTCTTCCTGGGGACTCTGATATCCACTTTCTGACACTGACCCATTTCCTGATATCTTAAACTTTTTACTCTGTTGTCACAATATTATTTCCTAGCAGTTCCAATTATTCAATCTCATCCTAGAATGTGAAACTATGAATAGCTTATATCTGAGAAGTCATTCACAGGTGTATGGCTTAACCAGGAACCTGTGAGAAACAGAGCTGCCAGGCTGCCCTTGGCCAGCATGCTTCCCATTTTTGTTCTCTCATTGAGACTAAAAGGCTCTGCAAATACCTACAATGTCTTTTGACAAGTAGAGAAGCATTCCTGGCACTCAGTGACATAGGCATATCCTGGTTTTTCTCCTGGGTACGCATTTTTCTCTCTTCTCCACTTGGATAACTTCTACTCCTTCTTCAAGTCTCCATTGAAAGGTAAGTTCCAAGAGGGCACAATTCCTCACTCTCGTGTCTTTCCTCTCTATTTGCTTCACAGGTAATGAATGTCTCTAATAAAATATTCATCAAAATGTATGATTATTATGTATTTTGTTTTCTGTCTGTTTACGTTGTAAATTATATGAGAGCAAAGATTTATTTATTTATTTGTCTTAGAAGTGTGAAAATCTCATTATTCATTATGGTGAGGGCTGAGGCATAGGTGCCGAGGGGTAGAGAATAGAGTCATGAAAAAGAACAAAGTTGTTCTTTAGAGCAATCGAAGAAACAGGGTAGCAAGAAGAATGGAAGAAAAACATTTTTAATCATTCTTGCTACCACCAGAAATCATATTAGCTTATGTTGAAGCAAAGGGAAACCATGCCAATAAGGAAGGTTTGAATTTCAAATAAGAGAATAAGTAGAACCTGGATAGCTTGTCTTCCTAACAATTTGTTAATTACATATTAAGAACCAACTTGTGCCCAGTATCTAAAATCACAAAGTTGTGAAATTAATGCTTACTAAATTTTACCTGTCTTTAGAAAGAAAATATAAAATTAACTTCTGATTAACAAATAAGTGGGATCATAATAATGAAGTGTGAAACTTGGGAACATTCATCCTGGCCACCTGAGAAAGTTACCATAGGTCCATAATTTAATACCTTAATGTTATCTCTTGAATATTACCTTTCAAATTCTGCTTTATATGTTTGGAGAGGTAAGAGAGAGAGAGGGAGGGGCAGAAAAGAGAAGGAGAGAGGGCAATCTATGAATGTTTTATAAAGACACCGAGACCAGTTTGGCTCAGTGGATAGAGCGTCAGCTTGCAGACTGAGAGGTCCGAGGTTCGATTCCGGTCGGGGGCATGTCCCTTGCTTGAGGGCACATCTCTACTGTGGGGTGTGCAGGAGGCGGCTGATCAATGTCTCTCTCTCTCATCGATGTTTCTGAATTTCTATCTCTCTCCCTACTCTCTATAAAAAATCAATAAAATATATTTTTTAAAAATTACTATGATGCTCTTGAGAAGAAAAATTATTTTAAACAATTCCCACTTTAGCCAGGGAAAGAATGTATTTTCATCATGTTTTAAGTTCCAAGACCATATACAGAATAAAGGTTTATACTGCTATAGTTAAGAGCTATGGGAAAAATTCATGCATTTATTTTATATGTTATATTTGTTACATGCATTTGGGTTGTTTTTTTTTATTTGTTTCTTTTTTAGCCTTACCTAATCTTGTAATGACTGGTGCTAGAAAATACATGCATAATCTTAGAAATTCCCTTGTTACTTTGACCTTTCAGGAAAAAAGAGGAACACTGATCAATATGCATTGAATTAATCTGCATAAAGCTATTCTAACTGAAGTCCAAGTGACTGGGCAATTATTACATTCCAAAATTTCTTATAAACATTAAAATAATTAGTTATGAATTTAAAGTAAAAAGCAAACCTAATGGATTTTAAGAAGTGAATATCTCTAGATATTGAGTTTGCTGAGGAGGTTTTTGAATCAAGTGTCCCAAAAATCTTTAAAAATTGACAATTTCTTATTCCTTGGAATAATTTAGCTCTGGTTTAGCTTGAAGGCAATAGTTTAGATTAGGTGTTTTCAAATGATTGATTGTAAGCAATCAATTAACTCTAACTTCTAATATGGTTGATCAGATTATCATAGCCTCAGGCTACAGTTTCCAAATTATGGCTATAGGTATTTTAAATGCCAACTCAAGATAACATATTAGAAGAGAATAAAGCAAAAAACTTGGGGTTTGCCCACTAGACTTTTCATGTAGGAAAGAAGTCACTGATAGAGACTTTGGCATATTCCAAGGTCTGTGTAACAGACCTCATTATGGAAGCAATGATATTACTGTATTTAGTTATATTCTTTCATTATATTTTCCTGAAGAAAACATGACTGTAATGCTAGCATATTAAGAACTCAATCACATTCAGTTCTACCCTGTTCCACTTTTATCTTCCAAACCATCACCCAATGGTGGTCAAATGGAATATGTAGCAGGGAAGATAGGGGTGGCAGTTGCTATTTCATTATTAATCTCTTATCAGAGACAGTTTCAGCAGTATACGTTTTCATTGTCGACACCCAATTGTTTTCAAAACAAAAGTATGGTCCATAGTGCTTATCTCATTCTCTAATTCCTCATTTAAAGCACACTCTTGAAGAAAAGATTGCCATTTGATGTATTGCTAGAGATGGTCAAATCAGTGGGAAAAAACAACATTTAACCTTCTGTAAAAAAAATAAACAGTTTTATACAGTAATTGGGAAGTCTTAGGTACTTTGTATAGATTCCATTGATGAATTATATGGACTATGTTTCCTTAGCCTTTATAACAATTTCAGAGAAATTTTCCAAATTTAATTAAGCTGTAGCACCAAGTTCAGAATTATAGCTTTCTTGTTTCAGATAGCCAACAGTACTTATGTAGTTAAATTTTAGTTGAAATTAAATAGCTAAAACAATCATGTAATGTCTAAAATGCAAAGAACTCTATATTATATTATTAATATTTTTGATAATTTAGTCTAATAAGAACAAACATTTTTCTTTTCCTTTGCTCCAGTGGATTTTACTTAAAGTAAAATTATCACCTGTAGCTAAAGTTATCATTTTGGATTTTATTCCATTAATGAATGATCTTATTTTTCTCAGTAGAATTCTGTAAACTTTCTTTTTTATTTATACTTATTTTTATGTCTTTTGTAGAATGAAACTATCAATTTATTTTAATTCTTCAAATGCAGTTAATAACAAAATAGCAATTAACATCTCAATACATTATTCTGACATATGCTAGGTGATTTACCTGTGTAAACTAATCTAACTTGTATTACCAATCCAGGTGTGTTTTTTTAATTTAAATTTTTTATTGTTTAAAGTATTTCATAAATCTTCTTTCCCCCCATTAATCTCTCCCTGATCACTCCCACCCTCCAGCACATGCCTTCACCCCCCCTACTGTCTGTGTCCATTGGTTATACTCATATGTATGCATACAAGTCCTTTGTTTGATCTCTTACAAACACACATACTCTGCCTTCTCTCTTAGATTGGATGGTCCGTTTCATGCTTCTCTGTCTCTGGATCTATTTTTGTTCATCAGTTTATGTTGTTCATTATACTCCACAGATGAGTGAGATCATGTGATATTTATCTTTCTCTGACTGGCTTATTTTGTGTAGCATAATGCTCTCCAGGTCCTTCCATGCAGTTGCAAATGGTAGAAGTTCCTATTTTTTTATGGCAGGGTAATATTCTATTGTGTAGATGTACCACAGTTTTCTAATCCACTCATCTGCTGATGGGCACTTAGGCTGTTTCCAAATCTTAGCTATTGTAAATTTTGCTGCTGTGCACATATGGGTGCATATATCCTTTCTGGGTTTTGTTTCTGTTTTCTCAGAATATATTCCTAGAAGTAGAACACTGGGTCAAATGGGAGTTCCATTTTTAATTTTTTGGGGAAACTCCATACTGTTTTTTACAGTGGTTGTACCAGTCTGCATTCCCACCAGCAGTGTATGAGGGTTCCTTTTTCTCTGCATCCTTGCCATCACCTGTCATTTGTTGATTTGTTGAAGGTAGCCATTCTGACAGATGTGAGATGGAATCTCGTTGTTGTTTTGATTTGCATCTCTTGGATGATTAGTGACTTTGAACAGGTTTTCTTATATCTCTGGGCTTTCCGTATGTCTTTTTTTGGAAAAGTGTTTATTTAGGTCCTTTGCCCATTTTCTGATTGGTTTATCTTCCTTTTGTTAAGTTGTATGAGTTTCCTGTAAATTTTGGAGATTAAACCCTTATCAGAGATAATATTGACAAATATGTTCTTCCATGCAGTGGGCTTTCTTGTTTTTGTTGATGGTTTCTTTTGCTGTGCAGAAGCTTTTTATTTTGATGTCCCATTTGTTTATTTTCTCCTTAGTTTCCATTGTCCTAGGAGCTGTATTGTGAAGATATTGCTACAATGTGTATCTGATATTTTGCTGCCTATGGATTCTTCTAAGATTTTTATGGCTTCCCTTCTTATGTTCAAGTCCTTTCTCTATATTTAGTTTATTTGCATATGGTGTAAGTTGGTGGTCTAGTTTCATTTTTTTTTGCATGTACCTGTCCAATTTTCCCAACATCATTTATTGAAGAAACTGTCTTGATTCCATTGTATGCTCTTGCCTCCTTTGTCAAATACAAATTCTGTAAACTTTCTACAGAAATTATTTTATAGCCATGTATGAAATTTTTACAATATTACTGCCTGATCTTACATTAAAATACCTGTTTCTCAGTATTGCTGTAGAAAAGTAGATAGTCATTATAAATGTTTGACAGTAGCTATTTTAAAATAATCACAATTAAAGAAGCAGTGTTTGGATCTGAGCACTTTCCCAAAACTCTCATCTGTGTTTTGCTTGTTACTAGGCATTATTAAAAAAAAAAATTGTGAGAGAGAACTTGCCCTGACCAGCTTGGCTCAATGGATAGGGGGTTGGCCTGTGGACTGAAGGGTCTCAGGTTCGATTCCAGTCAAGGGCATGTTCCTTAGTTGTGGGCACATCCCCAGTAGGGGAAGTACAGGAGGCAGCTGATCAATGTTTCTCTCTCATTGATATTTCTCTCTATAAGAAATCAATAAAATATATTTTTTTAAAAAACTTGATACTTTGTAGAATCCATATGTGTTAAGGTCAAATAATCCATCAGCAGGAAGAATCAGTGCTGCTAATCTCATTTTGTAGTTTATTCAGCTGGCAAATATGTTATCTTTCTTTTTTTCCCTGGAACAGATGCCTACAACAGAATTGCTGTTAGTTTCAAAATCAGTAAGCTGATTATTTTATGGAAAATCATTAACACAGTATATGTTCATATACAGATTTTAGTAATGCATAAATGATGGCATTTTTCTCAGACTGGGTAAATAATAAAATACAGAAATTTTCACTTAAAAATTTTACTTTAAAGCAGCAAAATACTTTAAATCACATAATTTCACAGTTGGAAAATATGAATAGAAGAATTTCTTCACATTCATCCCTTCAACAACCTATATAGAGTGCATTCTGTGCCAGGAATTAGGCTAGTTCTGAAGTTGCAAAGCAGATAACAAAAGGATTGGCTTCCCCAAGTTCTGGAATCCCCACCAGAGATTTGCATAGAAAAGGGAAAAAGTAATTTAAGAATGCAGACCCAGGGGGTTTGGAAAATGCTTAGAATTTCTCTGGAGGGATGTATAAGCAGGGTCACTGAGTAGACATGAGCAGAAGAGTTTCCAAGTAGGATTAAAGGTCAGCTAAACGTATAGATCAAAATTTACAATAGTACCTATTCATAGCTATATACTGAATAATGGTCCTCTTTTCATAGAATTAAATGTAATAACTCCAAATCTTTATTATTTGATTTAAAAAAGAAAGAAAATAATATTAATCAGATTCTCAACTCACAAAAAGCTTTGGGACCCAAACGATGACTTGACAATGCTAAAATTTATTCCAGAAAAGTATGGAAGGTGATAAGAGGGAGCATTTATATTACTGCTGAAATGAGTTACCCATTTAGAACTAACACAAGGTGACAGAACAAATTATGTTCAAATAGGTTTATAAATCTCTCTTCTTTTTCCACCACGCTATATGGTGAATTTGACATTTCCCTTATTCTGGTTTTCTCATTTAATTTAGTGTGTTATACAGGAACTAAGTCCTTGGCTTACTCACTGTCTCTGGGACACTGAATATGAGAATAAGGAGGCACACTGTGATTTCCAGTAGATTAGGAGGGCAGGTACTTATTCAAGAAAAGCAAAGGGACACGCTAGACAAACTATCTGCATTTTCTTTGTTCTTTTGCATCTATGTAAATGGTTTTTTGGAGATTGATTTTCTTATGTCCTTAAGGAATCTGAGACAGGCATGTGACAAGAGCCTATGAAGGCTAACTGGGAGAAAGACTGAGCACTGTTCAAATGGGGTGCTGCCCCTACTGGCCAGACGCTGACAGAGGCATGTGACTTTCTTTCTGGAAGTTAGCATATTAGGAAATGACTGCATTGCACAAGAATTGTGACTCATGATGAAATGAACCTTTGGGGAATTTGGCATCCCCTCTCAACCTTCTGGACCTTTTTACACATAAGTTTGATTGGGGACTTTCTAACCAAGCTGGTGGTTGACAATATTAGGGAACATTTTCATAGCTTGCTCTTTATTTCATGATAGTAATGCACTGAAAATAGGTTGTATAGTTTCTGAAAATCCCCAATCTTTTACCTTAAAGCAGTGGTTCTCAACTTAATGCTGCGACCCTTTAATACAGTTCCTCATGTTGTGGTGACCCCCAACCATAAAATTATTTTTGTTGCTACTTCATAACTGTAATTTGCAACTGTTATGAATCATATCTGTGTTTTCCAGTGGTCTTAGGCGACCCCTGTGAAAGTGTTGTTCGACCCCCAAAGGGGTCGCAACCCACAGGTTGAGAACCGCTGCCTTAAAGGAAACTCTAATGTGTTCTACACGTTTGTCAAACAACTGCATTCTCTGCTTTGAATTTCTTTAAAAACAGCACTATAATCCTTCCTGAAATATGTGAAAAAAATTGGGAAAAGTACGGAAATTCATAATTGATTAGAAAACTTCAAACTCATTTGAAAAACAGTGAAGATTCTTATTTCATACATCTAATAATTTTGCTTAGTCTCACTGATAAGCACAAGATTTATATATCAGAAGACTTCAGGATCAAGAATAAAGATTTTAGGTATAGTGAAAATATTAAAATGACATAATTTTCATAAATATATTATGCATAGCTAATGTACATATATCACAGAGCCTTTAGTGACTCTTTGACATATCTAGTTGAACCCCTCATTTTGCAGAGCAGGATATTGAGGCCCAGAGTTTCATCTAAGACTAGACACTCAGTGGCAGAACCAAACTTGCTGATTCTAGGAAGTTTCCACCAATATCTCTATAGAAGATGTAGCTTTATATTAGTATGACAATATTTGTGTTATTTCATCCTTCCATTTTGATGTTTATTTTTCAATATAATAAAACCTATTAATTTATATAGCTTTGCACTTTTTTCCAAAATGATATTCAGAAAGTGAATGCATTCCTGTTTATATATCATCACAGATCTTGAACTCTTTCTGATTTACATTTTCTACTCAGAGAGAAAAAGATCATTTTCCAGAGACAAGAGGAAAAAACAACTAAACAAACTGTCCATATAGTTAAGGACTATACTCCAAACTTCAGACACAGTTAATTGTTAAATAATTCTAAAATAGAATTCATTTCTCTTTTCTTTTCTTTTCTCTTCTTTACTTTTCTTTTCTTTCCTCCCTTCCTCCCTCCCTCCCTTCCCTCCCTTCCTCCCTCCCTTCCCTTCCTTCCCTCCCTCCCTCCCTCCCTCCCTCCCTTCCTTCCTTCCTTCCTTCCTTCTTTTTTCATTTAACTCTAAAAAAAGAGAACACAAGTCCTAGAGCTAGGTTCTAAAGCATTTCATTAAATTTATGTTCTTTTATCTATTCAGGCTTTCAACCAACATCTCTAGAGCAAAAGCAGGATCTCTTCTAGAGAATTTATTGTGTGCCATATTATTTTTAAAGCTCAAGCCATGTAAATTGAAATATTTTATTTTAAATAAAATTTGAAACATGATACAGAACTTCAAGGTATATAGTTAGCTAGAGAAGACATGCAATTTGTATCATAATAACATATCAATTCTTACACAATTCTAAGTTGATGAAAGGTTATAGAAATAAAAAATAATATATTTTGTCAACATGATTCAAATAAATTGCTGAGAAGTTTAATGTGGATGACAAGTAATAGAATCAGAATGTCACTGTTTCACAATTTTCAGAAATTACCTGATGACAATTTTGTTTCCTATTGTACACATTTATTATTCTATAGAAAGCAAACATTCTTGAGGTTATACCTGAGAACAGTGCCAGGAACTCTATTCTAAATAACTATAATATTGATGACTTGTACTTTAGTTGCTTCACTTAGGTCTTTGTTTTAAATTTGAATTAAAATGGTCATTGCACTCTTATAGATAAACTAGAGGTCTGGTGCACGAATTCATGCACAGTTGGGGACCCTCAAGCTGGCCAGCTATCGGGGCTGGCGAGGAGTGGGAGGGGAGAGAGACTGCAGAAGCCCAATATGTTTATTTCTGACCACTAAATTTAAATTACCATTAGTTTTATTATTCTATCTTTTGGAAGGAGAATGAGGTATAAACATATGGTAATTGATTTAGACATCTTCTAATCAAAGGGCTCAATTTCTCTTTTATAATACTTAAAAGCTTTTTACATGAGTAAAAATGTTCCATTTTAATCTAGAAACTTGATAATTTTGACATTGATTCTCACACATAATTGGAAAAAATATGATTTCTTTAAGTACTTAACTTAAAAACTAAGATGATATTAGTAAAATGATAACTTATCTGAGAAAATAAAATTATATTATTTGCTTTAGTCATAACTAAATATTTAAAAATAAAAATAATTTTTGGTAATTTTTTATACAGAAAACAAGTAAATTTTAATACTTGATAATACATGATTAAATTATTATAACAAATATATACTAGAGGCCTTGTGCATAACCATTTGTGCACAGGGGTGGTTGTCCTTCAGCCCAGCCTGTACCCTCTCCAATCTGGGACTCCTTGAAGGATGTCTGACTGCCTGTTTAATGGCCAGTCAGAGATCCCTCTCATAATCCAGAACTGCTGGCTCCCAACTGCTTGCCTTCTTGATTGCCCCTAACCGAATCTGCCAGGCTGATTGATCAAGCTGCTCCCCTGCCAGCTTGTTTGCTCTAACTGCCCTCCCATGTGGGTCTGGTCACCCCTAACTGCATTCCCCTATAAGCCTGGTCCCCCCTAACTGCTCTTCTCTGCAGGCCTGGCTCCCTCCAAACTGCCCTTCCCTGCAGGCCCAGTTACCCTCAACTTCCCTTCTCTGCTGCCTTGGTAAGCCCTAACTGCCCTTCCCTGCAGGCTTGATCACCCCCAGTTGCCCTCCCTTGCACGACTGGTCCCTTCCAACTGCCCTCCCCTGCTGGCCTAGTCCTTCTCAACTGCTTTCTCCTGCTGGCCATCTTGTGGTGGCCATCTTGTGTCCACATGGAGGCAGTCATCTTGTGTGTTGGAGTAATGGTCAATCTGCATATTACTCTTTTATTAGATAGGATAGAGGCCTGGTGCACGGGACGGGGCCAGCTGGTTTGCCCTAAAGGTGTCCCAGATCAGGGTGGGGGTTCCCTTGGGGTGTGGGATAGCCTGGGTGAGGGGCCTGTGGTGGTTTGCAGGCCAGCCACACCCCACAGCAGCCCAAGCAGAGGCCCTGATACCTGGGATTTATTTATCTTCTACAATTGAAACTTTGTTGCCTTAGCAGAGGCCTGGGCCTTCCAGGATGTGTGGAAAGCTTGGCTTCCTCCATCGCCAGGGTAACCTAAGCCTCCCTCCTGCTCTTTCTGCGGCCATAGCCATTTTGGTTGGGTTTATTTGTATATTTGCTCCTGATTGGCTTTTGGCCTGGCTTGTGGGTGTAGTGGAGGTATGGTCAATTTGCATATTACTGTTCTATTAGATAGGATATGTACGTGTTTTATATATATTCATATGTATGCATTCCAGTTAATGTGCACCCAATTCTATATCTCATTCCAGAACTCTTAATGCATTATTTTAGTGATCTAATTGATCTTATTGTTAATATATAGTAAGATTTATTTCCCAATTAAAAAAATGATGTATATATACAAAGTAGTTCAGATTTTCAGAAAAATATTTATTTCATCTGCAATGTTTTATGTTAACTCAGTTATCTATTTTATAGGTGTTTTAGAAACTGAAATATTTTTTCTTCTTTATTCCATAATGAAAGTCATCTTATCAGTAAAAGGAGTTAGAACCAAATCATTTACAATAATACTTGAGATTATACATAGTTCATCATTACTCTATTTTCTAGCAGTTTTAATCTGTTTGAAGAGAATGATTTTGTCATCGAAAACCTCTTATATTCATCCTTAAGATTGAACACAGTTCCATCCTAACCACTGTATCTAAAATATTTCACCTCTCTTGCAGGAAAATGACTTGCCCAGTACCATAGGATTATTAAATGTCATAGATGGTGAATCTGCACCATTTGTTTTCATTATTTTTTGTGGGGCAAAAGAAACAATAAGAAAATGGGCATGTCCAACATTTGATTTAGAAGAGCAAAGAAAAATACCTAGATGAATATTTAAAAACTAGTAAAAGGTAGCTGTTGGTGCTCACAGGGCTTATGTGATTTTATTTTGTCTATGGAAAAATGGGAGAAAGAGAAAGGGGGAGGGGGAGTTGTGCTGGGAGAATCACTTGGAATAGTTTTTTAATTCTATCCTTTGTTATTTATAGTTCTTCACTCATAACATAAAGGAAATTACTTTTGTCACTCATTTGTTTGGAGACAATTAGGACTTTGAGTTTGGGGTGAGTAGTATAGAAAAGAAAAGTAAAATAGGCTATCTTCTAGGATTTGAGAATTACACTGTAGACATAATTTGGGAATGGAAAAGGATGCATAAGACTAAGGTATAAATTGGCTTATAATTTTGTTTGATGTGTTTTCCCCATATTTTGAGAAGGAGTGTGATGTGGGAAATAAGACTGTAAAAATCTATCTATCCATCCATCCATCATCTACTTACCTACCTACCTACCTACTACCTATCGTCTATCTATCTTTTTCTTTCTTTTCGTAAACCAATTCAACACTCGTTCCCCAAGCACCTCTTACACTTATGATAACTCAGATTTTACAAGTGGAAAGTAGAGTTAATAATCTGAATGGTCTCTTATTTCCCTCAGGTATTGTGAGGGTGTGTGTGTGTGTATGTGTGTTTTAGCACTAATGAGAAAACTCCCTAGACTTACTTTAGGGTTCCTATGAATAAAGTCAATAGTGGTCATAACTGGCATGGGAATATTACTACCTGGAAATTAGATAGCATGTCTCCAGAGTATTCCATTTTAATGTCAGCATGGAATAGTAGCATTTTTTTTCTGATAGATTTTATTATTTTCCAAGTAACAGCATTATTTTTACCAACTTTAAGTAAAAACAAAATCTGGAGATGATAACATACTTTTCTAATTATATATAGTTCAAGTTGATTGTTTTAGATTATTTTTCAGTTTGAAAATATAATTGTCTCAGTAAAATAAAATAACTTTGATTTGACAGATTGAAGAAGTCAACATGGAATTTAACATTTGCCATAGAAAAATAAAAGTTTTTAAATTCCAGATTACTCTTAATAAGGAGGGCCATATAGTTAACTGAGTTGGGGGAAAGCATGTTAACTTTCTTTTGTACAGTAGATTTTAGAAGCATTTCTCCTTCTCTGTGTTTTCTTTTCTCAATTAATACAACACACGCAATGACTAGAATTATATCCAAGAAAGTTATAAAATAAAGTATCGGGCCCTCAGTCATATTTTACATTTTGGTAATTTAATTGTTGATTCTGAAATTAATGTACTGCCAACTAAAATGACATGGCCAAATTAATTACACTACTAAGATTCCACTTACTGTTTAGGACATTTACCTTGAAGAGAGATTTTTTTTTTTTAATTCCAAGTTTCACAGCTTATCAACTTTAGGACTTTGGTCCAGTTCTTTATTCTCATTATGCTTGAGTGTCCTGAATTGTAAAATAAAGTTATTAAGAGTATCTACTTCACAGGGCTGCAGAGAGAATCATTTGAGTTGCATGTAAAGCATAGAACAGTGCCTGGCACATTTTAAGTGAAAGAGCTTCATGCTATATGCCTTTTCTTCATAAATGGAATGCAAGTCCTTGGCCACCTGTATTTCTGACAGACTGACTGTAAATCAAGGGTTTGCACAACCTCTTTCTTGAGTTTGCTGATTTGTTAGAACAAGAATTCAGGACAGCAATTTATTTACTACTGGTAGCCCATCGCATGATATTATGCGCAGTAGGCCACCTGCCGCTTCTGCAGGAGCTGGTAGGTAATGCAGCGCACCGCAGGGAGCCGTGCTGCTTCTGTGGGAGCCAGGAGGGACCTGTGCAGGTTCTGTGGGAGGTGGGAGGGCTTCGTGCTCCTTCCGCATGGGGAGACCCGCCGTCTCCTCTCCAGCTCTGCGCATGGCCATGGGGGCTGTAGGCCAGCCCCCTGTCCCTGTCCGTGTCCACTCTGGCTCCAAGGGGCTGGCCCGAGTCGGGCATGGCAATGAAGCAAGCGTTCTTCCAGGCCGCTCACACTGACTGCTCTCAGTGGCTGCCCCCATGGGACTGGAGCACTCCAGCGGGGCTCAGAGAACTGGGCACTGCTATCTTGTGTCTTTGGGTGCCACCATCTTTGTGACAGAGTGATGGTTCATTTGCATATTACCTTTTTATTAGATAGGAGGATTACTGGCTTATTATAAGGATTGTAATCTCAGAAACTGTCAAAGGGAAGAGATACATATGGCAAAGAAGTGTTGGGGGAAGAGGGATAAGGGAGATGGCTAGGAGTTTTCAGCACTTTTCTTTGGTGTGTATACTAACTGGGATGCTCTGTAGATCTCCTTTTTCAAGAGTTTTTATAACCAAGTTCCCAATCCCCTCCCCTTTCTGGGAGTCAGGGGTGGGGCCGAAAGTTCTCACCCACTTACTGGTTTGCCTTTCTTATCAGAAGCCCAGGCCTGAGGTATCTAGGGGCTCCACCTGTGTCACCTCCTCAATATAAGCTCCAGGGTAATGGAAAGTGACCTTTGATGAATAACAAAGATACTACCACACTCAGGGTCTTCCAAGGGTCTTACAGACTCTGTGCCAGGAAGTAGTGACAAAGACCAAAAGGACCGTTTGTTAATAGATCTGAACTTGTGAGTTTCTTTAGAATCTGTGATTGGGAACTTAGTGCGCAAGTTATAAAGTTAGTATGTCTGGGATGCAAAGTTCAATAGCTATACATGTAAGAATATATATTGGAAGATTTCCAATTCTTGCATGTTTTATAGCTTTAAAAAATTAAACCAACCAGGATGGGTCAGTTTCATCAAGAGTGACAATTTGAGAATGGGGAAGAATATTAAATATAAAACAAACACTTTTTAAGCATTTAGGAATTCAAAACTATCAAATTAAAATACATCATGCAATAGTTCCTTGCAGCAGTTATGTTTTAATGTTGCTATAGATGCCAAATCATAGGCATTTTTACAAATAAGGAATTTTTTTTTTCTGTGTATGAGATAGATAACCATGAGGTGTCCGTATTTAATATTTAGGTGAGGTTTTTAAGAAATGCTAAATCCTACTCTCTTTTCATTCCCCACAAACTAACAATTGTTTGTATGTCATTATATAATTTCATGTTTTATTTGGATTAAATAGACGTGTTCTTACCTTCACTAGGATGATTATATCAGTACTAGGAGCCCAGCACACAAAATTCATGCACTGGGTGGTGAGTGGTTCCTCAGCCCAGCCTTCCCCCTCTTCCCGTTCCTCAGCCCAGCCTTCCCCCTCTTCCCCTTATCACATACTGGGAGCCCTCAAGGGATGTCATACTGAGGCACCTGGGCTGATCAGGGAAAGGCACCAGCCCCATCACCCCATTGCTACAACCACTGCCAGTCACCACAGCCTCCAAGGTTTTTTCATCAGCATGGACTCCAGTCCCTTCACCATGAAAAAATGACAACTTTCTTTAGGCATTTTCAAGATGTGTCTTTCATAGGATATGACCTTTCTTTCTTTCTTTCTTTCTTTCTTTCTTTCTTT
>JAAGEH010002531.1:22622239-22737873 GCA_011751065.1 Lasiurus cinereus
ATTATGTTTGTTACTGTTTGGATTTTTCATATATATATATATATATAGATATATATATATATATATATATGACTGATTTTTCACAGAGATAAAGGGAGAGGGACAGAGAGCTAGAAACATCAATGAGAGAGAAACATCAATCAGCCGCCTCCTGCATGCCCCACACTGGAGATGTGCCTGAAACAAAGTACATGCCCTTGACCGGAATCAGACCTGGGGCCTTTTAGTCTGCAGGTGATGCTCTATCCACTGAGCCAAACTGGTTTTGGATCCATTAATTTTTAGAGAATGTGGAAGAGAAAGGGAAAGACAGAGAGAAACATCAAAATGAGAGGAATACTTTGATTGGTTGCCTCCTGCATGAGCTGTGAGCTGGGTCCCAGCCAGCGAGGAGCCTGCAACCTAGGTACATGCCCTTCATCAGAATCCAACTGTACCCTGTTGTTGGCAAGCCTAGGAATTATCCACTGAGCCAAACCTGCTAGGGGCAGGATATGACATTTCTTGGCCCTCCAGCAGCAGAACTTCCTTTTTTTCTCTAGGAGTGTGGTGGAAAAACCCTAGATCACCTTTTTGGATTCTTATACCCAAGTTACCAAGAATATTACCAGTGGCATACAGGAAGCTTAGCCAATGAGCGGTCAGAAAAGGTATTTCCTCTGTAGTTCATACCAATCGCCTCTGATCTCTGGCTCCACCCCTGGGCAGGGGCCCCCCAGTTCCCGCCCATCACCAGCTCAACCCCTGTCAAAGTCTAAAGATTCAGGGACTGGGCAGGGGCCCTCCAGCTTCTTATGATCACTGGCTCCACCTTTGCCAGGCCTAAAGCCTTGGGGCTTGGGCAGGGGACCTCCAGCTCCCTTCAATCTCCGGCTCTACCACTGCCCAGGAGAACCCTGTCTCAGGCCCTTCCCAGATTGCATAGGTCCCAGAGGGGCTTACCTCAGAGTGACCTGGGTACTGAGAATGTTCCTGGAACCAAGGCTGTTGGGTGCCTACATATGCAAATTAACTGCCATCTTTATTGGGTTAATTTGCATATTCACTCTGATTGGCTATGAGTGTTGCAGAGGTACAGTCAATTTACATGTTTGTGTATTATTAGGTACTAGAGGCCCGGTGCACAAAATTCGTGCATGGCGGGGGGTTATCTGTCAGCCCAGCCTGCTCCCTCTCTAATCTGGGACCCCTTGAGGGATGTCCCTACCTGGATTGGGCCTAAATGGGCAGTTGGACATTTCTCTCACAATCCAGGACTGCTGGCTCCCAACTGCTCACCTGCCTGCCTTCCTGATTGCTAGCCTAATCACCGCCTAACCACTCCCCTGCCAGGCTGATCACTCCCTAACTGCTCCTCTGCCAGCCTATTTGCCCCTAACTGCCCTACCCTGTGGGCCTGGTCACCCCTAATTGCCCTCCCCTTCAGGCCTGGGTCCCCCCCCAACTGCCCTTCCCTGCCAGCCTAGTCACCCCTAACTGCCTTCCCCTGTAGGCCTGGTCCCTCCTAAGTGCCTTCCCCTGCTGGTCATTTTGTGGTAGCCATCTTGTATCCATATGGGGGCAGGATTTTTTGACCACATGGGGGCAGTCACCTTGTGTGTTGGAGTGATGGTCAATCTGTGTGTTACTCTTTTATTAGATAGGATAGAGGCCTGCTGCATGGGTGGGGACCAGCTGGTTTGCCTGAAGGGTGTCCTGGATCAGGGTGGGTGTTCCCTTGGAGCATGAGGTGGCCTGGGCATGGCTGGCCTGTAAACCACCACAGGGCCCCCTGGTGACCCAAGCAGAGGCCCTCATATCTGGGATTTATTTATCTTCTACAATTGAAACTTCGTAGCCTGGAGCAGAGACAAGCCTTCTGCTTGCACAGCCATTGAAACTTTGTTGCCTTAAGTGGAGTCCTGGGCCCACCAGGGTTTGTGAAAGCTTGGCTTCCTCTATCGCCAGGGGCAACCCAAACCTCCCTCCTGCTCTCTTTGTAGCCATAACCATCTTGGTTGGGTTAATTTGAATACTCTCTCTGATTGGCTGGTAGGCATGGCTGGTGGTATGTAGTGGAGGTGTGGTCAATTTGCATATTACTCTTTTATTAGATAGGATGATAACAAGTGCTATAATTGGGGAGGAAAGGTCAGTGTGGGATAGTCACTTCTAAAAGAAATAAAAATGGGAGATTGATGAAAAGAAAAAGACCTGCTAGAGAAATTGATATTCTAGTTAATTTGGGAGATGGGGGACTGTTTAAGTCAAAGAAAATGACGTGTCAAGACAGGTGACTTTTTGCAATCATTTCACTGTTTAATTTTAGCTAACACTCATATAACTCTTATTATGTGCCAGCCTTTTTTACAAGTTGTTTTCATGCTATGTAAACAATCTATAAGCTAGTTTTGCTGTTACTTTCATTTTTCACATGAGGAAACTGACAAAGGAGCTAGGAAAGGAACTTGCCAAGTTTATACAACCAGTGAAAAACCAAGCCCATGTGCAAGACAAGCAGCTTGAGTCTGCACTCTTCCATAGTGCCTGTCTCAATGGAAATGTGTCAAAGTAAAAATTTAATTAGTTATGCTAAGCATTCATTTTGGAACCCAATAAAACCAGTAAACTTATTTTGGAGACCAGCTCACAGTAGCTCAAATCATATAAATCACCAAAAACCCAGAGTGCCATTTATAATGAATCATAGTCCACAATAGACTAGGAACTCACTTCAACAAAGATTTATTGTCTCTCCCTCTCTCTACATGCAAAGTTCCCTGCCAGAACCCAGGGACATAAACAACAATTAGTTTAAGTTCTGAGGTTCTCAATTTTGTCTGTGAGGTGATATACCAACCAATAAGAGGATAAACAACTTATGACAAATACAATTGAGCAGACACGTGTCTGATATAAAGGTGAGTTTTCCTTATTTGCCTTTGATTTCAGAGCACAATGTCTAACACATTATGTATAAAATAAATGAATGAATGTATGAATGAATGCAACAATGTGCTATAAAGTGAAAAATTGCTTTCATCAATGTAAATCATGAGATATTTCATTAAAATAGGCATTTGGAGCCCTGAAGAATGAATTGGATTTCCCTAATGGAAGATCATAGAGTATCAGGATAAATGAATCTTGCTTAATATATAAAGGATGAACAAAAGCATTACATTAGATAAATAAATAACTGTAAGTAAGGATATAAAGTAATGCTAAAGAGTTTGGCTAGTGTAAGATTCCAAGAAGCATTGAAGAATGCACAAAGGAGCCTTATTCTTTCAAAAGTAGGTAATTCTTAGAGGCTTTTGAGCAAGAAGTGGCAATATCAGAGCTGCACTTTCATAAAATTAGCCTTGTATTGGGTAACTGAAGCCTGTAACAATGTTTTAGAGGCTAATCTGTTAAAGTGTGTTCAAATTAACAATGTTCTGAAGCAGATCAATAAAAACAAGAAGATAAGGAAACAGAAAGATGTGGACATAAGCATATATTGAATTTATAGAATGCTGCAATAGGTTTTAATGCTCTACCTACACTAAGAGAGGCGCACTTTGAAAATAAGGACAATTCTTTCACTTCATTGATGGAAATAGCAAATCTTTATTCTTACTATTATAGTTGCTGTGGTCCAAAGCATGCTTGAGAATGAAATATCTATGATACCGAAATATATTCAATAATGAAACATCTATGATACTGAAATATCCTCAATATGTTTTAAGAATTGGTGAGGCTTCCCTCAGGCATATGTCCCAGATATACAGTATTACATTTTAGGTCTAATTGCAAAAACTGTGGTGCCCTAACAGAGTCCCCAGAGAAAAAACTAAACAATGTGGAGTTTTTTGTTGTTTTTGTTTTTGTTTTTTTTATAAAGGACAAAACTGTGGACTGATTTTATTAAAGTCCTTTCTTTAAGTATAAATGAATAGGACATATTTTAATTTCTCCAGTTTTGAAGTCTTTGTTATTGATATTCAGTATCTATTTAGACAAAGTTAAATAGTGTGATGTTCAAATGAAACTAGATTCTGTTGAGAATGCAGAGATGAATTCTCAGTCTTTTCCAGAATCAATATTTTAAACAAAGTTATAATTCTAGATTCTGAGACCATACTCAAATACAGTTCACTTGCATATATAGATTCCCTTCATGTCTCAATTCACATGTCACTCATCTATCCCACCTTCAAAATACACACACACACACACACACACACACAGTGTAAAATGTTAGATCTAGAATCAGATTAGGATAATTTAAAAAATTATTTGTTTGGGGCTCCTTCAGAGATAATCAGGTCAAACTATTTAGGAATACATATGTCATGTGGCAAAGAACTGAACTTGAACTCTAAGGGAAGGTTAAGTAGTGGAGCAGAAGCAGTGAAGAATGAAGGAAAAATGAATATGACAAAGCAGAATGGAGAAGAGATGATTTATCAGAGGAGTTGTATAAGACTTTGTATCTCTTTATCTTCTTTAATTATACCTCAGAAAAATGAGTTTTACTCAAAGAAGAATATGTCACTAGCTAGAAACATTGTGGTAATTTTAAAGGATATGTGGAAGCATTTCATATCTTAAGGACACAAGTCATTATATCCACTTTCTGTTCACCTTATAACTTTCCTTTCCCTATTATAGATCTATCACTGTCCATACCCTTTATATTTCAACCTTTTCTTTATTACTCTCAAGTAGAATTCAGGGCAAAAACCAAAAAGACTTTAAGTAAATGAAAAGATGTATCGGGGCAGTAATTGGGAGGAGTCAAAGGAAAATGGATCAATGAGGAATATACACCTATATTGGAAAGAGGTTAAATTTCTAATCTGTGAGTGGGGAAAAGGACAAGGGGGTGGACATCAGGCCTAAAGATGACTGTGCTCTGAGGTGGGGAGAGACAGTGCTGGGAGTCCCTGGTTCACAGCTTCCAGACCTCGGGGGCTCCCTTGTTTCCTGGGATGAGAAGGCAGAACAGGACTGTAGGGTGAGTGTGAACCATACCCTGCTATTCCTACCTGCAGGATATTCACAGTTCATAGGTAAAGATTTGTGTCTGGGGCACAGACTCGGCATCAGAATTCATTGGCATTTCATGGTAAGTCACCTGGCACTGCTTTGTTCTTTTCTTGACTGTAATCATTTAGCTAATGAAAATCCCTCTTGGTGTCAGGCTTGCGAGGACCATTTCATAGAAATTTGGGCCTTGGAGAAAACAGAGCTCTTCCCTTGCTCAATTAGGGAGTAGTATTAACTGAGGAAGGCCTTTAGCTCTTTGACTTGAATGGACACCAGTGGACTAAGGATCTCCCACACCCCATCCAAACTGCTGATCCTCCCCTTAGAATTCTAGAACTTTCCACTTAGGTTTTCAACAGGCAAACTGCGGGTTTAATCATGAAACACGGCCCTAGATGTCTCTGGTGTCCCATAAGTGAGAAAATCTAGGGCACAATCTAGGTTTTTTGACCTGAAAGAAGTTGTTGTTTTTTTGTGGGCTTTTTTTTTTTTTTGGCTAAGATGTGGACATCTAACACAATTTTTTCCCCCATTACAAGCAGCTTTCAGTTAAGTTTTCAGAAAGACGTTGGTTGCTTTTTGAGGTCTTGGGGGGTAAAAGTGCAAAAGGTGTATGCCGGTGCTGCTGGTGCATGTCCCTTTCAGCTTGCAAAAGGTGTAGCAGGGAGTTGTTCTCTCCGAGCCTCTGGTGAATGCCCTGAAAGCTGCTTGCCAGGCCCAAGCAAAGAACTCTGAACAGCTGAGGGAAATACTCCTCGTGCCAGCTCCGGTGAACACACCATCCATCAGCTCTTTTGGGTTTTGCACAGGGGCTGGCTTGAGCAGGCCACAGTTGGTAATGAACTCGAGAAGTAAAAACCCACCCCTGGAGGAAGCAAGGACTCACCTAGCAGAAGTAATCCACTCTCCATTGAATGGAAGTGGACTCATGTTTTGTTGTTACAATCACACATTTGCTCTAATTGGTGAGATGTCCCAGAACTGCAAATTCAGTGTTTTATTTTCATTTCAGTTTATACATCTATATATTCTTAGATGCATGGATGTAGATATAGATTTCAGTTTGAAACTTGAAGCACTCAACCAGTGTTTACCAAGTGTACATGGTGCTGATGCTGCTTGTGGCAACTGGGGACCGTGCTACAATGGGCCCAGGAAATCTGTGCTCTTACAAGGCATTTTTCAGTGTCCTAATAGAACCACAGAAACTGCTGCCGGTGCATATAACTGCTATGTAGGGAGTGACAGAGGTACATCTTGGACTTCTTAGAGCAGCCGGCAGCCACACGCGCAGCTTGTCTCTGAAGCCAAGGAGGGTCTGATTAAATTCAGCCCACCCACTGTGAGAAAGCTCTCTGGCATCCCAGCTGCCATTCAGAATGTGAAATGTCAAGATGAGCCACTTCAGCATATTGTGGCAATGCAGCTGTCATTGAGATCTATCAGCCTCCAGAGGAAGGCATTCAAACAGTTTCCATGGTAGGGCGAATACAAATACACAGCTCCAGTCACATTTGAATGTGATTGCTTTTCAGCAGGATGGTCTGCACTGAATATGCACATTAATGGAAGTGATCCCATACCTCCTCTCATCTTTGCTGAGCATTTTCTGGCAGCAAACTGGTTCAATATTTCCCTTGATCTGTAGTTGAGAGGGGCATGGAATATTTTGATGCCATACAAATTTACAGTATGCATTTTTCCCCTTCTGTTTCTTCAATAGAAATAAAATTGCTATAGATCCCCAAAGGTGTTTCAGTGAAAAGTTTGGAAACCAGACAGACAGCTCCACAATCCAGATTTAAAAGATGGATTTCATTTTTATTTCTTGATACTGGACTTATTCTAGACAACGTTTTTATCTATGGCACTAACACCAAAATTTATACTAGAATTTGAAAATTTCTAACTTGTGACATGAATGTCAGAGAAGATCAGTGAATAAATTAGTGATTTTATAAGCATTTTCCTAATGGCGAATTAACATGTATGACCTTCTCAGCTGTATCCACATAGGTGGCAATAAATCAATTTTAGAGTAAATTTATATTTTAAGTTACTATTAAAAGTTTCTGAAAAATAGGAAACATGTTTGAATTTGGTACATTCTTGATAAAACTGGCGGAAATATGTCTCATAACAAAAATGCCTCATCATAGGAAGAGTTTTGTCAGGAATTATACCAATCTGCATTGTCAACCAACTGACTTCCTTTTAATAGCATAACGGAAATGAGAGAAACTTTGATTCAGCTAACAGTAGTTTTAAAAAGTCTTGCTATCCCCAATATTTTTTTAATTTTAAAGCAATATTGTCGACTGTATATTCTGAGACTTAGATATTAATTATATACCTATGAGATATTTGTTTGCATATATATTCTCATAGCAAACTAGAGGTATATATTTACATATGTGTAATTGCATATGTAAACATAATATGTGACATATAACAATGTATATTATATAGCCATACTTGATAATATACTTACATATTCATTTTATTAATTAGAATGAAATGTTCTCTTTCTTATAACATAATAATTTGTTTTACTTGTTTATCTCTTGATTCCAATAATTCGCTAATTTGGCAATTATGTTCATGCTTACTATGGAAATTGTTTAGTACATATGTGTTTCCAGTTTGTGTGCATATTAATTCAGAACTTGTCTATCCCAAAATACCTGAAAGCCACCACTGAACTTTGAAATAACCTTGAGGCTTTCACACATGTCATTTCTTCACTGTACTGTGACAAATATTTTCCCCCAAACACCTATCGTATTCCCCAGATGGCTTAGCAGTCATCACTGGCAGAGTGTGAATAATGTTTTAGGTTGAACAGATGTAAGCAATTTGTAATTTTTCCCCTTTCTAAACCAGCTTTGTTTTGATGAATCAACTGGAAATGGAAAGTTACGTAGAACTTGTGTTGAAAAGGAGCAGTGTTTTCCCACATTGGAATACGTGTATGTAATCATCTCTGAGATGTGGTAAAAGACAGGGAACAGGGCAACTGGCCAGACTGCGTGAGAATAAAAACAGGAAGATTATTACTTACCATTGCAATGTAGTTCCCAATTTCTTTAGTCTGTAGAACCACATATAGAGATCATTGTAGGTCAAAGCAACCAGACCTCAATCACATTTTGAAAAAAGGGTTTTTTTACTGGTATATATAGTATCTCATTGCCCATCTTTCTTTCTCTCTGGTCAGAATACTCTTCAAAGAACTAGAACTCTAGAAATGCAGAAAGTGCTGATGAAGTATTAAGAAAGAGGAAATCACCTATTCTTCTGGCAAGGATTTACTTATTCTGCCAAGTTAATTTTATATAAGTTATACTTATATTTTTTACCTTAATATAGTCAACTTAAATTGAGCCTTACTGGCAATTTCAGGGAATGCTCTCTCTAACTATAAATTAAATGCTCTTTTCTTCAAAGAAATGGTTTTAAAATTCTACCTAAGACAAATTTAATTCCATGGTTATACAAAGCACTTTTATTTATGCATTGATATTCCATTTGTATTCAATATAATTTATTTTCCTTATCATAACCAGTGGCCAGGCCTAAAAGGCCACTTAATGTCCAGAGTTCAGTCACTCCCTGCACTTCCAGAGCCTGTTCTGAACTGATAATTTTCCTGTTAGAAAAACAATCAGAGTGAGTATTTTTAGTTTTCCTTAAATTAAGGCCTATAAGACCAAACTAATTGACAATTGGTCTAGATTAGATAACTCTGAATTCTTGAACACTTAAGAATTTGGGAACTTCATATTCTACAGACAAAATTTAATAACCCAAACGTGAACTACCATAGCCTCAGTGCACTTCTTATCCCTGCTCATTACTACATTTCAACACCATTGACAAAGAGAGTTTAATGTAATATTGTAAAATGAAACGTCATAGGTAGACTTTATAGACCATTGTCACAGAAATTTTTAAACTGCTCTATTTGAAAATCACAGAATTTCATACACTTCCTTTGGAATGTCAAAATAAATTAAATAGTGCGACTCAAATCATCAAAAACAATTAGAATATTTATTATGCTGCTCCTACTGGCACTCCACTTCAGAATGCCACCTGTTTTACCTTCTTCAGCGAATAATCACTGGTCCTAATAAGGTGGTTAAGGATCTGATTTACCAGAGTCATGTAACAGCTATTTTGAGGAACTTAATAGGTATATTTTCTTATATACTTACGGAGCTCTACTGAATGGCCTACTTTGCTGTCTTTTTGTCTCTTAGATTCTTTGAGTTAACATTTTGCAGATATATAACTCATTTCCCACGCTGCTGCGTTTGCTTTCATACACTATTGCTAGGCCATGGACGAAAAGTCTTGTTTTCATGACAATACAAAATGAAGAACTCTCTGGACAGTTCTTACAGGGCGCCCCTGAATTGTAATGATTTGTAGCCTTTTTGGTGTTGCATTTCACTTATTCTCTTTATTTGAAAGGATGTATATTAAGATAGCAACTGAGACATTGTAGGAATGTTCTTATTAGTTAAGCAAGATCATGTGAGAGTCAGTATGAAATTTCTTACTATTTTAACCTAAATATTCTTATTCCAAAATGTAAATGTAATTTATTCTCCAGTAGTGTGTACTCCTTTTCTCAACCTGTATATTCCCCAGATTCATCTCTTGCTCTCTCCTCTCTAGGGATGTTTTGTGCATTCAGAAAGTTTACAAATGAAATTTGAGTCAGCATACAAAACAATAGTACATGAGTGTACTAACACAAGAAAAACAGATGGTCAAGAATACCATACACATGCTTTGTAAGGCAGCTCCCTCAGATTGCCTGTTTTCAGATATTTCCACTCCCCAAGTAGAACCAGTCATTAGACCAGTGATTTGAGAAGCTTTATTATGGAAATATTCCTCTTGAACAACAACAACAACAAAAAGCCATTTCAATTTCTTTTCATTTTAAAGAAAGAAAATGAAAAGAAATGTTTCACCCTGTTGGTAAGTTTGTTATGAAGTCTGAGTTAATTATCTTCATCAACTTACATTCTTATTCAAAGTGTCTGGGTAAAAAGTGTTGTTACTCTCATTCCTGAATTTCTGTTATATCAGTACAGCTAAAAGAAAACTAATAGTATGAAATAAATGGCTGTCCTAGACCAACTACCTCTAAATGTATGTGAATTTCATTATTGCTGTCTTCAGTTGAATTGCATAGTTCACATTCTAGATGGAAACCTATCTAGATTATTTCTCTCTGCCTATTAAAATATAATAAGTTTAAAAGAAGTAACTATAGGTTTTTTTGTTTATTTGTTTTGCTTTGTTTTCCTGGGTGATTTTTTAAGCCATAGTATTATAATGCAGGCAATACTTCAAATTCTTTAAATAAAAACAAGAACTAAACTGAACTGCACTCAAATTCACTAGTTGACTGTTATGTAGCCATGTGCATAGCTAATGTGACTGGCCATTCCTAATATGACTGCATCGACATAATATATTAAATTTCATATGTATATAAATTCACAATGAACTGGAAAAAAAAGCAGGGGATGAGGGCTTGATCAGATGTCAAGGGTGGTCAGATATAAAATGTAGGGTAATTCCTCCTAAATTAATTTGTCAGAATTCTTTTTTAAAAATATATTTTATTGATTTTTTTACAGAGAGGAAGAGAGAGAGAGAGTTAGAAACATCAGTGAGAGAGAAACATCCATCAGTTGCCTCCTGCACACCCCCTACTGGGGATGTGCCCACAAACAAGGTACTTGCCCTTGACCAAAATAGAACCTGGGCCCTTTCAGTCTGCAGGCTGATGCTCAATCCACCAAGCCAAACAGGTTTCCACAATGTGGCAGAATTCTTGCTAAAACGACTCAGCAAAGATAGACACAGAAGGCCAAAGTAGTGGCATACTTGACAAGAGGGTACAGAGGAGCCTAAATAAAGTTTGGTCCAAGAGAGAATATTATTCCTAGGAGTACAGTTGTTGCACCATAAGATAACTGAAGGTTTAACCTTTTGAGAAACTTCCATACCTTGTTCCACAGGGGCTACATCATTTTACTCTCAGTCACAAGCCCAGCAATATATGAAGGTTTCAGTTGCATCACATTCTCACCAACACTTAATATTATTTATCTTTTTTTATTATAATCATTCTTATTGGTATGAAAAGGCATCTCGTGAATTGAGTCACATTTCCTTGATGGCTATTAATGTTGACTATTTTTTTCATGTTCATATTGGCAACTTATATCTTCTTTGGAAAAATATCTATTCCTTTGCTCATTTTTAAATTAAGTATTTTTGTGTATTTATTATTGAGCTATAAAATTTATGTATTTTAGATGCAAGTCCCTTATTAGTTATGTGATTTGCAAATATTTTCACCTATTCTATGGTGGGTCCCCCCCCCTTTCATTTTTATGGTATTCTTTGAAACATAAACATTTTTAATTTTGATGAAGTCCAATTTATTTTTCTTTTATCAACTGTGCTTATGGTGTTATATTTAAAGAGGCTTTGGCTATGGTCATGTTACATTATTTCTCTATTTCTTCTAAGAGTTTTAGCTCTTAACTATAGTTTAGGATTCACCTTGACTTATTTTTTGCAGTGGGTATGATGAAGGGGTGCAACTTCATTCTTTCAACATTGAATTTTAACTGAATATTAAAATAACTGCAAGGAGCAGTTTTTTTTAAAAAAAACACATGAAAGTCTGGTTGTGTAGTACTGTTTTCACTTCCATATTTTTTCATTGTAAAGAATATTTCATAATGTAATTATCTTTACAGCTATATTTCTGATTATTTTATTTCTTCAGAAGTATAAGAGCATTCTTTTAAAAAATATCTACTAATGGTCTTCCATTCAGCAACTACTTTATAAATGTGCTTTATATGTTAAGTAATTCTGCTTAAAAATACGTTGAAGGGATTAGCATTAGTTATTGCTAAAAAAGAGAAAAGGGAGATTCCATGAGATTGGACTTGCATCAAATAAAGATTGACATTTGGAGGGGGGAAATAAGTATTTATTGACATTTGACTTGATGAAAAATATTATATATCAACCTTATAGTCCTTCAAACTTTATATTAAAATTTAAATTTATCCCTTAATTAATCATGTGGAGCAGTTGTATTTCTAGTGTTAGGTAGCTGTGAAATATAACACAGATCCCACAACCTGCCTCCCTGGCATTGCCTTAGCAATATCCCCACTTCTGTTGTTTGTTTGTTTGTATGTTTGTTTGTTTTTTAGCTAGAATCCCCATTCTCTGCTTACCGATGTCCTCTATTGAGTGATAAATTATGCCAAACACAAGGCAAAGGTCTGAATGTCAAGTCGCTTCAGCATCACATCCTCTATGGCAGGAATAAAAAGAGAGAATAATGACCTAAATTTAACTAACCTTCCCACATGCTATTATTTTGATACTTGCTGGGAAAGCTTTAAAAAACACTTTGAACTTGCTTATGGCTATTTTTTATTTTATTACTTCACTGGGCTTTGAGAAGAACTCTGATCTTTGCCTGAATCTTGTCTGCTTTGCTCGCAAGCATTCTACATTACTGAATAGATTAGAGACCACATTTTTGGTCCTTATTCCTTCTGAAATAGATTTTAGTACAATTCCTATCAGGAAGGTTAATGTAAAGTAAACATATATAGTTGAAAATAAATCAAGCATAAATAAGATCATCAGACCGTTAGAAGAGTTGTTTACATTTTGTTATTATAGTAAAATGGACTTTTATTGGGAAACTGTTCTTATATTGGTTGGGGAATGTGGAAATGTAATCTCTAAGTGCTTCCTTGGACTAAATGTTTATGTAAAGGAAACATTTGCATACCACTATATCATTTTCATCTTACAATATATGACTCATTTCTTTTTGCTAGGTTTTGGGAATATCTACCCCAGTTGATTTTAATTTTTTCTTTTTGGTTGATTTTAATGTCTTATAATAAATGATTTTATTGCTTCCTTTTAATTTTAATAAGAAAAATATAAGGTTTTTCATACTTGTTGATTTTTAAAAAGCAATCTAATAAGAAAGATAATACAAAAAAAATTAACCTCATTTTATTCCTTCATCATGCTTCAAAACCATACCCCTTCTATGTTGCTTATATTTCACCATTTGGATGTCACTACTTCCTCAATCTGACATTTTACATTATCAATTTCAGTTATCTTTCAGAATTCAATTTGGTTAAAAGAGAAGCTTATTAAAACCTGTGACTTTATATCCACTTTATTTTTTTGCCATAACCTCCATGTTCCAGTTCAAGTTTTTAAGCATTATCTTTAAGAAGTCTCAAAGTAGTTAGAATTCATTTATGTACTATAGTTATTTTTAAATTCTCCTTCACCAAAATCTAACTAACTTACAATGTACTTTTGGTGTAGTTCTTTTAAATTTACTCAGGTTTCTGATATGATAAGTAAAGTCCAAAGGATTCCTCTGTTTATTTTTGTTTAATTGTTCTCACGTCTCAACAAAATTCCATTTTCCTATGTGATATCATTCTCTCGCATTAGGTTTATCTTTGCAATTATAGTGAATAGTTTTATAATTTTTAGAGAATCAAAAATCAACTTATTATGAATATGTAAGTTAATTTTATGACCTCTAGTTAAAAGTATTATAGAGAATTAGAAATGATGCTAAACTTTCAGCAGGGGTGATTTTATCAACAACTCTATAATGTTATTGAAGGGAAATGCTGCATGTTATTTCAGATCACATATAATAAAATTATTAGTAGTGAATAACTATAAGCAAAACATAAAGTGTAGACTACCAATACAACTGGATGGACTTGCGTGTTCCTCAATCCAAATTCAGATTACTGTGACATTTTATAAATGACAGTTTTATATGTAGTGAGAAACCATATTAAGAACCTCATTTTATTGGTTGATAATGTGCCACTGAATAAGTTTAAGGGGTTTGCCCAGGATTACATAATTCGCTAAAAGTACAGCCAAGCCAAGACTGCTGCTTTTTCAGTGCTTTCCCACTATTAAATATTGTCACTCAGCAATTGCCAAGCCATGTGTGTTCTCCACATTTTTAACACTACAAATCTCCAAAATGCCAGCAAGAAGAAATTAAATAAACAGTCATTAGTACTTACTTTGTATCCAACATTGTGCTAAAATACCATGAGATGAAATAGCTTTATCTTTCTATTTTATTGCATAACTAGAGGCCTGGTGCATGAAATTCATACACTGGGGATGGGGAGAGAGGTCCCTCAGCCTGGCCTGTGCCCTCTCACAGTCCGGGACCCCTCACTCCTTACCACCCACCTGCTCACTGCTCATTACCGCTTGGCTCCCTGCTCCTTAGTGCTGCCATGGAGGCAAGAGAGGCTTCTGCCACTAACACTGCACTTGCCAGCCAGCCGTGAGCTCAGCTGCAATCTGAGCAGTGCTCCCCTTGTGGGAGTGCACTGACCACCAGGGTAGTTCCTGCATTGAGTGTCTTCCCCCTGGTTGTCAGTGTGGATCATAGCAACTAATTGTTCTGGTTGTTCCACCCTAATGGTCTCTTAGGCTTTTATTATATAGCTTAAATAATGTTAAAACTTCTGTATTAGTATGTAGTGAAGCTATTTTTACAGATATGCAAGTCATTCCCCTATCTTCTCTCTTTACAAACATGGCAAAAATAAACAACTATCTGGAAATTTCTCGAAGGCACATTTCTCTGACTTTGAATTTTCTTGTATAAATCTTATGGAGCTACAGGTCAGGAGGAATATTTTCTGTCTTTTCTGCAGTCAGTGGTATACTGGAGCTGGCTTGCAAGAGCTGATTATGTTATCTCTTCCCAACTCAGTGTTCACTGATGTCAGGTTAGAAGCCTGAAATCAGCTGTGATGGGAATATTTACACTTTGGAAATTGGCAAATGTTGCAGGTCTGTAATGGTCTCCTCTAATCAGTGTCTACTATTAAATATTTGCCAACATACCAATGTACTATGCACTGGTTGAGCAAAATTGGGCAAGTTATTTTAGTTTTTAAGCTATTAACTGCGCCTGTAAAGTAGGAATGCTAATATATACTATATCATATATAACAGAATTTTATAAGGTTCCTGTGAAAGTACTTTGAAACTGAGTTTCAAGTAGAATGACCATCACAATAGAGTTATATGTTCACTAATAAAATACATGACACTTGGTAAAACCAATATAGTTTAGATAGGTCGAGAATTTCTTAACACTGCATTTACACATAAACTGACTAGGGAACTGGCCAGATTAAAAAAAAAAAAGAAGAAATTCAGAGCTAAAGTCAAAGTCTGGATTTCTATAGTGGACATCAAATAACATAAACAGGTACCAAACAGAATTTAGAGATTATTGGAACTAAGGTATTAATTATTCCTACTCTTTTTCCACATGCAATAATTCCTCTGTGCCTCTGATGAATTAGGCTTAGGAAGGTGGATAAATATTTTCTGTATGTAGATTATGAAGGCTTCTGCAAAAAGAATTTTCTGTTTTCTTTTTATCACCTACTTAATACAGACTTCTATATATAAAGGGCTACCAGATAAAAATAGTTTACACATTCCTGCTTTCATTTTCATGACACTTCAAAATACTTTTTAAATCTGTATGGAAATCCCTACCCTTTGATACAGTGTCACTGCCTTCGGCATTTGCAGTGTGGTTAAGTAAGTTATATATTGAAACTCAAAAATCCTCTTCTGATTTAAATACTTTTGAGAGTATACTTGGGAAGAGTGGCTCCTATATATTGGTCAGCTCTTACCTTTGAATAAAACAAAAAAACCAAAAACCTTTGTGTGAAAAACATTACCAGCATCTGACTGTTAATCACCAAAACATGATACAGATCTTTTATTTTTCTCTATATGAACTCAATGTAGAAACTAGACCCTGGGATTTGCTATTTCAAGCTAAATGATCTTGAAAACTAAAGAAATCAATTCCTTTTTAGTTAAAATTGAAAATAGTATAGGCAGATAGATGTGGGCTTAAATCTTGGTTCCATTACCTACAATTTCCGTGGTCTTAAACTGGTTATATAATCTTCCCAAGCCTGGTTTCCTCATATGTGAAATAATATCTATTCATAAGTTTGCGGTGAGTATTAAGTGAAGAAAAAACAACAACAGCATAACTAAAGCTTTTAACACTATCTCTGGCCCATTGTGGATACTCAGTCGATTATTATTATCTTTGCTACTTTTTAATAGATCGCTTGTGTTTTTTACTCCTGAGTTTACTCCTAGCTTGCCAAATCACGTAAAATATGCCTCTCTGTCTTTTTGTTTCCTCACACAATAAGAAGATATAAGATCATTTTTTTGCTTCCCTGAAATAATATAAGGATTAATTAATTCATGGCGGACTGAATTATTCTCAGGATGTATAGTACTAAAAGTTCTATTTTTTTAAAAAAAAGAAATTATCACCTAACTTTCTTTTATGGCAAGACAAATCATCTCAAAATCTTTAAAAAATATCACTAACTTTACCAAAAGTTTTAAAACAAATTTAAGTTTTATGCACTTTAAAAAAAATGAATTTATGTTAATGTTGCATACTGCAGTCTGAGAATACATGAAAGGACTATTTGAATAGTTGAAAGCAGAATACCAGAGATATTCTAGTTCAGTATGCCCAGGATGACTGGTTTAAGTTTTAATTTAAACAGCCCCTACACACAGGTTACTCGAAAGAATGAACCAACATATTGACAAATATGTAGGACAGAATCCCTGTGTTGAGCATTTACCTTCTGGTGGACAATGTGCATCATAGCTACCTGTAGGCTGGTTGAATGGTTGGCCAGTCGGCCAACCTCTTAGGCTTTTACATATATAAACTAGAAGCTCAGTGCACCAAATTCAGGCACTGGGAGCCAGTCTCTCCACCTGGCCTGTGCCTCTTGCAGTCTGGGATCTCCCAGCAGACATCCCTCACACAATCCAGGATCCCTCACTCCTTATCACCCACCTGCTCACTCTTTACCACTTGGCTTGCTGCTCTTTGGCACTGCCATGGAGGCGGGAGAGGCTCCTGCCACCACTGCTGCATTTGCCAGCCGTGAACCCTGCTTCTGGCTGAGTGGTGCTCCCCCTGTAGGAGGTTGACCATCTTCCCCCTGGTGATCAGTTTGCATTATAGTGACCCGTTATTCTGGTCGTTCCGCTGTAACGGTCACTTAGGCTTTTATTATATGGATTATGTTTCTCTGGATGTGTGACCTTCCTATGATGCTCATTTGCCTGCTCTGCATTTAAATGTCAGGTACTTGAGGGTAATATGATAACCTCACTAACTCTGTGCTATGTTATAAGGTGCCTAGATCTAAAAATGTTGAGTGATTGTTCACCTCTGATATTATTTTTAAATAGGCCAATAATTTTGCCTTCAACATTTCTAACATTAGAGTTGCTTATTTGTATTACATATAGGAGGTGCATTTTGTCTATGAATAACCATATTTAAGTGGATTCCAGCATATCTCACCAGAATTAAGAAATGAAAAGCATCTGTTTATAATGTGCCCATGGAGTCACATTTAATATGACCTTTCATTCCTATATTTCTATATATAAGAAGCCAGCAACCAGAACACTGGAAGGACCCAAAGACTGGTTGCTATGACATACACTGTGGCCAGCTGGCCAACCTCCTACAGCCTCTCCCCATGATGGCTCCACCCCTGATGGTCCCCACCAACCCCATTGGTTTGCAGACCCTCCCCCCAGCCAGTCCTGCCCATGATTGTCTTTCCTCCCCCAGTACACCAACCTCCTGCAGCCCCTCCCCCTGATCTGCCCTGCCTCCGATGGCACTCCACCACCCCAAATGGCCCATGGCCCCTTCTTCCAGCCAGCTCCACCCCTGACTGGCCTCCTAAATCTGATCAGGGGCAGTGCCAGCCAGCCAGCCAACCGCCCATGGCCCTTCCCACAGGCCACTGGCCGCCAATGGGCCCTTACCCCATTCAGGGATAGGGACAGCTGGCTCATCACCTACAGCCCTACCCCATGGCCGGCTCCACCCCTAGTTGGCCCCCCAACCCAGTTGGGGTTGGGGCCCACTAGCCAATTGCCCATGGCCCCTGTCCCCAGCCAGCCAGGACCTGATCGGGCTCCAGTTGGGGTGGGCCAGCTGGCCAACCTCCCACCATCTCCTCCTCTCAACCATACCCCACCCATGCATGAATTCATGCACTGGGCCTCTAGTACAAATAAGATAACATTATATTATTGCCTGGTAGTTATTTTTTTCTCATCTTAGAATAAGATTAAAAACACATAATTTAGCATGACCTTCATACTGCCAAACTATTTCAAATCATTGGCACTCCCTGATGGAAATAATTTTTTTAAGTGTACAGTTCAACATTTTTTAATGTATTCAAAGATATTAACAACTGCAGGCTGAACCAGCTTCTTCAATGTATTCAAACTGTAGGCAAGGAATCAACATCTGGGTTCCCTCATGAATAAGTGTTGAATTAGTTGCAAATATATGTTTTATGTTGTTCTTCTATGGGTTGAGGCAATGTTTTTTAATTAGCCTTAATAAAATATGACTTGGACGATTGAAGTTGAAGAAATAAGTTAGTAAAATGCAGGTAAAACATTTATTTGGGTTTTTTAAGTTAAATATGAGGTTTTGAAAAACTATAAGCATAGTTTCAAATTCTCTTTATCCAGGAGATTACTTAGTCACTGGCCACTTACTATGCCTTCCCAACATATAACACTTTCTGAGAAGATTCTAGTCTGTATATAAATGTTTGCTACTAATTTATTTTTAATACAAGATTACACAACAATATTTACCTACATTGCAGGTACCCTGGCTAATTATATGACCTCAAAAATTAGCAATATAATAAAATAAATGAATTAGTATTCTAAATGCTTAAGAAATATATTTCTTCAGTAATCTGTATATTGTTTATATAGATACTTTTCAAATTTAATTTACTTCAATTCTTCATAGTATATATGATATAAGCTATGTTGTATATTTCTCTAAATTATCTCTTCTCTCTGTGTGTGTGTGTGTGTGCACTGTTGTTTTTTCCAGTTATTGGCTGACAAACAAAGTTCCTATCAAAAGACCCAGTACAGGTCTCCTCATGTATACACTTGCCACAAGATTCTGTGACGAAATTCACCTGTATGGATTCTGGCCTTTCCCTAAGGACTTGAATGGAAAAGCCGTCAAATATCATTACTATGATGACTTAAAATATAGATACTTTTCTAATGCAAGTCCTCACAGAATGCCATTAGAATTCAAAACATTAAATGTGCTACACAATCGAGGCGCTCTGAAACTGACAACAGGAAAGTGTGTAAAGCAATAAAGCACATTGGAAAACAGACAAACACACTGAATATGCACTTCTTTTCTGAAGATGCTTCCTAAGATCTGAAAATAGGATCCAAAAGAAGACTGAGTTTTAGCATCCACCAATTATCTGAAGGGTGATCAAAGACATTCATGAGAAATCCACTACCAGCTGATGAAATACCTGCAAAGTGCTCTAAAATTTAAATATGTTGACTTCAAGGGTCCTAGTAAGTGCCACTTCCACGAAGAACACAGTTTGAATGTATAATCAGTAGTGTTTACAAGATCCAACAATGCACTTGTCATTAGTTACTGAAACAAAGATGTTCATCACTGTCGGGCTGCCTCTGCAATGCCAAGCACATGAGAAGAGGAACAGCAGGAACACAACTCAGCCCTTGGGGAAATTAACCATCCTTGTCAGCAGATATGAAGATGGAAACTGAGCAGCGAAATACACAAGATTAAACAACTCAAGGAAATGCCTTCAGTTAGGACTCTGAGTCTGATCATGAGTTTTATGTTTCTATTTCTGTTTTTATTTGTCTGCAATCTTTTTTGGTTTGGGGTGTTTAGAAATCCTTTCTAAGACAAATATGAGTGAGATATACCCTTCATGTGTTCATTTTTAAACTTAAATTTTTAAAGAGTAATCACACAATGACTTTGTAAAAAAGTTTTATTTTGCACAACTCTTAGAAGGTACCAGCTAAACTGTACCATTAAATAATCTTGAACCATTCTAAAGAAAAGATGTTCTATGTCTCCTGAGGTGGTAATATTAGCCGAAAAAAATGTACTTTTGGTACCAAAGATTATACTGATGTTTCTACACAACAAACCATTTTCTTTTTGTGAAAATAATATATTAATGTGTTATTCTATTAATGTGAAAGTTCTCTCTAGGTATTTAAAATTTTCAAAACTCAAACTTTATTTTTATTTGAAGGAAGACTTGGTGTTTACATTTCATATTAATTCTGTGGAAGCACTTTGCCCTTTAAGAGTAAATGTTTGCCTGATAGGGTTGAAATGTGACTTCCAGTTATTTGATATCCCCCCCTTTATTCAAATAGAAAGTTTGGCATGTTCTTCATAGCATAAATTTTCTCAATGCAGAAATAACCAATGAGTTTTGCTTCCATAACAGAGATGATTCACTTTCATAGGTTTAACAGTGAAACTGTATGTCAGTATTTTGCACTTTGAATGAATTGAATTGACCAACATTTTTTCTGTGGTTAAATTTATTCAATGTTATCATATTAATATGTTTTCAAAGAAGCACATGGAGTTATTAATAAAGTGAGTTAGGATGTTGTAGCATGTAACAGAATTGATCAGTCGGCCTGTTTGCTGATAACTCATGCTACACTGGTAGTGATTCTGATGGTAACATGTTTCTTTTGAAAGCAGAAGTGCCCTGTTTCCACTTCTACTCTTGGTCTGAAACAACTCAGTTGACTTCTTGTTTTTTAGGCAAGGCAGTTTGAAGCAAGAATAGCACGCAGAGTATGTATGCTTTGTTTTTAGAAAAGACAGTCTGAATAAAAAAAGAATAAATAGCGTGGAGAATGTATATGAAATCATGAAAAAGGATATTCTCAGTACAGTTCTTAATATATTAATGATATATGGTATTATTTTTAAAAATATGTTAGAACTGTGTGATATGGGAGACTATATTTTCTGAGAATCATGTGACTCTAAGAAAACAAAATAGGATAAAGGAGATGCATAGCTACAAATGGATAGAACATATGTACTTTTATCATTAATCTTTTATCTTTTGGAAATTTAAAAAAAGAATTAGGCACATGTTATGAATGTAAAGTTGAAAAATCTAATGGGCTTAATAAATCAAAGATAGGTAGGTGATTTATAGAATCTTAATTTTGACCATTTGTGAATAATTGTTTGAGCAGCCTTTAATTGAATTCTATAGAAATTTTGAATTCACAAGTAAATCTTATATGTAAAATTAATCTCAGAACTTATTTAAAGTATGTCCTAAAAAGCATCAGCAAGATACCTTGCCATTTTTACTGCATTTTAGACAACTGTATTTAAACAATTTTAAGGCCACAGCAAAAGCATCACAGCCATTCACTGTTCTGTGCATTGAGTTTATCTCATAGATGCATTTGGTAGTGCCTTTTTAGCTTCATATTGCTTTGTTACCTGTGCTTTCTGTTTTCTAAATAATACGTTGCCCAGTTCTGAAAATATTTGGCATATAAAAAGGGCTTCAGTATCAACTGAGACTACTTTCGTTCATCTCAGGGAGCTTTCAGTACTCAAGAATGAATTCAATTAAGGCATCAAGTGTTCAAAGAATACAAACTGTACATGATCATTTCATTCCCTATCATAAACCTTCTATCCATGCCTCCCACTTCAAGATCTACTGTGGCCTTAATGGGGCAAGGAAATCACCGAAAGATGATGGCAAGAATAAGAAAATAATTGAGATTTAACCAATAAGGAGGCAAAAGCGATCATGATAAAATCAAATTATAAATGCATACTTGAAATACCTGCTTTTTTTCTTTTGTACTATTATATGTTCACAGCTTTAGTTCTTTATATCTGGCAATGCTCAGGCAGCTGATTGTGAAAGGTTCCTGTCCTCCAGAGAACATAGTTGTTACTGTGCTGTTGACATGAGTAGGCCATGGAAACCTGTTCATCATTACCACCCAGCCTGTTCTATTATTAATGTTAAATTGCTGGAATAAAAAATAAAGAATCAGTAACAGATTTTCTGGGCAACTCTAATCAATTATTCAGCCCACCGGACTGCTGAAATTATTGTGGAAGTTTTTCTATCTAAAAGAAGGTGCTGGGCATTCAAATGTATTTATGTATTGTGTATCATATGAAGTGTGTATCAATTGCTAATGGGAATTTCTACATATATGCTTATAGAAGCAATTTATTTCAATGACGCTATGCTTGCATTGCTGGTATAGTGGTGAGCATAGCTGCCTTCTATACGTTATGGGTAGTGTACATACCAACTAGTTATTAAGCTACTATACAGGAAAAAGGTGAACAAGATAATTTATTTCTGATTGAGCGAGTCAGTCACAACGCACACAATGTGGTATTTGGTTCATAAAAGAGTTGTTTTCACGTGGTTATTGTTGGAAGTAGCTATATTTGTGGAAGGGGTGTAGGAAGAGTTAAATAGAATTAGTTGTTACCTCTACAGGCGTGAAATTTCCCCATCAGACGTTATCAATATACCAATGTTTTAAAGATTGAAAGGAGGTTATTGGTTGTATTTAATGAAAGAAAATCCAAATAAAGACCACCTAGAAATAGATATTTTATCATATATGTGCTATAGATATATCTATATAGTACAAATAGACATGTGTGATGCACATATACAATGCTATATATGTGTGTTTGTGTGTATACACACTGAGTCTGGAATATACACACACTAGAATTGTGTCTTGCTAACATCTTCAGGGGCCGCACTGCGAAGCACCCTGGAGATAAGACCCCTGTAAAATAAAGAAGTCCTTTTGAGACTTCAGTTACTAACCTGCTTTAAGAGGTATCTACTTTATGAATTCTTTGTTGCTCATACCTAGAGTTACAATAAGGGTCTAGTCTGTCTGAAACTTAAATAAAAAGAACACTTTAAAATTAAAAAAAAAAAGTCTTCAAGCTGGCATTGTATTTGAATTGCAGTTTTCAGATGTGGTTTCAGGCTCTGTGTCTCCCATGTAAGTAGCACCTTTGAATAAACGTGGTTTCTTTGAGTAGGCAAAAGCACAAGTGGTTCAAATGTATATAGCAGGAAAAACGTTTACAAAGATAGCATTGCTGCACAGAATAATTGCTACTGAATATTTCTTATATAATTTGTGGAAATGAAAGATGAGGTTTATTCTGTCAAATTCATTCTGTCCAACACTGTTTTCCTATTGTTTATGTAGAGCAATTGGATGTTATTGTTTTATCATTTGTAATATTGTAAAATAAATTAAATCCTTTTTTTTTCCAATTTTCTCGTATTTCTTATATCCAAGCCCTTGGTTTTATTTTGTACATCAATATAAGGTCATAGTTTTGCTCATGCCTTTGTCTTCCCTGCCTCTCAGCTGCAGCCATTGACAATTGGACATTTATTTAAAGAGTATGCATGAGACTGAACAAGATCAAAAGCCCATGAACATTAGGAAATCCTTAACAATTTTATGGTGGTTCGTTGTGTTTGTAGTTGAAGGAAAAGAATGTTACACAGTACAGTCATTTCTATTCAATTTATAGTCCTGCTAACTGCTGTCAGCTGGTCACTACAGCTTTATGGCCAGAGAGGTCAATGGATTCTTACACACTGCACATTCTCAAGGTTTCCCTATGATCTGTGATTTTAAATTTGCTAGTTTGCAGTTCACTTCAGGAGATGATTCTGGAAAACCAAATGTTTAAATCCTCTAGTCTTTTTTTTCAGACTCTGCACTATTTTCTTCAGAAGTTATTATGGTCACATATGGTCACTTTTAGTATTCTGCAATTTTGAAACATTTGCTAGAGGCCAACAGTGAATCATGAATCATTAACAATGATTAATGAATATTGATCTTATTTATGTCTGCATAATTACCTTTTAATTTAAAAGATCCATATACTCTGGGGTCATTCCTCTCTATTCTGGGGATATAATCAGTTCTTACCATAAACCTATGAGATGTATATTGCAAATATCCCAGTATTAAGATTAGATTAAATGAGAGGTTGGTGTGACTTTTAAAGGTCACGCAGTTCAGAAGTGAGAGAATCAGTATTTGACCCCAAGTGGTCAGTCTAACTTCAGTGTTCAACTGTCTTAACCATCACATTTTTTATTGTTGAAAGTATTACAGATATCTCCTCTCTCCCCACCCCCCTCAGTGACCCCGTTCACCCCTTTCCCCTGACGCTCCATTTGCACAGGCGGTGCTGCCTCTTTTAAACTGGCAAGAGGTTTCCTGGGAAACTTAAGTTTGCAAGTAAGTTATTTTGCAATGAGCACTGCTCAAAAGTATAGGTGTGTACATAGGAGGGATATCTGATAAAGGCTTTAGGATAGTGTAATAAAGGGCCTCTGCCCTACATAGAAGAATAATCTCTAATGACAAGATGTGTGCCTTCTAGTTCAGAGGTTTTCCCCCTGGATAGTGATGCATAAACAATGCAAACTTTTGTTCCAAGTTTTTATATATATTTTTTATACAAGGTGGGTTACACATATATTAGAATCTGACTTTATGTATTACAAAATGTATTTATGATAGCAATTTTAAAGTCTAATTGTGAGGTTCCTGTATAAACATTTTGATTGAATTTGAGTGTTAGATTCATCTCAATTAGTGACTATTTCCAGAAATATCTTAAGGTTGAACTTGTGCAGATAGCTAAGTTCATCATTTTATATTAATTAAAAATAAAACCTAGTTTCCTTTTCTCATCTCCAAATTAAGGAGATTGCTTAATGATCACCCCTATATACGATCTTCATTGTGCACAAGCCCATGAAAGTTAATTTTTTTTCAGATATGGGAATAAAAATATTGTTCCACCCACTTAAAAAAGATTTTGATCACTTCATTAAGTTCTGAAACCTCAATAAACAAATTATGTGAAATAATTGAATGCCAATATAAATATCTCCTCTTTCTTTGCTTCTAGATTGCTGATTTCTAATTCAATCGCCAAAGTAGAATCTCTCAACTAAACACAAGAGAATACTAATCCAGGACATGCTCTACAAAAATGCCTCAGTGAATGACAATTCTGTATATCTCTCCCTTGGAGACTCAGAAAATGCACAACTTAAAAAAAGATTGGAGAAATTTTATAATATTTTTATTATTTAAAAAGTCATAGATAACTTTATATATAATTTCTGTAGAATATGAAATTATGTTCTACAGACCATACTTGGACTAGCACTTGCAAATAACAAACAAGAAAACAGGTAAGAGTTGCAGTTTTAGAAAGGCTGATGCTGACTTTATTCAGTGTTATCTTTTCCCACAGACCAAAAATATTGTCTTAATAATGTTTTCAAATATACAAATAATTTAAACTGGCATTTATTCTCTAAACTTTTTATTTTAATTTTTACATTAACAATTACTCTCTCTAAACTATTAATCATATCATGGCTAAAGTCCCAAAGGTAAACTTTATTGCTCATTTTAAGTAATGTACACAAATTAACTAGTGTTAAGACACTAATAGCACAGGAAGGAGATAAAATGCAATGAAGTGCTAATTTGCATTTCTAGAGCAACTCAGTATATTACTGTAAGCTATCCCTGCTGTCCGTCCGGCCCACCTTCCTCCAACCTCCCATCACCACACAGATGGGCTGTCTATGACCACATCTGCCAGTGCTGCCACAGAGTAAACACACTCAGCTGGTTGCAGATGTTTTCCAGGAGAGATTGCTACCACTGGAGTTGTTCCACTTTGGATTCTATGTTAGTTTATCTCCCTTATTGGGCAGAAGGTCATTGTGTTCAAATATATCATTTGTCTCTCAGGTACAGAATAGCAGGGTAGATGCAGGCTCTACTGTTTGATATTACCATGTACATAAATGTAGAAATGCTCTGAAGACTGTCCTACTAAGTCAAAATTTTTATTTTTTTTAAGTATGAGCCATTATAAGACTTTTTTGCTGAGCTCTTCAAGGTAAAAGAAAAATAGAGTCTCTGATTTTCTATGGTAATTGTTGCAATGGTTAGTGTTCTTGCAGGTTGTTATGATAAATTCTCAGTCTTACTTTATATCAATACTAGAGGCCTGGTGCATGAAATTCATGCACGAAGCGGGGGTGTCCTTTAGCCCAGCCTGCTCCCTCTCCAATCTGGGACCCCTTGAGGGATGTCTGACTTCCTTTTTAGGCCTGAGCCAGGTAGGATTTGGCCTAAACGGGCAGTTGGACATCCCTCTCACAATCCAGGACTGCTGGCTCCCAACTGCTCACCTGCCTGCTTTCCTGTTTGCCCCAAACCATACTGCTTGCTAGCCTGATCACCTCCTAACCACTTCCCTGCCAGCCTGTTTACCCCTAACTGCCCTTCCCTGTAGGCCTTGATCCCCCACAACTGCCATTCCCTGCAGGCCCAGTCACCCCCAACTTCCCTCCTCTGCTGGCCTGGTCACCCCTAGCTGCCCTCCCCTGCAGGCTTGATCTCCTCCAACTATCCGCCCTTGCAAGCCTGGTCCCTCCCAACTGCCTTCTCCTGCTGGCCTGATTGCCCACAATTGCCCTCCCTTGCAGGCTTGGTCCCTGCCAACTGCCCTCCCTTGCTGGCCATTTTGTGGTGGCCATCTGTGTCCACATGGGGGCAGGATCTTTTGACCACATAGGTGAAGTCATTTTGTGTGTTGGAGTTATGGTCAATCTGCATATTACTCTTTTATTAGATAGGATAGAGGTCTGGTGCACAGGTGGGCACCAGCTGGTTTGCCCTGAAAGGATGTCCCAAATCAGGGTGGGTATTCCCTTGGGGCGGGGGGGTGGGCTGGGTGAGGGGCCTGTGGTGGTTTTCAGGCTGGCCATGACTCAAGTAGAGGCCCTGGTATCTGGGATTTATTTATCTTCTACAATTGAAACTTTGTAGCCTAGAGCAGAGCTGAGCCTTCTGCTGGCACAGCCATTGAAACTTTGTTGCCTTAAGCGGAGGCCTTTCCCTGCCAGGGTGTGTGGAAAGTTTGGCTTTCCTCATTGCCAGGGGCAACCCAAGCCTCCCTTCTGCTTTCTTTGTGGCTATAGCCATCTTAGGTGGGTTATTTTGCATACTTGCTTTGATTGGCTGGTGGGCATGGCTGGTAGGTGTAGTGGAGGTATGGTCAATTTGCATATTACTCTTTTATTATATAGGATACCAAGCATTTATTAATGGAATCATTTTATTTAATTCTATAGACACTGATAGCATGTTTTTCTTATGTAAGTTTATCATTTCACTTAGTATGATAATTTATTGATGATATGTAAAATCTAAAAATACTTCATCTTATAAATGGTTACATTTGTTGGCCTTTATAAAGTAATACTAACTATTAGGCACTCAAATAAACATGAGGAATATCTTTCTGCATGGTATGTCTTCAAAATTTAAATAGAACAGACATACAAGAAAATAATCATATGCTTTGGTGACAAGTATTCTATTCCCAGAGTGCCAGAGAATTAAGGGAGCATAGAAGAGGCCAAGCAGATGGCACAGGCTGCATTGAGCAGGGTTTACAGTCAGGTGGTAAATATTCATTAAGACAGAAGACACAAAGAACAATTCCTTTAGTAATCTAATCAGCAGGGTTTGAGAAATCATTATCCTAAAAAAACACTTTCTGCCCCCGTGCCTGACCAAACTTCCCCCAAATCACTGTTGAATTACATGTTTAAATAAAACTGAAGTACACCCTAAACCAAACACTTACCACCAAGACCAAATAACTGCCAACCTATTGAATGATCTGTTGTATAAGACTCTCCACTTCCAAATATCTGTCTTAATATTTACTTTGTGCTTTCAGCTGAAATGAAAGCACCATAAAAGAAAATGTCTTGTACGTGCTTCCAAGCAATGACTTTAAAAACTGATTTATTTCTGTCACTTCAATACATGTTCCCAAATTATAACTTTTAAGTTTGATTTTGGGATGACCCCAAAATTTGAAAATCTACCTGCCCAAACTTTCTAAGATATAGAATACTTTCTATTATTCTCATTCAATGTCTACGGCTTCTCTCCCTTCTGCCAGCTTTTTCTTTTATGACACCTACAATGTATTTCTGTAGGATTTTCTCTAGTCTTTTATCTCCATAATTCTAGAGATCTTATCTCTTCTGATGCTTTGTAAACTGGCAGAGGTATAAATAAATAGAGATAATAATAAAATTAAGGACTTTATTCATAGAAGAATATGCACATTCACATTACTTTTATAGTTTAGATCCCCTTAAGTGCAAATAGTCCATTGAGCAAATGGTTGCAGGAAGCAGAAGGAAAGAACCAGGAAAACATAGACTGAATGTCTGTGTCCCTCCAAAATTCATATGTTGAAGCCTGATCCCTAATGTGATGATATTTGGAGGTAGGGCCTTTTGGGAGCTGATTAGGTCCCGAGAATGGATTAGTGCATTTATAGAAGAACCTTAGGTTGCTGCCTCATCCTCTACTACACCATGTGAGTCCACAGCAGGAAGATGGCTGAAGTTAAACCAAGAAGGAGGCTCTCACAAGACATCAAATCTGCAGGTGCTTTGATTTGGGACTTCCCAGCTTCCAGAAGTTGTTATCAGTCACCTAGTCTGTTATGTTTTGTTATAGCAGATTGAATGGACTAAGACTCAGGGAAAGTATAACAGGAAAGGAGAGAAAGCTTATATAAAGATGTGTTTTCAAATTGACTGCTTCTATGGATACTGGGTGCTCAATCCCACTTGGACTATTTGAGGAAATGTATACTAAGGCTCTTACGATTCAAGAGATATAAAGAGGAAGCAATTACCCACCAGACACTCTCTTTCACTGAGAGTTTTCCTATGAGTCATAAATTTCTAGAACTTCTGTGTTATACATGTGAATTCTAAGCTAGCTCACACAGCTATCCCAAATCATATACCAGGGACGTAACCAGCAGTATACAAGGGAGGCAACACAGCTTGATAAGAGGAACAGCCTGCGCAGTATTGTTTGCTGAGTCAGTGAGTGGAATTAGAGGTGAGGCAGAGAAAAAAAGAGGTAGTGCACAAGGTGTTTAATATGTAATTCTAGTGCACCATTTGCATGTTAGTACCCCCTGTTAATGCCAATCACTAACAAACTCTCCAAATTACTAGATTGCTATAAACTTTACAGAAGAGTTTGTATATGAGGATTATTTTGCAACTGTAGTCCCCTCAACTGTGAATCATTGTGAGTCATAAATTGTTATTCATCATCTCCATTCTTAGAGTCACCTCACTTCAACTAGTGGGGATTTCTTCCTTAAGAGTGATCAAATACTGAAGGAGTCTGAGCACTTAGTTGACTTGTCTATGGTGGACTTTGATTGCTGAAATAGTTCACTCAGATTTATTTCTGGGACTGAAGCATCAAGAGATACTCAATGAATGTTCTGGGTCTCAGAATTCCTCTTCCCTTTCTTCATCGTATATCATCAACTATAACTCAATTACCCCTCGCAGTATGATAACTACTGTCCTTGCTTATTGGCTCACTGGCATGAGCAGCCCAATTTGATAAGATAGGAATCTTAGCTTCAAGTTCAGTGAGATCTTTATTGTGACCCCTTGAAAAAAATATTCTATCAAAATTTATAACCTAACAGAGTCTAAACTATAAGTATAGGAAACAAATTTCCAAAAGGTTTACAGGAAAAAATGGAAGAGAAGCTAATAGTACTTTTATTAATTAATTATGAGACTAGTATTTTAGATATTAGGGACACAGCATCATGTATTGACTATTATTTTATTGCATATTATACATTTTAAAGGACATATACCAAATCTGCATTGTGCCTTGGTTCTGAGCTGCAATTTTACTGAGTAGTTAAGAAGTCACTTCTTTATCATATTAGGTTAGCACTTTGTGGTGATCAACTGTGTAGTGAGACAAGTAGATTCATTCCATGGTAATGGTAATGCATCCATTGCCTCACCTTGTTTGCCATAAAATTGCTTTGTTAGTCTAAGAAAAATTTGCAAGAGCCAGTTCCAGTGCATTAGGGATTTAGTAAGAGCCTGATGGTAAGGTTGGCAGAAGTATTATCTATAGGAAATCAAATTGATACCCAGAACTATGTCAGTTCTGATAAGGTTAAATTGTTGCCTCCTCCAGGGTTGAAAGGGTGTAATTCTAAAAGGTCCAGAAATTTCACTTTGTATCATTTCAATGTGCTTCCAAATCGTTCAACTTGAATCTATACCATACTGAGGACCTACATTGATTGCTGTCATTGACAGTTTCTACATTCAGCCTTGGCAATACCTAATCCAGCCTTAGGGAGAGGGAACCCACACTGTTGGGCCTATAGATAGTTTCGTCTTGGCCTCCATGGACAACCTGCTCTGGAGCCTGCTGTACAACACAGTGCTGGCTGAGAAATGAGCTGACTGGCATCAGTAGGAAGGACCATCTTGTCCCCCTAAGTGTTTAAAATTCTCTTCTATAATAGGGGCTCTTTGTCTCTGTCAGACCTTAATGTGAGGCACAATAGTCCATAAACTTTGTGCCTTTTCACCAAATCAGACTTCTTTTTTCTAGTTCCCAATCATTACTAGTCTAGGCCCCAATTCAACTAGTCAAATCACTTGCCACTTTGATACAAAGTGAAAGACCAAAGAGACTACTCCCAACTCTGCTCACTGGGAGGATTTCCTCTCACCGGGTCCTATAGGATCACACCTGGATGGGGCTGAAGTATAGCAGGTAAACATTTTTCAGCTTACATCAATTTATTAATGTAACCATTTGAGACATATTTAAGAACCAGACCTGAATTACCCCACTCTGTCACTTGGTGCTATGGAACCTACTACAAGGACATAGATGGGAACTGGGGGATAAGCAATGGCCCAGTAAAAGTCATTGTCATGGAATTTGGGTCTTGTATTTGTATAACTTATGTATGTACCCCAGAATGACTTAGTCTCAGTGTCACCCAGTGTATTCAGATGGTATACCTGTGCCCTATAACAGGTATACAAGAAGTAGTAATTTTAAGGACAATTGGTTTGAATGGTATTGTTAAGCACCATAAATGATGTCCTAGAAAAATATAATGAATAGCTATTGCTAACTAACAGGCAATTGGAAAGCAATATGATACAGAGAACAAACTGATGGTTGTCAGATGGGAGAGGGATATGGGGATGGGTAAAAAGGTGAAGAGATTAAGAACAAATTGGCAGCTACAAAATAGATGTGGGGATATAAAGTACAAGATAGGGAATAGAGTCAATAATACTGTAATAACCACATATGGTTCAAGTGGGTACCAGAGTTACTTATATTCATAAGTAATATAAACATCTAACATTATGCTGTATGCCTGAAGCTGATATAATACTGAGTGCCAATTGAAATTAAAAAAAATTAAATTACAAAAAGAAAAGCAATATGAAAAATAAAAACAAAAACAAAACAGCAACTTCTTGGGAGCTCTCACAGACATATTCTTCCTCTGAAATGGGAAGGCAGAGCAGGCTAAGGACCAAACCAAAACATCATCTGAATAGTTCAGCTTCAAAGAAGGTGAAACTCTCAACCATGAAAGTTTAATTTATCAAAATAAGGGCCTTGGTTGGGAAAAAATCAGGTACACATGGGTTGACAGCTCCCAAAATATTGAATTCCTAGAATGTCCTAAACTACTTTTAAAGCTAATGACTATTGATTTGGGCAATGCAGCTCAAAACATTCCTCCTTTGATAGATTATGGGAAGACATTCACAGTCGATAATCAGATTATGTCTATTCAGGAAGGAGCCCAGGGCTATAGATAAAAAGGCTTGGTCTAGAACTGGCTCCCTCACTTATTTGCTGTGAAATCTCTGATTTTCAAATTATCTATTAACTGCAGTGAATAAAACCCGCTTAGAGCCTGACATTTATATATGCTAAGATGTGATCATTGATAGAAAATAATTTTAATGGTGAGAAGAATTTGTAATGTACCGTGGACTGAGGATATTACAAAAGTTGTAACAGAACCAGTTTCTCATTACAAATAAATGATAGAAAACTTAACATATATTCCCAACTAAAATATAGAACCCTTAATTTTCCATAGTAATTTCATCATAAGTTTATATCATTAATATTATATAGTTTATTATGCATGGTTTAAACTCAATAAAACAGACTCATAATCTATATATCATTTTACCACTGGATTTTTTGCTTAGTATATGTATGCCCTATATTGTTGTTGATGCATGTAGCACTACTTGATTTGTTTTCCCTACAATTTAGGATTCTGTAGTATAAATGTAAATTTTTTAAATAATGTCTGTGTGAATACTCATATGAAAAAATGATCTCAGACAACATCCAGCCTCCAGCATTCTAGAAGCAAAGCTGAAGGCCCTCTTCATGTGTCAAGATGTATTCCATGTGCATACCTGTATCTTAAGTCAAAAAGTTCTGTTAATTACAGATTGATCATTCAGGTAAACATTTTCCTTACCAAAGCATTTAATTCCATTCACTGCAAAAGAAACAGGTTATCTCAAGAATCAGATGCACTCTGAGTGACCAGGACTCTGACTGCACTAAATGATAGCTATTATAGATCTAAATGTAGTTTTTCATTACTTTTTCTTATCAACCCTCATCAGCAACTTGTATCTTTTTGTCTCCTTAATTGCATTTATTGACACCTAAACTTTATACACCAAACAGTATGTTCCAGCCATGTTAAAGTTTTTCAGAAACACTCTATTTCTTTTTCCTCTGGTCTAATCCTTTTAGCTAGCACACCTTTCCTGAGTCTTTCTGGTTAGCATCTATTTATCAATTGGGTTTCAACTTAACATCAATCTATATTTTCCATATCAAAGCACTGTCCAACTTTCTTTATTAAGGTATGTACTTGAAACATCAATGTGAGAAAGACACATCTTCCCAAGCAGGGATCAAACCTGCAACCCAGGTATAAGGCATTGACTTGAAATCGAACCCAAGATCCTTTGGTCTGCAGGTCTAGCAACTTCTTATCTAATTTTTATCTACTTTGAAAAACTGTTTAAAGTTTAGGGACAGAGTTTATATGTATTAGTTCTATCTGGTATGTCTACAATGCCTCTTACAGTACCTAGTACCTAGTATATCAATGATACTTTTAGTTGAATGTATTATTTAATTTTATGGTAACTCATTGATCCAAAGGCACATGTATTTTAATATTCGATCATCTCTAAAGTCAGAGTGCTGTTTAAAATTTGTGGTGCTTATAGACTGTTTGGTTTTAATTTCACCAAAAATAATTGAACCTTATAACTGAGGATGCATTTGATTTTATAAAAACATGGTAATTTATAATGAAAATGCTTGAAGTTTCAAATTATCTCCACACTGTATAGTTTGACATTTAATAAATAGTAAGTATGCTATTAACATGAACATGAATTAATTATTAGCCATCAATTAGAGTTGACTAGATATTTTCTTTCACATTTGTAGTCTCAAGAGAAGTTGCTGAACATTTCTTTCATGCAACATTAGCTTGTTCTTATACCACAAATTGCTACAGCCCAAAATCTGATCAGCAGGATACTCAAAACATATTGTTGGCAACATTATATGATAATACCATTATGCTATCCACAACGGACATCTATTCAGCTTGAAAGAGGGACCTAGTTTAACTCCAGTGAGTTATAGAATTTAACCCTAAAAATTTAGTGTCCTTCCATATAGAAAAAGTAAAAAGAACAGTTATGTAGTAAAATAATTATAAGAAGTAAAGTAAGTCTCCAAAGTCAGTTTATTATTTTTCCTGTCTAATTTATTTCACTTAGCATAATATCTTCAAGATCCATTCATTTAAAAAACCCAAACCAATAATTGTGACTCCATCAGGCTGTCTGTCTTTCTATTGAATAATCTAGCATTGGCCACACCCACAAACACTGTGTCCTTTTTATGTGGAAATAGAGAAAATATTTCATCATGTGTTTATATCTAAGCTCCTTTATTTGCAATTATGAGTAAAAAAAATAAATAGAAACTATGTGCCTATGATGCAGAATGGGTAGCATTTCATCCGAAGAGGAGGTGCTTTGGGCTCGTTTGGAAGAGAATAGTGATTCCATATGGACCTCATAGTTGTGCCAAGACACAAGGGCCCATGGCAGAGCCTTGTTCTAAAGTCCAGACCTTCAGGGATCAGCAGGAAGGAAACTGGTCTCCTTATTCTAAATTGTCACTGCTAAGCACGTGCTCCCTCCCCTTGGTTCCCAGGCTTTCCTGAAGGATCAGACATCAGCCCTGATTCTGGACACAGAAACATAGGCTCCCACCCACTTCTTGCCCCCACCCTTGTGACCTACTTCCCCAAGGGGCCTATTTAAATAGAGATTTTCAGGATGAGAAATATATCTAGATTTTCTGGGTGCAATTTAGGCCTCATTTATATTGCTTTAATTCCAGTGTCCATCAAATGCTCATATTTCTATAAGTTAGACAGTATGAATGTTAATACTCCTATAGGTTTTGATAGTCTGAATAGTTATGTGACAAAATATAATACAACCCTCTTTCCTGATTCAGGGAGAAAGCTGAAGTCATGGGTATTAGCCTTGTTTTGAACTGAAAAGAGTAACTGTCAAATAAATCTGATGCTAAAATAAAACTTATATATTCAAGTAGTGAAAAATTTGGATGTGAAACTACTAACCTTCTCATCTTACTCAAACATAAAGTCAGCCCTAACAGTGGCCCTCCATGATCTGCAACACGGAACCACTCTCAGACGACGATTCCCATCCTTCATTCCACGCCAGCCACACTAGCCTCCTTGCTATTCTCTGACATACATTCATGCATGGCTCAGGGCCCTTGCTCTGCTGTACCCTCTTCCCAGTGCTTGCTCCACCTCTGCATGTTTTCATGCCTCATTTTCTTTCCATCTTCTGTTCTATTTCCAAATATCACATTCTCTGTGGGTCTTTCCAGTTTTGTTTTTCTCCTAATTACTCATCACTACCTGATATCTACATATTTACCTAGTTATTGTCTATTTCCCTTTGCCAGATAGTTAGCTTCCAGAAGGCAGACAGTCTTGCTTCTTTATTCAGTCCTCTATTCTCAACATTTAAAGCTGCGTCTGACAGAGTAGTTCTCAAAAAATAGTTTTGAGGGAAAGAAATATTCAAAATATATGAAGCCCATGAGTTACCAGGATATTCAAAGTCTGTCAGTTTTATTGCCAAGCATATTAAGTTCAATTTTTTGTATATTGGAATTCAGTGTAACATTGAGTATTGATTTTAAAAATCTAAAGTTGTAAATTTAAAACTGGGGAGCTCACCTTTTATATTCTCATAAATTTCTCATACCATAATAATAAATTAATTTCAGAGGTATCATTCATTTACTTTTTACACTTTTTAAATGAGTTATAAAATGCCTCTTCTGTGTCAAACATTGTAAACAACCTCAATTTGGCTTATCATGAGTCACCTTTTAAAACAAAATAACAATCAGTAGACTTCCTGATTTTAGTTATAAAACTTCATTATGCAAATAAGACAATAAGGTATTAGTTTACCTTAGCAGTGCCTTTGTTTTCTTTGTTCATAATGTCAGATATCTATAATAATAAAAAGGTAATATGCTAATTAGGCAGGACATCTTCCGGACATCCTTCCTGATGAAGCTAGGGCAGGTGGGAGGCCAGCCCAGGTTCCGGGTGCCTGTGGGCAGCTGGAGGAGAGAAGCCTGGGTCCCAGGTGTTAGATGGAAGCCAGTGCCAGCAGTTGGGGGAAGGAAGGCCTATCTTGTATGAATTTTTGAGCATCGGGCATCTAGTGTTTCTATAAGTCTCTCTAAGACAAGGGGTCTTCTCACTTTTTCAATAGGCGTTCTCCTACAGGGTAGAAGATAGGCAGGCTTTCCCAACTTGGGAGAGGGTACTGCATCTCACACCAACTGACACATGAATGGAAACCTGTGCCCACCCTGGAAATTTTGGGTGTGTTTCTTTTGTAGTTTTAATTTTATTATTCTAGATTTTAAGTCTCCATTGTGAAAAGATCATATATTTTTAAGTAATATGGATAAAAGTAAATTTTTCAACTAGAACCAGCTATGAAAATTATTTTCAAGACATCACTGAATTTAAGTTAGAGTGTGTCTTAGAATAGGGGAAAATAAAGTATGAGGAAGAAAAGTAATTTTTTTATCTTTTTCAAGAAACCTTATTTTCTTTGGACAATGCTTAGATTCAGGAACGCTCCAGAAAGTTTTGAGGGGAGGAGGCTAGGGTTGCCCGTTTCAGGTGAGTGGAAAAATGTTAAAATTTAATCAAGTTTGTTCAGCTATCCTTGGCTGAATGCTAAGTGGCTCTGTGGATCATTAAAAATGAGGGCAGGAGTAGGGTAGGGTGGTACTTGACTATAATAAGTAAATGTTAGACAAACATAGGTATATTTTTTTTCGCCAGTTTGCAAAAATCCTTAAAATGTTAAGGTGAGCAAATTTCTTTGAGATATTCATTCTTGAATAACAGATTAAAAAGTATCCACATCAGTTCTTCAACCTTCCTTTGCCATTTGTACGTGGAAGTCGTTCACAGTAAGATGATTGTACAGTAACATACGTGAAATGTCAAACCTTCCCGTCGAATAGATAGATATATGACATTATAATTACTGCCAGCTAGACTGAGATGCAGCTCTAGTGCGGGGAGTTAAGAAATCAGTGTGATGCTATTGATGTTCTCTGGTACCTCTGATTCAGTCATGTTTTTCTATTATCTATTGCTCGGGGAGGCGGTTAGTTCCAGGAGCTATGCTGTTTGTGGAATAAAATTAAAGTGTCCCCATCTATTTCTAATTAAGATTAAGAGAATTCTTTGTCATGTTGAGTGTACTTAGGCATAAAATTACAATTATTTTGACATTAAATTCTCATTACTGTATTTCTCCAGTGTGATCCTTTTACAGATATTTGTTGAAATGCTGACTGACAGCAATTTCTCTTTAAATGCCATTCCCTTGCCTACTTTTTCTTCTTTCCTCTGCCTTCATTCCCCCACCACCACCCCCTACACACCCTGCAGTACCAACCTCATCTGTGTTATGGGTTTTGAAATTCTTGCAGGAAGGAACTAAAAACAACACAAAGGGTAAAATTATTTCCCCACTGGTTTATGTAAGATGGAAAACGAAGACAAGGAACAATTGGTAAAGTCACTGTCACACTAAACAGGTTTCTGAGAGCCCATTTCAGGTGTGGGGAGGCTGCTAAGACAGCAGGAAGAGGCATTTGCATTGTCCTGTGGGGAGGAGCCCGGGCAGTTCCTCACTCCATAGCTGCTCTGGGTAGTGCCTGTCGGTGGGTATGTATGAAAGGACCCAGAGGTGTAAACCCACTTCGCCTTCAACCTGCAGTCAGGTGAGTGTTGAAGCTTGTAAGCAACTCAGACAGATTTGAGTGGCTGGAACCAGCTTCCTACAATGCCACTGAACTTTTCTGCCTTTTGCTTTCCAGAAAAGCTGACATGTACAACCTTGGACAATGGAGCCTGAAAGGAGGCATGCTGTCTTTATTGTCACTTTTCAAAGTCCCTTCTGAAGGAAGTCAGTCCATAAGACTATTGAAGCTCCCTCTAGGATCATACTGCAAGGTCAGCACAGTAAGGGAGTCCTGCACTGGAGACCTGAGAAAAAGAGAAGAATCTTTGACTTCAAACCTCCTGACGATTCTCATTGAAAGATACATCTACCTCAGCCTTTTTTTATAACAACAATAAAAGGGGCAGTGTAGAAAAGATTTCATTTTATTGACCACATTTCTCCCACTGTTCTCAGTCTATAAATTCATTTAGCAAGTCTAAAGGCAATTGGAAAGTGTGTAGTATATGGTAATTTTGCCAGGTGACCGACATATTGTTCAAACAAGTTAGAAAATTCAAGATCTGACTCTTCTTAGTTCACTTCTGAGAAGACTGAGTCTTCTGGCAACTGAGTCTTCCTGTGAAGGGATATGCTCAACTCAATGGCCACATTGTGTGAAAACACAAGAAGTGGCAGAATGCCACCTACCCTTTCAAGGCGACATCTCCAATGCACCCGAGAGTCTGGGATCCCGAATTGGTGATTCTATGAACACACCTACCCTCAATAGGTGACGCATCTCTGAACACACTCCTCCAGAGAGAGACTCCTTTGTGAAGGAAGTCTTCTACTGTAGGGAGCAAGGTCAGAAAGGATACAATCCACTGGGAAGGGTGTGATCTGATGGGATAATCAATAGGCCACACACTTCCTGGGGTGACATAAAATTTAAATATTATTTTGTTTTTTTTAAAGTTTTAAAGAATATTCATATATAGGTAATATGAATTATGATTAAAATTAGTGTGCAAGGAAGCACTGGATTCCAAGTAAATAAATATTTGCTTTTATGATAATGCTATCACTATCTCTAAAATATAGATAGCCTAAAAGGTAATGATTAACATATTGTTTCAGGGCTAAGGGACCTATTTACCTGGCCATTTCTGTCTCACACAAGTTCATTTTCTGTAAATTTTGAATTAATTATTTGTCTATTTTTTTTTATCACCACTCTAGTATCCCAAGATTAAAAACAAAAGGAAACAAGGAAGACTTTCTTAGCTATTCACTTATTTTTTTCTCTCTTAATAAGGTTTACATAATAAACCTATTACAACCTTACTATTTTTAAGATAAAACTTGGCCAAACTAGAATTAGTAACAACTCCTGGCAAACACATCTCCCAAAGACACTGACTAACATTAATGCATCAATTATCCATGCACCTGGCCCAGACAGATAGCTTACTCTAGCCAGGTCATCCATTAATGACAGAGTGGCAGCATAGTCATAACTGCTTATTTTGAAGCATGGATTGTTTGGCCTTAGCAGATATGCTGAACTTCCTAGACAGAGCCACAGTTCCAGAGATGTCAACTACTTTGGGCTAAATAAGACTCTCCTACTTGAGCCTAGTAACTAGATGAACCCTATAGTTTCTGTTCCAGCTGCCCATAGCAATGGGTTAAGAAAAAGGAGTTTAGATCATTCAGAATATCTGTCAAATCATTCATTCATATTTCCCCAAGTTTACTATCTGACTTCTATTAACCAAGTATACCTATTATCTCACAAATATTAATATATTTTCACTTTGAACTCAGTCAGTGAGTTTCTATAATGTCTACCTTTAAATAAATCACCTATTTTGAACTCTATGTAATATTTTAAAGGATGTATATAAATTGAAACTTTGAGTACTGTTTTGGGTATCTTTCTTGAAGGAATTTGTTTATATCTGCCAAAACCTGAATTATATCATGGATAACTTTAAGTTATTCTTCCAAGATTTCAATAACTTGACTCATAAATTCCTATATCTTATAAAGATTATTAACAGTGTCCAAATAAAAATAGAACATATTCATAGTTTGTTAATTATTAAGATCTTCTGAGACAGTATGTTTAATGCAGGAGACAGGTATTTATTTGCAAATTTGACATGCCAGCACTGTATTCCTAGGTCCTCATGTTGTCAATAAAAGCATATGTTAATGAAACAATGGTTCATTTCTCAAGGACTTTCTACTCTAGATGTGAATATGAAAGATTGAAAGCACAAGAGTAATGTCATATTACTAATTAACGTACTAGAGAAAAGACTGAACACTGAGGAATGCAGCGTTACAGACAAAAATAAATTTTAAGTCACATAAACCCAGTTTCAAAATCCTATTTTGTTAGTGACTATTTAGGTGACTCTTTTTAAGCCTTAGATTCCACATCTGTGAGGGTGTTATCAAACCACATAGCTTACCCTATCATGGCCACTTCAAAACTAAAAACTTGAGGGTTGGTAGGAATCATGGAAGAATTTTTAAGAGGATGGTAAGAGATTTTAAGAATGACTAAAATTTCAAATAAAGAGAATGGAAGTGAGGCTTGATTCTAGTTTCAATAAAGAAAACAGGGTAGAGAAGAAAATGTGCTTATGTGGAGAAAATAGTAAAGAGTTTATTGTGGAAGGAAATATGGGAAAGACAATGGCAACTTTTACTAAAAGTTGGTGATCAGGCTTAGTGGATTGAGGGTAAGTCAAAGATAATTCCCATGTTTTTGGTCTGTGAAACAAGAAGGGGAGTGATACAATTCATTGAGGAAAAGAACATCAAAAAGGACCAGATAGGGCAATTGGTAAATCAAAGAAATGTATGTAGGATAAATTGAACTGCCATAGATTTTTAATTTTTCTTAAATCTTTATTATTCAGATTTTTACATTTGTTTCTCTTTTTTCCCCTCCATAGCTCCCCTCCACCCGGCTCCCACCCTTCCCTCTACGCTTACCTCCCTCCCTTTGACCTCATCCATAGGTGTATGATTTTTGTCCAGTCTCTCCCTATACACTCCTCATCCCTCTCCCCCTGAGAATTATCAGTCCACTCCCTTTCTGTGCTCCTGATTCTATTACATTCACCAGTTTATTCTGTTGATCAAATTTTTAATTCACTTAATTTTTAGATTCACTTGTTCATAGATATGTATTTGTTGTTCATAATTTTTTATCTTTTACCTTTTTCTTCTTCCTCTTCTAAAGGAGTACCTTTCAGCATTTCATATGATACTGGTTTGGAGTTCATGAACTCCTTTAGCTTTTTCTTCTCTGTGAAGCTCTTTATCTGCCCTTCAATTCTGAATGATAGCTTTGCTGGATAGATTATTCTTGGTTGTAGGTTCTTGCTAATCATCATGTTGAATATTTCTTGCCACTCCCGTCTGGCCTGCATCGTTTCTGTTGAGAAATCAGCTGACAGTCGTATGGGTGCTCCCTTGTAGGTAATGAACTGTTTTTCTCTTGCTGCTTTTAATATTCTCTCTTTGTCTTTTGCTCTTTGTATTTTAATTATGATGTGTCTTGGTGTAGTCCTCTTTGGATTCCTTTGATATGGTGTTCTGTATGCTTCCTGGACTTGTAAGTCTATTTCTTTTACTAGATGTGGGAAGTTTTCAGTCATTATTTCTTTAAGTAGGTTTTCAGTATCTTGCTCTCTCTCTTCCTCTGGCACCCCCACAATTCTTATGTTGGTATGCTTGAAGCTGTCCCAGAGGCTCCTTACATTACCTTCACATTTTTGGATTCTTTTCTCTTCTTGCTTTTCCAGTTGAGTGTTTTCTGCTTCTTTATATTTCAAATTTTTTACTTGATTCTTGCCTTCCTCTAGTCTGCTGTTAGGTCTCTGAATAATATTTTTCATTTCAGTCAGTGTATGTTTAATTTCTAGTTGGTCCTTTTCCATCTCTAGTTGGATCTTTTTCATCTCCTCTTGGGACTCGCTAACTTTATCCAACTTTTCTAGGATATTCTTGAAAAATCTTATAAGCGTGGTTTTGAACTCTATATCCAGTCGTTTGTTTTCCTCCATTTCTTTTGTTTGTGATCGCTTCCCTTGTCTCAGCATTTTCACTATGCCGGGAGAACTTCTGTGTTGGATTCAGCCTTATGATACCAGACTTGCAAAACCACAAAAGCCTTTAGGTTGAGCTTAGGAGGGGTGGAGTCTCAGGGCTTAAAAGTCCGCCTTGCCTTCTGGTCGGCCCTGCCCTCCACGGCCCCTGAGTCTCACGTGACTGGGTAATCGCTGGAGTGGTCCCTGTGTGTGCGCCCACCCTCACAGTGCCTCTAGACTGCTGACTTTCCAGCTCCCCTGCACTCCGGGACCATATGAGTCTGGGTCCCCAGGGTTTTGCCCGAAACCGGGGTTTAGTGGAGTTAGAAGTGGCACAGTTGGGAGGGTCTGTCTCCTGCCCACTCGTGACAGCCAGCGGCACAATCTGCAGTCTGTCCCCTGCGCGCAGTGCTGTGCTTGCCACCAGACTTCTGATCTTTTACGACTCCCCTAAATTACTGTGCACTTCTCCCTATTCACAGTCCAAACTCCCCGCATATGAGTTTCGGCTGGATCTGGGGTTTAGTGTCCTGGATAAGGGGTTCCATGCTGTTGGGAGTCTCCATTTCCCTCCCGCAAGAGAAAGCCGGCCAGTTCTCCAGCACCCGCTCTCTCTACGCACGCGTCTCTACACCTCAGCTTTTTCCAGCTCCTCTGGGTCTCTGTGAGCCCCTCTCTTTCCTTCTAGTTGTAGAATTTCCACTCAGCCATCTTTCCTGTGGTTTTGGATGATATCCATTCTGTCTTTTAGTTGTAGTTTTGAAATTGTTGTGCGAGGCAGCAGTGTAGGTGTTTACCTATGCCGCCATCTTGGATTCTCCTTTTTTTTTTTAATTTTTAACTATTAAGGCAGTGGTTCTCAACCTGTGGGTCGTGACCCTTTTGGGGGGTCAAACAACCCTTTCACAGGGGTTGCCTACGACTATTGGAAAACACCTATTTCCCATGGTCTTAGGAACCAACACACCACTCCTCAGTGTAGCAAAATGTAGCAATGTAGTTTACTGTTGTCATATGAAGACTGTTACCCATGCTACACCACGATTCAAGACAAAATTTCATGTATTTGTAATTAGAAATAAATATTTCACAATATATAATTACATATTGTTTTTGTAATTAATCACTATGCTTTAATTATGTTCAATTTGTAACAATGAAAATACATCCTGCATATCAGATATTTACATTACAGTTCAAAACAGTAGCAAAATTACAGTTATGAAGTAGCAACGGAAATAATTTTATGATTGGGGGTTACCACCACATGAGGAGCTGTCTTGAGGGGTCACGGCATTAGGAAAGTTGAGACCCTCCCTATTAAGGAGTCAGTTGAATATACTGAATGTATTTTTACGGAGCCTATAGGTTTCAGTTAGAGAGGTGATTTGTATTAAAGAGAGAAATCTAGAAGCAAATGCATCAATGAAGAGATATTGCTCAAGCCCAGATGATCAGAAAGAATTGGAAGTCAGGAAAATTACATAGGATACATATATGGAGCAATAAAGACATAGAAAGTTTATTTTCTTTAATCTGGCCTTCTATTTTGATTTTTTTTCTTTGACTGCAATGGGCCTCCACTAGTGCCCTTACTCACCCACCTCCTTCTGTCTTGATTAATCATTAAGCCTTCAGGACAGTGAAGTACTAGTCAACAACCGGTAGTCTTGGGAACAATATACTGTTTTTTGTTTGTTTGTTTGTTTTTAATATATTTTATTGATTTCTTACAGAGAGGAAGGGAGAGGGATAGAGAGTTAGAAACATCAATGAGAGAGAGACATCAATCAGTTGCCTCTTGCACGCCTCCCACTGGAGATGTGCCCACAACCAAGCTACATGCCCTTGACCAGAATCAAACCTGGGACCTTTCAGTCTGCAGGCTGACGCTCTATCCACTGAGCCAAACCGGTTTCGGCAAGATACTGTTTATATTGACTACTCAGAAGGAGTTAAACATAATATTGTGGCTTCAGCTATGTTTTAGCTCTGGACCCAGGAAATCAGAACAATCCCACAGAACAAGTCCTTGCAAAATAGGACAGAGCAACTCCATGGCTGAAGTCATGAGCAGTGCAGTAATCAATTACCCAGTATTGTAGCATCAACCATTCGGTAGAAAGCAGGACCCAAATTCCATTATTCGCCCTGACTAATGATTTTTCTCCCTATATAATCCATTCCCTGGAAGCCATTGGGGAGTCAAGTCTTTGGGCATGAGCTCACCTGTGGTGCTGGACATGGTGCCATCTCCTTAATAAATTCTTACTTTTTTGGCTGCAAACTATGTTCATATCTTATTGAACTTTGCTGAGTCCATGCAAATGGACCCCCTCAGTCCAGCAGCAGAGCTTGTGGTCTACTTCGAAAGAAATAGATTAAGACATTTTCAACCTAGCAGTAATATTTGAAGCCATAGAAATATATGAAAAGTGTGAGGGACAAAGCGCAGAAAGAGAAGAAATACTTGGCAGAGGGCCCATTTAGATAGCAGTAGAGAAAAGGGGAGCTGAAACAGGAAATGAAGAAGGCATGTCAGTGAGAGACAAACTAAATGCAAGTTCACAGGAACTGAAGGAAGAATCTTAAGAAAGGGCCTGTGAACTGTTACAAGCACCACAGAGAAACTAAAGAAAAGAGATATGCCACATGCAAAGGCAATTTTATCATGACTGAAGGCAGGAATTTGCCAGGGATTTGCAAAGTGTGCGGATACTTCTCAAAATATTTGCTGACTATTTTCCAAAGGATCCAAAATCTTTCTCATACTTAATATTTCTTTATTTCTGGGTTCAGCATGAGGATATCAGAAAAACAAAATATTCTCTTTCTTTAATTTTTTAAAAATATTTTTATTTATTTTAGAGAAGAAGAGAGAGATAGAAACATCAATGATGAGAGAGAATCACTGATTGGCTGCCTCCTGCATGCCCCTACTGGGGATCGAGCCTGAAACCCTGGCATATCTCCTTGAATGGAATTGAACCCAGGATGCTTAAATCTGCAGGCCAATGTTCTATCTGCTGAGTCAAACCAGCCAGGGAAAAATATTCTCAATTTAATATTGCCATTACAATGTATAAATGAAAAATGTCATAACCATATATGATATTAGTTATAGATGTTACCAATCTCTGAATTACTTCAAAACTAGCAGCACCATTTCCAGCTGAATAATCTAAAGCCAAGGAGATAGCAAGTGACATATGGCATTTGTTCCAGTAAATCAAAGACAAAATGGCCCTATCATTTTATCTGAATAGCACTTAGAATGCCCTCCAATTTGCCTAAAATAAGATTTTCATTTTCAGTGCATTTTTCTACAATGTATTAATAAATTGTAGCAAATAAGTACTGTTATTTGTTAAGTGTAGCACTATGTAAAAAAATGCTTTCAAACTTATTAAAATCATTCTTTCTCCCTTAAATCAATGCTGACACAGGATTCTACAGAGAAGGCAAAGTTCTTCTTTTGTATTCTATTACTACATGACTCAGAATAAACATATCTTCTTCCAGCATCTCTTGTATGAGTCTTATATTTCACAAATACAAGTGGTAATATATGTATAGTTTGTTTATATACTAGTATATACATATACAAAACGTTTATATTATATGTGCATATAAAGTGATATTCAAGAATGAGTTTAAAAAATAGTTTAAGTTGCCAAAACCGGTTTGGCTCAGTGGATAGAGCATTTGGCCTGTGGACTGAAAGGTCCCGGGTTTGATTCTGGTCAAGGGCATGTATCTTGGTTGCAGGCACGTCCTCGGTAGGGCGGGTGCAGGAGGCTGCTGATAGATGTCTCTCTCTCATTGATGTTTCTAACTCTCTATCCCTTCCTCTCTGTGAAAAATCAATAAAATATATTTAAAAAATAGTTTAAGTTATGGGTAGGTGGTAGGAAAAAGCCTGAACTTCATTACCTAGGCCGTTGTATCAGCCAAAAAAGTTACTAACATAGTATGAATCTGAAAAGTACATATGTCACACAAATTGACCCAATTTCTTCATCTCTATCCTTATCTCTGAATGAATCCTGCCAATGGGGGAAATATTCTACCCTGGGAATTTTTGCAGTATTTTAGAACAGCAGAGACCAATTTAAAAAGAATTCTCTTCGAATTTAGAGAATGTTTTAAATGGTAAGCATGGCCATTGTCATATGCATTTGTAAGTAAATATAACTTTCAGCTTCAGTTCCCTTGGCTTCTCCTTAGCATGCCCTGCATGCCTCAGCATACCCACAGAAACAATTCCGCTGGAGAAGTAACTTGAATTTAGAGGCTGTTCTATGAGAAGTCAAGACCTTAAATCCTGGCTCTTGCAATGATATTTCCTTTGTTACCAGGTATTTGGCAAATTTTAAGATGAATCAATAAAATATTATATTATATTTGTTGCCAAAGTGCAGTAATTTTTATACTGAATTTTCTTTGATCACCTCCTCTCTAGTCTTCTTCAATCTCCTATTCACCCCATTTCTCTGAGTCTCAGTAGTTTTTCTTATGGTATGTATCTTGCATGCTCCTTTTTTCTTTTCCATCTTCCTTCCCTTTGCAAACAACTGCATTCTGAGCCCTTCTCTTACCATCACACTTGTCCTCTAAAATTGGATTAGCTATGCCCTACACAACATTATCAGAAACTTCCTTCATCTAGCGTTGTATCCAAGAGACAAAAGTCACAAACCATAACATTGAAATAAATAAGATGTTACAAGTCTAATACTGATTTTTAACATATTCTTGCAAATGTTAAAGAAATACTTTTATTATCATGGTACAAATTGCTTCAACAGCAGAATTCACAGCTACTAGACTGGAATTTGAGCAGTCTTTGTCCCCTGTTTGGCTCCATCCCCTAACCCCTGCCCTGACCTCAGAAAGTCAAGCTGATGTTGCCTGAACAGAAAGCTTTGAGAACAGAAGTGTATTATTCAATGTTTTTGTTATTTTTTAATCAAGTCCACTTCAAAAAAATTTCTACCTTGGGGTAAGAATAGTTCAAGGTCAGAGTTAACGTTTTTATGCTGATTTTCAATTTTTTTCTCCATGTACACTATATTCCTTAAACTGTATGAGGTGTAAAGTATAGGAGAAATAGGAAGAAATTATATTTCATACAGATGACAATAAATGTAAAAGTAACATCACCTTCAAGAGGTGGTCCTAGCATTAATGGGCCCTAAATAGATCTGAAAAACTCTGAAAATGATGGAGACAAGTAGTAATGACACCAAGGTGTGAGTGTGGTAACATATCTTTACAACAAAGATTCCAGACTAGCAAACATTCCCATGGGATGACCCTCAGCATCCCTGTTAGCAGCAGGACTGAGGAAGATGGCAGATGAGCATGGTCCTTCGTGGGCTGCCCACTTTCCCTGTAATGACGGTGAAAATAGACGTGCCAAATCACTGGGAGAGAGTCATTTAATTCCATCCTGATCAAATTTTACAGGTTGTGATTCAAATTATACCACGTTGTTGGCTGCAAGACTTCATCAGGAATGAATTTGTTCTGCTTGGACTCCTTAGTTAGTATTCAAGAAAGGCCTCTGTGATTAACCAAATCAAAACCTTTCAGCGGCAGCCCAGACACATTCAGACTGAATCTCGGCAGCTGACTTTCCTAACAAAACATTACCTTCTCTTTAAGCAAGGGCTAAAACGCATGATTCTCTTTCTCATGTTCAGTAAATAATCGAACTGTGAGCTAAACACAGAATCTGGAGGGGCTAAGAACCACACCCCCACCCTCCCTCTTCAAGTGATTGAGTTGCCTCTTCTCCAAGCCACTCCCATAAGTTCTCAGGTCCTTTCAATGCAGCCTCCCACTCATAAGGACAGAAAGGAGGCCTTAAGAATCCTTTGGTGGAGTGCATATTGGGCAGGGGAGGGGACTGTAGAACCCAGGCAACTCAAATTTGTTGGAACAACACCAGCAGGAGCACATCAGGGGAAGTCTCTGCCTGACAAAAAAAAAAAAGGCACTTCTACCCTACTTAGCGGCCAGAATCTGCTTTAGGTTAATTGCCCTGCTTTATTGCAGGAAGCTCATTTCCCAGAGCCCCCAAGAGCTATGCTCCCCTCCGCTGTGTACACACTGGGCACATTTCCCTGGATCTTAATGGAGATTCTAAATGCCATCATGCAGTTGCCTCAGCCTCCCCCGCCCCCTTTTTTTCTTGTTTTAAGCTCATTGACTGGCATCTCTCCTAGCTTAAGCATGCATACAAGCAGCAAATTCTGATTTCTTGTTTCACAGGTGGTTAGCTGTTTATTGTTATCATTTGCTGGCTGGCTAAACTCTTTGATGACTTGAAGACAAGTAAGTACCTCCAGTTTATAGCCGAGTACCTCAGCTGACTTGGAGCTGTTTTGGATGCTAGCTTATTTGGAAGTCGTGTTTGTTCACAGTTTTGTGTGCCCTTACTTCTGCTCCAAAGCAGTAATTAATCAAGACACCTGATCAGCCTTTCAGGACTGCTATAGAACATCTTGTTGCCCCGAATCAGCTGCCCCTCAGCCCCAAAGAGAGTCATATTTATAAGACTGCAGGAGATGCATTTGGGGGATGACCCTCATGCAACTGTACTCATAAATGATATATTCCCCTAAACATTTATATTTCTTGCCTGATTCTATTTGTGACAAACTGCAAACTGTTGAGTAGATGTCAAAGGTGAAATTGTAGACCATTAGGATAATAATATAGTTAGTAAGTGCTGTCTATTCATTTTTCTTATTTAATCTTCATAATAACCATGACAGATACTTATGAGGATGTAAAAGGAATCCCCCCTCCCTCCTCCCCCAACACACACTACCCTACAGACTAGAGAACAATCCTGCCAGGTTAGCTGTTTGTGTATGTGTGGTGGAGTGAGAAATGAAAAAATAAAAATATGAAAGCAGTCCTGAACTGAGGATCTTGCTACCTTTGAAAGAACCTGAGAAAATGTTAATGGACAACAATCGTGTGCTTCACATGGGACCATGGAGAGCCCAGGTGAGAATCGCATCAGAGGTCACAGGCAAACGTGACTCGGGAAGTCAAATTTAAATGAATGATTGTGCAGGAACAAGATGTATGTTAGATGCTCTCTTCATATTTGTAAAAATTAGAGATGTAGATTTTGAGGAAAAGTAAATTTTAATTTAGAAATCTGGAATTTGTGGTGGATCTCAGCTAGAAAGCAAGTGGGAGATGCAATGTAGGCAATATCTGGATTAGAGACATAATTTAAGAGTTAGCATAAAGGTATGAAATATGATCATTACACAGACATTTAATATAAGCAATAGTTACGTTTCAGACTTTTTCATTCCCAACTCCTTAAATAATTCCTGGCACATTACTGATTGGACTCATTGGCAAATATGTGAAAAGAATAGTCAGAGACACAAGGGAAGGAAGTCAAATACTTATTCAAATCTGAAGTCTTCGAACAGAATTAGCTCCAAAGCCACTTTCAGGAATCTTTTTCCTTCCCTCGTCAGAACTAATTCTTCCGTTTTCTCTACTCTCCTGTCACGAAGTATCTATATTACAGCACTTAATACATTATGTCTTACTTTATGGTTAATTGCTTTAAACCTCTTTCTCCCACACTAAATTCAGAACCCTTAGAGGCCAGCTGTCAAATCTTAGTATCTTCATACCCCACCTTTCACGGAGCACCTGTTTTATAAAGAGTAAGTACTTAATGTAGGCTTATTGCTCTGGCTTGAACTGAATTGACTAGAACTATGCTAAAGGTATTTTTACCTAAAAGTTAGGAAAAATATATATACCCTGATAACCTACTACACACTTTTCTGTAAGTGGTGTACACTGAACTTAAATACAGCGAATATGATTCAGTTTCAAACTTTTGTCACTGTTTTGCAATTATCATAAGGTCTAGCAAACAAAACCAGCAATGTGTTTTTTTATTACCCTATTTGTTTGTCAAACCAGAAGCAATTAAAAAAGTAGTCCTGAGAGAACACTTCACCTAACAAAATTGCCTGTTTGTTTGAGATTTTTTTCTTTTAAAAAAGTTTTATTTATATTTAGATAATTGAAGGCCATTTTTATTATTGTCAGTTATTTATTTATTTATTTATTTATTTATTTATTTATTTATTTATTATTATTGTTGTTTTTATTTTTTTCCCTATTGCCCTCCCCCTCCCGCCTTCCCCCAGTACATGCCCTCACCTGTCTACCCCTCTCCCCGCCCCATGTCCTGTATCCATTGGCTATGCTTACATACATGCATACAAGTCCTTTGATTGATCTCTTACAGCCTGCCCCCATCCAACCTCCCCTGCCTTCCCATTGTAGCATGACAGTCTGTTCATTGCTTCTTTGCCTCTGTATCTGTTCCCCCTCCCACCCCCCCAACCCTGATTCTTGTCTTTAAAAACATCTTGCCTTTGTAGAGTAAGAGCAAAAAAATGTTTGATTCCCAATTTCAATATCCAATAGTTTCAAGTCCCAGTTTCAATGTCAAACAGTTCCTTCTGTGTACACGTCATCAATGGTATCTGGATAGTGGACAAATGGTGGCAATGCTCGTCTGACACTCTCTGGCTTGGTCCTAGGCATGTTTGTTTGAGATTTAAGGTACATTGTGGTTGTGTTGCAATCAGTTTGGATTTAGTGCATCGCTTTGTTAATTAATAGATTTCTTCTTTCTATTTAATAATTATGGTAAAGTCTCTTTCTGAATAACTGTGGGCTTTTTTTTTTTTAATGATAGCCCTTAAAGCCTTGCTTTTTACCTTTTTTAAAAAATAAAATGAAATGAAAGTCTAAATTGCTCTCATTGTGTTGCCTAGGTTGTACCATGCATTAGGAAAACATTCTACTGGAAAAAATAGTAAATTACTTTCCTAGCCACATGCCTTCTGTTTAACTAATGATCCGTTTAGAGGCGCCCTAATCAGTTCTTGCTTCTCCAGGCATATAGATGATGTAATGCATGAATGGGAGCTATACTTACAGCATTCTTTTTTTTTTCTTTCTTCTCCAATGATTTATAGAAAGTCAGCTTTTCAACTTGTCTGCAAAAATATTTTATTAATGGGGCTCTCTGAAGTCAAATTATAATCTATATTAAATGAAAAAGTCCAACAATGTCTATTATTTCCCCTCCGTATTAGAAAGAGTTTATTTTCTGGTTTGCTGATTTCCTTGTTATTTTGTCCTAGGATACTCATGCTGTTCAAATACAATAACTAAAAAGTAAGTTAGAATTACTGCCTGTGAATGAATAAGTACCTCTTTTGGTGAATCGAACATTCAAATATATACTGCCACTTTAGAAACTAGAAATGACTTTTTTTAATGAAAATTATAACTGATCATAGTAAATCATATGGGTTTATTTTGTGGTGGTGGTGGTAAGAGGGAAAAATCTTAAAATGCAGTAATGTCTAACCAAAGAGGGCATTGTATTTCTGTACCTATATGCTGCAAACTAAAGACTATTGAAAGGCTATATAAATAATTACACTTGCTCACAGACATATTCTTATAAAATCTAATTTTTAATGTTAAAATAATGTAACATATATCATACTTATCTATGTTTTGCGGGGAGGAAGGTTATTTGTTGTATGCTTGTCCACCATAGCCCTAAGAAGCTACAAAAGTGAAAGCTGTATCACGGACATTTCTCCTGTTCACTTATCTTTCTTATGTATTCACCTGCTTCTAAAAAAAAACTTCATTGATAACCTCTCTGCTCTGTCAAAGAACCCTTTTCATGATCTTCCTAATGTAAAACAGCATCCTTGCTCTATCACGTTGTCTTGCTTTATTTTTCTTCCTACCACGTTATCATTATCTGACATTATATATTTAAAATTCTATTTATTATTTGCTCTCCATTAGAAGGTAAGTTATATGAGACAACAGTTTTTTTCTGTCATCGTCACCACTGGATACCTTGTTCCTATATATGTATAAAGATTTTGAATGAATAAAACCAATGTGTTACTTTCAACAGCAGAAAAAATAAACACCAAAAAACAGCTGAAACTTGTAAAGAGAGCTAGAAACAAGGAAGAAAAAAAGCAGGGCCTATTAATAGAAGCCACGCAGCGGGAGTGTGGTTCACCGTGACCTGGTCTACAGACAAACACAGCAGCCTCACCACTGAAGGGCTACACAGTTGCCAAGCCACCCTGCAGATTTCTCCAGCCTCTGCTCCACAGTTATGCACATTCCCTGGTGCCAGCCTCCTAAGTCCCTGCCCACTTCCTCTTCCTGCCCCCTTGGGGTCTCCAGAAACTACCCTGGCAGCCAGCTCAGAACTCTGTGGCTGCACCAGAGTAAGAAGCCACCTAGAACTTCCACTGCCATGTGCACACTCTGGGCTAGCCCCCAGCTGTGCACTTGCATGCCTCTGGCATGGCCCTCTTCACTGGTTGCCACTGCATTGCACAGGCCCAGCGGAAACTGTGCAGCCATGGAGAAGCAGGCCAAACACCAGAAACCTTGCAGCTGCTGTGGCCCCAGATCAAGCCCTGTCTTCTGTCACTGGCATATACCACCGCACTCACATGTAGCTATCCCATCTCTCAGTTGTGCACCTGCATACCCCAGCCCAACGGAGCCATTACCCATCTGCCTCCACTTCAGTGGACACACATGGGAGAGATTATAAAACCAAAGAGGATTATGCTAAGTGAAATAAGTCAGAGAGGCAAGTACTGTAGGATTTCACTTATAAGTAGAATCTAAAAAGTTGAATGCATAAAAACAGAGTGGAGTGTTGGCCACTGGGGGTTGGAGGGGAGAGAAGTGGGGAGTTATTGCTTAAAGGCACACACTTTCATTTATAATATGAATAAATTCTGGAGATATAATGTACAGTATAGTGATTATGGTTAATAATACTATATTATAAACTGACAAGTCTAGAAGGGAGATTTTAAATGTTCTCACCACAAAAAAGAAATACTAATTGTGTGGCATGATGAAGGTGTTAGTTAACAAAATTGGGTACTCATTTTGCAACATATTGTATCAATTCAACATATATACCTCAAATTTATACAATGTTATATGTGTAGTAACATCTCAATGAAACTGGAAGGCAACTCTGCTCACCACTATACCACCAACGCTACCTCAGTGAAACTGGAAAAAAAGTGAAAAAAAAACTTTTTCAAGGAAAAATAATATATGCATATTATTATAAATTCAAACAATGTAAAAATTTACAGAGAAAAATAAAAGAAAAATCCAATTATGTGGGAATTTCCACCCTGAATATATTTACATAATCTTTTACAATATGCCTACAATCACAGATGCCAGGTTTTTCTATGAGAAAGGAGTACTTCTCTGAAAGTGGGAAATGAGGAGAATGTCAAATTCATGTCTGAACAGTGAGAAAAAGTGGGTTGTAGGATATTGCAGTCCCCCATCTAAAAGGAAAAACAATGGTTTAAAGGGACAGGCATGGTCTGTTAAGGAAACAAGTGAAGATAACTGTCTTTGATTAGACTGTGATCGTGAGTTTATCATAGACTGTAGATTTCAGAAGACATAGAATATTGTTTGGAAACTGGAAAGCTGAAAAAGGGTGTGTTATGCTAAAGAGAATATAAAACAGAGTCAGCTGAAAATATGGGAGAAGATAGATGATCAGAAGGATTACATCTTGGTCATCAACTAGGAACTTGAGATGTGGCAGATGTAGCTGCTGCAAGGCTAGCAGGGAATTCTTCTAGGTAACCTCTTTCCAAATTGGTGGACCTGTAGATCTCTGGGGATCAGCTGCCAGGGTAGTCCTTGTTCCTTCTCTCATTCACTCAAAATAAGCTTTGAGCACCTACTCTATGCCAGGAATAATGTGAGTGTGTATGAACTGATAATTAAGGGAATCATTCTCCCTCACCTCAGGTGGAATATAATGGCACAGTAGAATGTGTTTACAAATGCCACTGAAAGCCTGCAAGTGGACCAGCACACCACAGTCTATTTCCTAGACAATTACCACAAAAGCAGTCCCGTGATTTGGGGACCCAGGGAAGGTGTAACATCATCAGATCAGTTTTCAGATAAAGGAATAAAAAAGTCCAATGTCTCCAAACCAACTCAAAGTTATCTGGGCTCATTCCTTTATACAGACATTATCATCTTTTAGAATTTTTAGCATACATTATCATTAGGGAACTAGCAAACACACTGAGAGCTGCACATGTCTTAAAATTTTGAGTAAGGTGAGAAATTAAGATACATACACTACAGACTTCAATCTTCTATTGTATGGTTATTAAATACTATTTTATATATAAAATACTTTTAATGTAACATGTTATCACACATCCTTATATTTCAGACATGTCACCATTATTTCAGGCATCTTTAAGAAAAAAGTCATGGATGTTTTGAATTGTGATTCATTTCACGAATACATAAAGCATGACTTTGCAAAACTATAGCAATCCATCATATCTGACACAAACAGCAATATGTTTACACAGAGAAGTTGCTCAAGTGCTGCAATACACCTGTTCAACCCAGAAATCCCTGAAAACCATCCGTGAGAAATTTTCCTTTGTCAGATACTATCTTATTTCTGAAGGTTTCCTTTATTTCAATGATAAAATTATACTACCCTTTCTAAAAGAATATTCAACAATTTTATACATTTATAGTTTCTTCTTAGTAGTTTATTCTAAATATTTTTAAAATAGCCTGTTGGACCGAAGCCTGAGATTCTTAAACTTTTACCGACATGCTTTATAACATAATATAAATCCATAGGTAGTATGTAGTTTTTTCACTTTTAGGAACTGATGGGCTGTGGTTGAATGACAGTTATTCCTACACTAAGAAAATGTGATATGCTTGGCAGTGAGGAGGATAAAAAGCTTTGGAGTTTATTCCAGGGCAGCTCTTTCACAAGCAGTTAGGTTCTTAGCTTTAGGAACATGTCTCTGAGGACAGGCACCATGGGGAAACAGAGGAACTGCAGATGGAGAATGGCAGGTACATTTTATCATCGCAGAATGAGGACAATTGTTCACCTTTGAGGACGTCTGACCCTGTGGCATAAACTTGCAAGTAGTCCCTGGGAAAGGCTATCAGCTGGCTCACCATAGGCTGTGTAAATTAGAAACACACTCTCCAGACAGATGAGGATGAAAGTAAAACGGGAGAGAGCTCCTGTTGTTTGTTTGTTTGTTTTAAATCAACTTTCTGATTACTACTTGCTTAGGAGCTTGCCTTTAAATAATTTGTTTAGAATCAACAGAAAATTTCTCTTTGAGCGGAACTGATTTAGATTTACTGCCTGGACAGATGGCTGTTTTTCACCTGCTAGTGGTTATGCAGGCTAGGAATAAGCCATCATTTCAGGGGCTTTTTCTGAGCAAAGAGGGTCATCCTTTAATCCACTTGCACATCCTTTAAAAAACTGTCTTCATTTTTAAAATGAAAGTGTGACTTTAGATATAATAATACCCACAGAAAAGAAATTCTGGAAAGAATTCTAGTCAAAGGGAAGAATGAGGTCTTAAAACATCCTTTCAGTCTTTTTCCCATAACATTTAATTTTCCAAATAATTACATTATACTTTTCTGTTTAAAAATATATTGCTGTCATTCAGTAGATGTCCTGAATATTTTCTGAATCACTGTGCATAAAATAATTATATAGAATGGTTAATTATAAAATTATGTAAAGAAATGATTTAGACCCTAGTCAAAAGTACTATAATCATATATAAAAATTCCTTATATGTAACAATTTCCTGGATGCAGAAAAATTCCCTTCCCAGAAGTTCTATTCATTATTCAGAAGTTAAGAGATCAACCAAAGAACTTGTATATATGTATATAAGCATAATCAGTGAATACAAGACACTGGAGGTGGGGAGGAGGGACAGGTGAGGGCATGTACTGGGGGGTAAGGAAGGCCAGGGGGAAGTCAATAGGGAGGGGAAAGGAGACATATGTACTACTATTTGTAATACTTTAAACAATAAAAAAAAAAGAAGTTCTATCCATTATTAACTTCCCTCCAGCCTTTAACAAGGAAGTAGATACTTACAATCCACTTAACATTTCAAATTAATTAAAATATTAAAAGCTGGCTAATTTCTGGAGTGTATGCTGACTGTTTATGAACAAAATATGCAAACTACTTTGCTAAAATCGTTTTGTTTGTATTACACATCTTCGTGGTTCATTTACCCCATTTTTTATGTCAGCATCACACTTCCTTTATTGCTCATATTGTGCCCACCATCTGAATGGTCAGAGTGAAGAGAACGCAGGGCAGTGGGCCAAGTTTCAGAAAATGACTTCATCTTCTACTTACCAATTCTTCTAAAGCAGGGAAGCATCCAGATGGTCATCAATAACTGAGACAGCCACTGCCTCCCTTAACAGAGCCTAATGTGTATGAGCTGAATCAGAAGCAAATTTCCTTCTCAGCCCAACTTTAGCATTTTTCTTTAAGAATCCTTCTGGTTGGCTTGTCACAGCACATGCAAATCATAAAAATCTGAAGCCATCTAATATTAAAAGAATACTGACTGCTTAAGAAAACTCATGTTTAAACTGTAACCCCCAGAAGACCATATTAGTTATACTCCAGTTACTTTCTATTCTTAGGAAATATTATTTTCCCAATTAGACTTCATTGGCAAAAAACTAGAATATGCTTAAAGACAAACATTTGGGAAAAATGTGGTAAAAATAAATTCTTCCTTTGTTAAATAAACATGAGCCATTTTAGGCAAATGTTTGTCTCTGTATATCAGACTTACTACATAATTAATAATGGCACTAATAGATATAAAGCACCTATTATGTGTCAAGAATAGGATTATATCATTAAATCCTCCTACCCAGCCAATATGTCAAGCAATGATACATGTAATGAAATGAGATTCAGAGAACTTAAGTGACTTGTTCCAGGCTTCACATCAAGTAAGTGGCAGAGACAAGATTGAAGCCCACAGAAGTCTGATGTCAGACTGCATTCAATCATTATGGCATAATTCTTCTCAGTGCCTTAATGAAGAAAAACCCTTCTATTGGCACAAATCTAACTGGAAAACAGCTAGTGAAACTGAGAGAAAGAGAAATTATTTTTAGGGTGTAAACCCAACCCCAAGTTACCACTTCTGTATCCAGGAAGAGTGGTAACTCATCTTTAAATATTTATATATAAAGTTTGGTTGCTTAGGTGGGTAACTCAGTTGTGTGTGTGTGTGTGTGTGTGTGTGTGTGTGTGTGTGTGTGTGTTTGATTGCTTAGGTGGCATCCATGGAGGGACAAGATGACCCTATGTTCAGGGGAAAATTCATCAGGACTTGGTGAACCCAGAGTATATTGAGGTCATCACCACAACATCAAGAAAATCATTCTATATGGTTGGCTTGTCGCTCAAGACTCAACACTAAATGATAAAATGAAAGCCTTTGAAAGGAGAATAGAAGACATTGAAACACATGTGACGAAAGGTCAGACCCTCACCTAGAGCTGTGCAAGCTGCTGCTGGGAAGGAAGTTGCTTTCCAAACTACAAGACCTACATGGCAAAGGTCCCAGCAGCTTTCGACTGTTTCTCCTTAAAGAGCAACAGGGCCTATTTCTGTTTTCCTTTCTTCAAAAATGTGGCCTTTGGGTTCTTCCATGTACGTCTGGCAGTGTGATATGGTATTTGAGGAGAAGTCCTGGGGAACTCGAAAACATTAGGCATTTTACCTTTTCAGTGACATTTTGTAGAACTACTTGTCAATGTATTTGAGGCACTCAGAGCCAAAAGCCTGGGACTCTTTGTTAAAGTCTGTTCTCTCTCTCTCTCTCTCTCTCTCTCTCTCTCTCTCTCTCTCTCTCTCATCAAGGCCAGGCCCCCACTTGGCTCAAAGGGATATTTCCTTTAGTCTGTTGGGGTGTCTGTCTCTCATATTTCCACAATAAATTTTTCAACTTGAAACTGAGAGAGAGGGAGAGAGAGAGAGAGAGAGAGAGAGAGAGAGAGAGAGAGAGAGAGAAAGAGAGACAGAAAGATAGAGAAGAAAGTTTGTGTTGAAAGAAGATTAATTTTTACCTGAAAGATTTAATTACATATGCCATTTAAAGGATAGGCAATATATAAAGGAGAGAATTTTACTGTGTTTTTTGGAAACAATCACTTCCAAAAAATATTTAAAAAGAAAGAATTGAATAAGTTAACAATGTCTAGCTGTATAACTGTATGTTGTTTTTGAAAAAATGAAAATTAAATGGTATCAGCAATATCATACCACTGGAAAAACTCGCCTTGAGGATGGAAGGACTTGTGTGTTGTTTATGCTGATTTAAGAGTCACAAACATGGAAAGGAATCCCTATGGTGTCTGATCTAATCTTTACATGGACAGGTCAGTATCCACAAGATCTATTGTTAGTCCCAGCTCAAAGCTGCTGCCTGGGGAAGAAAAGAATGCTTTGATAACTCATGTGTCAAAGAAAAAGATTTCACCATGTGAAATATTGATTAAAATAATATTTGTACTTTCTGAAAGAACCTGATAAAGATAACACAGAGAATAACAAAGAAAATTCAAAGGGTGCTTTTCATATTGTTTTGAAAAAGGTTGATCTTTAAAGAAAATCTTATGGAAAATAAAGGTATTTTATCTTTTAATTCTTATATCAATATAAATTTTTCACTAATGGTGATGATATGCTTTCTTCACATTGCTGTTATTATTTTTTCTTCACATTGCTGTTATTATTTTATATTTTAAGGTCAAAGTGTATTCATTGTAATTTTTAGTTAATAAAATGAGTGCATTTCAGTCCTAGCCACAAGACCATTATTCCTCAAGGTACAAACAAGTCTAAGAAAAGTCAATAGAACAAACAGATATTTTACTTTAAAAAATCTGTGAATACAGCTAAGCCTTTCAATTATATAGGGTGTTTATAAAATACTGCAATGCTATCACATTTTTTGGACAATTTCTATTCTATTAAGGCAGGGGTGGGGAACATCTAGCCCATGGGCCAATAAGGCCCATAAAAGCATTTGCTCTGGCCCTGCCAAGGCATTAGGAGTGAGTTAATTAAATGGTTTAAGATGATAATTTTGTATGACCAACCAATCTATACTGATAAAAGGGTAATATACAAATTGGTCAGGATACCCTCACAGTAATGACCAAAAAGCAGGCTGCGTGGGAAAACCAGGCCGGCAGGAGGATTAGTGAGGGGCAACTAGGTTGGCCAGGGGAGCACTTGGGGGCAACCAGGCCAGTGGGGGGTCAGTTGAGGGTGACCAGGCTTGTGGGGGAGGGTAGATGGGGTGACCAGGCCAGTGGGGGGCAGTTGGGGACAACCAAGCCAGCAAGGGGGGGGCAGTTGTGGGCAACCAGGCCAGCCGAGAGGAGCAGTTGTGGGCAACCAGACTGACAGAGGGAGCAGTAGGGGGTGATCAGGCCAGGGGGATGAGGGGTTGGGGGTGACCAGGGCAGCAGGGGTAATAGTTGGGGTCAACCAGGCTGACAGGAGGCAGTTGGGGGTGACCGGCCCATTGGGGGGATAGTTGGGGACAACCAGGCCAGCAGGGAGGACAGTTGGGGGTGATGAAGCCAGTGGGGGGTGGCAGTTAAAGATGATCAGGCAGGCAATCAGGTCAGCAGTTAGGAGCCAGTGGTCCCAAATTGTGAGAGAGTGCAGACTGGGCTGAGGGGACCTCCCCCCGCCCCCATACATGAATTTTGTGCATTGGGCCTCTAGAGATACTACAAATATCCAAGTGGCCTTTGCCAGAAAAAAAGTTCCTCACCCCTGTATCAAGGGAAACCATGTCATATTATAAAATAAAGACAGTAATCACAAGCAAATTGGACCATTAGGGGCCCTATGATAATTATATTTTTAGGGATATTTTGATCAATGTTTAAAACATGAAATAATCACCCTGTGTACTGCTTTTGGGGAAATGAGGGTGCAGTAGGAAGAAGGCAAGAAAATTGATTGAAATGGTAAGGACCAAGTTGAATCTCAGCTAAATTACTACACTCTTCAGAGCAAAGGAAGAGAAAAGATGTTTGTGTTGGACTGCCTTGTATGTCTTTTTCTATGACTTTGCACTCAGTCCATCTATGTTGAGCATGCACCCATTGCTCTGATGACTTCTCTAAAAAAGATATCTAAAAATGTGGCTCCTGTTATTTGATAAAGATCCATTGAAGCATTAAAGTGCATAAAGTTTGTCTGAAGATATACATGTGTTCTGAGAGGAAATCTGATGAGATGGGCTAAATTATATTGCCTGGAAAATAGTAACCAGTCAAAAAAATATCGAAGAAAAATCATTTGATGTAGTGCAGGGATCACAGGGGTCCTGAGACATGGGTTGGATTCTGGATTCTAGTTCCTTCTCAGTTACTTACCTCAGTGTGAGACTGTGAGTGGGGGGCTTGTTTCTCCAATGGTAAAACAAAACTTCATTCCTCCCTTTGGAAGTGCTTCTAATGGTTGACTCTAACTGTCCCAATATTAATTATATAACTTTTGAAGAGGGAAGTGTTTCTTAGGCATTCTAGATGCTTCCCAGAGGAAATGATTACTACACTTAGGGATCAGAAACCTAGTGAGGAGGTCACCTGGGCTGAGGCTTTGAACTCAAATCCTAAATTTAAATCCTTGTCCTACCCCTTTGTGTGTGATCTTGAGCATGCTATTTAGACTGGACCTTGGTTGCTCCTCCATTGAATATAATTATACCTCTGTCATCAGGTTATTGGGCAGATTAAGAGAGCACATCTAAGGTGTTTAGAATTGTGTTTGGGACATAGTACATACTGAAAACAGTAAGAAGCAGATTAATGGCTCACGTTTGTAATATTCTGGAAAATCAAATGGTTGTCTGATTTTTACCTGGTAAATTTGCAACCATAATTCTATTTTTCCATGAAGTAACAGTCAGTCCCAGCTCAACTTTTATCCTTTAGACAGGGCCATGGATCCAGAAGTATTACACTAGCCCATTCATTTAAGGTCAGTCCATTTTCTTTTCTCTTTCCCACCCCTGTTGACATAAATTTGTCTAAAAGATTCAAGAAATTAAGACCAAACTGAAGATTTTCCTTTGCTTCAGATCTTTACTTAGATATTTCAAAAAAAAACACAAAAAACAAAAAACAACCAAAAACATTCTATGAAGGCATGGCATACACTGGGGGATCGGAGAGGGGATGGAGAGAAACACTATCAAAACACTCCTCTCTATTTGACTTGGCCTTTCAGACTATTAGTCTTCTTTGTCCTTCAAATCATTTTATACTGCAGAGCCAGACAAATTCAATTATTTTCCTAATGCTGAGCTCTGTGACTAACATCATTCCTTTGGGGTTTGATCAGAAACATTAGACCTGAGTGATGTATAATATGAAATAGGACATATTTACTAGTTGTGACCTTCATCCTACATGATATCAATAAACAATTTACACACAAACACTCAGAAGGTCATATTAAAGATAAAGAAGCTTGCCTCAAAAGAAAGGCCTTTATTTATTTTTTAAATATATTTCATTGATTTTTTACAGAGAGGAAGGGAGAGGAATAGAGAGTTAGAAACATCAAGAGGGAAACATTGATCAGCTGCCTTCTGCACACCCCTACCTAGGATGTGCCCACAACCAAGATACATGCCCTTAACCGGAATCAAACCTGGGACCTTTCAGTCCGCAGGCTGACGCTCTATCCACTGAGCCAAACCAGTTTTGGCAAGGAAGGCCTTTAAGTGACCTTTAATTGAAATGACTGCTTTACCTTAAAAATTATGAACCCTCAACTCTTTTCCCACATGCCTACACGTACTAGTCCTCACATTCCAGGACTCTAGCAACAATACAACTTTGCTTACTCGTGCCTCTAAACTCAATTTTTGATCATATTGCTAGGAGATAGTGATACTTTTTATTGTATGAGAAAAAAAATCTTTTTGGTTAAAATAATTAGGAGTGCACAATATATATAAGTGTACACTATTTATATTTCAACCTTTAACAACTTTTAATGCTTCTTAGGATGCAGTATCCATACTACTAAGTTACTCATAATCTTAGCTCTTGCATTACACTTGATCATTCAACCTGGAGCTCTCCATATTTTACAGTAACAGATGTTCACCCCAACTGCTTCATTGACACTTCACATCAGTTTGACTTCTTTATTTACCTGACCTTGTCTTCACCTAGGTGTTATAAACTTCAATGCTTACAGGAGCCAGACAAATAAAACTAGTGCCTGAAGCAGACATAATATGAATATTAATACATATTAAAATATATTTTCATGGAGCCATATCATACAAGAGAATTAATAAATATTCTGCAAATTATAGCCTATACATTTTTGACAGTTAAGGTTTATTTCTCTTAGAGCAATTGATCTGCTTATACATTTGATGATACTGTTCATGTGGAACTGTGGTCTGGACCAGAGCAAAGCTTATTTGTATGACCCATGACTAAGCTATATGCTTAGGTGGCTCAACTTTGACCTCATTTGATTCTTGGAATATTACTTAGCAGAAAAGGGCCCTGTGTACTTTTCAGGCTGAAAGATTCTGGTTGACCTGTATTGCTGTTTTAAAACTGCATGTCCAGTTCTTATACACATAGTGCGCTCTCCATAGAATAAAGGTGAACTTCCCATAGGAAGTTCCCAATGCACAGCATCACTTTGGGCCAGAGACTTCTTAGAGAACCACTTTTGAGTGTCTTCATGCTGCTGATTGCCCACGACATTAACCTTGACTTCACAGATTTTATAATTTCTGTTTCAATGTTTTATTCAAACCATTTTTTTCACCCAGAAAAAAAAATACTGTAAATCTTATCACCCATTCTGGATACATAAAAATAATATAAAAAAATAAATAAAGGCATAATACAAGAGTCACAGTAATCTTGAGACATACATTAGGGCAACACTAAACAAGTATTTTATTCCAATCAAATTTGAATTACAAACTTAGTGTCATAAACCATCCCTTTATGGGAAAAAAAAAACACTTTTGAGACATCCTAGAAGGTGCTTAAGTTATTACAGTACCACCAAGCTGAACTCCTGCTCAGTTACAATGTGTTTAACTTGCTGGCCCAGAACAATGGTCCCCAGCTCCCAGCTTCTAAGAGTCCTGCAGCTGCACACACACAGCACCAGCCTTTCATTCTGATGCCCAGCAGAGTCTCTCCCAAGTAAACAATTTTTGTAGGGTCTAGGAATTTACCAATAAATTTATTTAAAAATGTATTACAAAATTAACAGGCCTATGGGAAATACAATGATTTATCATTGAAGATTTAGAGCAATGGCTAGAGAAGTGGTGCTTAGATGTTTCTTTGTTTGTTTAATTAGAGCATGTGAAGTATCTTTATTCTTTGTGTAAGGTGAGTGGGACTTGTCCAGAATAAGTGTCTCAGCACCATTCTGATGTCCTGATCTCAAGCAATTCAGTAAAAGAAATGTGCTGGAAAGGTTGAGCGGCCTGCTTTCCAGGGGCCCTCTGAAACCCCAGCCTGCTAAAGAAGTAACATGACCTCATATGCACAATCCTAAAACTCCTTCTGCTGTGTGTTTAACCCCATTGGTTTGATATATGTGTAGAGGGTCAGAAAGCACCTGGAAAGGAAGAAAAATATTCAGAGCCCACATATTCCCCAGTTGGGGCTCTGGGTACCTGCCTGAATAGCAGAATAGTATGATTGCCACCTCTTCCCTGCTCTTCCCTCCCTTTCCCTGCCATGTCCCAGTCCAGGGAGATTTAGAAAATTTCCAGATGCAATCCAAAGCCCTGCTAGGGACTCTGTATGCCATGGCCTGAAAGCTATTCTGTTCCCCAAGTATGAAGATTTAGCTCAAATCATCCTGTACTGTGTTTTATTCAGTACTGTCCCCTGTCTGAAAGCACAACTGCTTGGGTAAACAAATATTCCTAATGTGGTCAAAACAGCCAGGCTTTGGTGGTGCATTTTAACAACTGCCTCAACCAGTGTAAGGACTGCTCACCTTGGTCTAGGTTTGTCTGCAACCTGTATCTAAAGTGTTCCTCATTGCTACCATGATTTTACCTCTCCAAACAGTGCTTTCATCTTCCCAGCTTCCTTCCCACACACTGATGCTAGCAAGAGTCTGACGTTCTTAACTACTGGCTTTCTTCCCTGTCTCTCCAAATACAGAAATTATGCTTTTCCTACCTCTGGTTCATGATTATAAAAAATCTACTTAGTTTATACTATATCTTTATAAACATACTAGAGGCCCAATGCATGAAATTTGTGCATGGGTAGGGTCCATAGGCCTGGCTGGTGATTAGGGCCAATCTGTGGGGCCATCAGTGGGGTGATTAGGGGCCCCCCTGGCACCCGTCTTGGTTGGCCTGGAGCCTGTGGGGTGGGGGCAGATCCTGCATTGGGCATCTGCCCCCTGGTGGTCAGTGTGCATCATAGTAACTGGCTGTTCCACCAGTTGTTCCACCGTTCAGTCAATTTTCATATTAGACTTTTATTATATAGGATATAAGGGTGGTGAGTGATTTAATGAAATGAGCTAAGATTTCAGACTTAAGTAGACTTAATTTCCCATACTTGATTCCTGTGTGTGATGAACTCACTGAACCTCAGTTTATTATCTGTAATGCAAGAAGAATGCTCACACTTTTAGGATTTTTGTATTTAGTAAATTAGATAACTAAATTGACTAGTATAGTGTTCAGCATATGGATATTACTTTTGAGGTTAATAATTATTAGAATGGTATAGGAGTAAGTCTGAGGGTAACTTCTGTGGAATCCGATGCCACAAAAGACCAATCCTTAAAAGAATGCACAGATATATTAGAGAAGACAAAGCTGACTGTTTTCAGGAAAGAGACACATTTTCATTCACCTCTCTCTCTCCTCTTTCCCTGAACATTATAAGTAAAGTTGTTTTGAGTCAATAAACGTGGCTGGACTAGATTTTAAAAGACATCAGTGTATACAAAAGGCTTCTTGTTCCACCATATTTTTCCCACTGAACTATCATGTCTGAAAAATCCCACTTATGAGGCCAATATTTTGAGTAAATTGTGGTAGATGCCTGCCTTAAACTGTGTGAGTAGTATAACACACTAAAGCATGACCATGGCATTAGTCTCTTAGGTGAGTTTGCTGTTTGTTATAGGACACAAAACAAAACCTCTGAAAAAATAGAGGCAGGCTTCCATGAAAGAAAAGAATGTTTGCATGAGTCATTTTTGCTGCCCATGAAAACAAAAACCACCAGGAAAAAGTGCATGAACTCTGTGCAATTTGGGGTCCTCCTGAAAACCAATGAACAGAGAGGACAGGGACAGATGGGTAGAAAAAGAGCTTTACTATAGGTCTTTTATTTTTCTTACTATAGGTCTTGATCCTAAGTATTGGGTACTTCCTCAGCATTTTCCCTATTTCTTTGTTTTCATATTTTAGTGAGGTTTTTTTTTTAAACTATATGTATTTTAATCTATGTGGATAACTAGGAGAATTTTCATTGAAAGTAAGCTAGTCAATATTTACACTTAAAGTAGACATATTACTCTTTTATTAGATAGGATGTCTACCTCCATAACTAAGTTGTAAGCATTTTTTAAACCAAAGCATTTTAAGTTTTGTTTAATTGTGTACCTTTGCTATAAAACACAGAATTTGATTTCTGATTGACACTCGAATGTGTTCTGAATGAATGAAAGTATACTATAATCATGTTGTGAACTGTCTTTGAAGACAACACAAAAAGACAAAGCATTAATTCTAGCAGAGAGAAAGGCATCATTAAGGAAATGCCCTTTGACTTGGATTTTTGAGGGATGAGATAAATTATGCTAGTATACAATTAGACAAAGCTCAACAGATTTCTAGGCTTGAATGCATTCAGCTAAACTGTTTAGAGGTTCCAAACATAACCTAAAGGCAGCTTGTCAAAATAGGCTAGGAATTGCTTAGGGAAATATGTTGAAGCTCAAAGCTGCAAAAGTATTATTTTTCAAGCAGTGTAAGCAAAAATTTATGTAGAATAAAACTAAGAGAATTTATTACAATGAACTTTTTTGAGGACCACCATACACCATGCTGTTGCTGGACCTTTTCTCTGGACTTCAGGGCACAACTAGAATTTGCATGCTAGTGAGATGACAGGGCTGCAGAAGTGTGCCCTATGGTTGACAGGATGTGTCACGTGGAACTTGCCACTGGTTTTTAAATTTCTCTCACTTTCTATCTAGAGAGGACAAATTACCCTAATATTTTCCCAGATATTTCCATCCTGAGAGCCAAAATGATGTGTGAGAAAATCTTGCCTAAAAATAGGAAAACAACATTTCAGGACGTTATTTTGGGCAGTTTGACTTGGAGTGGTCCAAAGAAATTAGATCTCCTGTAAAATAGTAAGTTTAACGCAGTTTTGGGATGTGCGATCATAGAAACAACCAAACTTGGTGTATATCTTCACAAGTAGCAAGTCAAAAGTCTCTGGGAACTAGTTCATGGGAGGAATTTTTCTTTTTTTGGAGGAGGTTGCAAGTTTTTTTAAAATTAAATCTTTATTATTCAGATTATTAAACTTGTTTCTCTTTTTTCTCCTTCATAGCTCCCCTCCACCGGGCTCTCACCCCTCCCTCTACCCTTAACTCCCCCCACCCCACCATTGACCTCATCCATAGGTGTATGATTTTTGTCCAGTCTCTCCCTGCACCTCCCTCACCTCTTTCCTCCTGAGAATTATCAGTCCACTCCCTTTCTGTGCCCCTGATTCCAGTTTATTCTGTTGATCAAATTATTAATTCACTTAATTTTTAGATTCACTTGTTGATAGATAAGTATTTGTCCAAACCAGTATTATATGAAATGCTGAAAGGTACTCTTTAAGAAGAGGAAGAAGAAAAAAGTAAAAGATAAAAATTATGAACAACAAATACATGGGAAGAATATTTTGAAAACCATAAATTTGACTGCACCAAAATATTTATTTTTCTTTGTTAAAAATATTAAGATTCATTCCTATTGTGATAGTAGACCTTGGTTACATTTACTTGTTTTTCAAGATGTGCTACATTTTTAAGATTTACATTAGATGAACCATGGAAAGAGTTCTCATCAATAGAATTTTAGGGACCATGTAAAGAGAGACTATAATTTCACTACACGATATGTTTAACAGACCACATCTGAATTATTTTCCCCAGTTACACTTACAATGTTTTAAAAGGATCAAAGACCAAATGCATTATGATGTCAGAATATCAAGGCATATGACAACAGATATAGTTGAGAATATTAAACCTAGAGAAAAAATGACTATGAAGATCACAACAATAACTAAAGAATTGTCAGCATTAGATTCAGTAAATATTTGTTTTGCTCCTGAGGAACTAGCAATGGCAAAAGGAAGAATTACAGATTCTGTTTCAGACTTCAAAGAACATGTGTGAAAACACCAAATCAACAACAGAATGAATTCTCTGGAAAAGTATCAATGGAGTTGTTTAAAAATAGGTTGAAAATGATCCATTAGGGATGTTGTAAGAGATTTGGGCATTAGATGGAAATTTGGACCAAATGACCTTACAATCCATTCATATTTCTAAAACTGACCAACCAGATAATTAGATGGATTATAAAGCCATAATAATAAATGTGGTATGGTGTCAGACACACAGACAAAATCCAGTGGAATAGAAAAGTTCAAAGACAGAAAGTATATATAAAAACTTAACTTACAATAAAAGAAACTGCAGGTCAATAAATAAAAGATAAGTTGTATAGAACATAGTGTTAGATAATCTATCTTACTATGTGGAGAAAAATAAGATTGTTTCCAAAAGAATTGGATACTAAATGTTAAATGTAATACTATAAAAATTTCATTAGAAAACGTTGGAAAGTACCTTCAATGATAAGAAAGGACTTCTTAAATTTTCAAAAGCACAAACTATAGGGCAAACATCTTATTTAATTAGATTACAGAAAATCAATAATTTATGTTCAATATGGACTCTAAGGAAATTTAATATATATAAAAGAGAATGAGAAACGATATTTGAAGTCTACAAAAGCTAAAGTAAGAAAAGCTAGAATTCCCAAAAATAAAGTCAGCCCCAATTAAAAAAAATGACTAAGGAATTAAAACTGACAAAGTGAATAAGAATATTTTTATAGTGGTGGAAATAAAAAAAAAATGAAGAAACATAAAAAAGCTAAGATGCAAAAAAGTGTTCACAATTATTTGTAATGAGCAATTTATAAATGTAAAAGAAATGAGATGTTATACTTATTAAATGGCAAAAATTAAAAAGCTGGATAACACAAAGTGTTGACATAATTCTGAACTATATAAATATCCATTTACTGCTGCTAGGAACACAGGTTGTAATATTCATTCTAAAGAGGTTCTGTCATTTCCTAATAAAATAAAATTATGTATGTCATATTGTCCGAGAATTCCACTCTTTGATATATAATTCTAAGAATTCTCACACTTCGGAGAAATATATACATCAGTGTTTATTGCAGCAATATTTATAGTTAGAGGAAATTTTAGAAAAATTCAGAATGCATTGCTAGGACAGTAAAAATAAAAATGAATTTGATGTACATCATGAAGTATTGTGAATGAAAGATTGATTATTTAAGCAATAGATTGGAGATACATTAAGAAATATAAGTGTTCTTAAAAATGTTTAGTAAGAAAAGTAAAGAAAGCTAGTAGATATAGTCATATATAACACGATGCCATTTAAGTACATAAAAAATATATGCACATAGCCAAGATGGAGTGGCTCAGGGGTTGAGCATTGGCCTCTGAACCAGAAGGTCATGGTTCAATTACTGGTCAGGGCACATGCCCAGATTGTAGGAGGCACCTGATCAATGATTTTCTCTCTCCCTTGCCCTTCCTCTCTAAACTCAATACAAATGTATTTAAAAAATACATGCACACAAAAATGACACACTTTGCCAAAATATCCATATGCCAAATAGAAATTAAACATTAATATATTAAATATTGGAAAAATAGCCGAGACCGGTTTGGCTCAGTGGATAGAGTGTCGGCCTGCGGACTGAAAGGTCCCAGGTTCGATTTTGGTCGGGGGCATGTACCTTGCTTGCAGGCACATCTCCAGTGTGGGGCATGCAGGAGGCGGCAGATCGATGTCTCTCTCTCATCGATGTTTCTGACTTTCTATCCCTCTCCCTTCCTCTCTGTAAAAAATCAATAAAATATATATTTAAATATATTAAATATTGGAAAAATAGAAATAGATGTGGCATCTGTAATAATAAAAGTATAATATGCAAATTGACCTAATGACTGAACAGCAGAATGACCATCCAGACAATCTTCCAGATAACCATGCTATGACACCCACTGGCGCCAGGCCAGCCAAGGCAGGTACAATATGATTGGTCAGGTGCCCAGCCATCACCTCATGATTAGCCTGCAGAGGACGGCTCAGACCACTGGCTGGCAGGGCAATTGATCAGTCAGAGGCTCCATAATTGTCACAGGGAGGAGGCCCAGGCCACCGACCAGTGCACTGCAGCAGGTGGGGGACCTCCTTCGTGGGGGTGATCTATTGCGGAGCCCTGCCTGGGTGGGCAGGGCCTACCTCTTTGGAGTGATCAATCGCAGGGCTCTTGGACTATGAGAGGGAAAAGGCCAGAGTGAGGGACCCCCCGCCCCCATCCTGAGTGCACAAATTTCATACACTGGGCCTCTAATCTATAAAAGCCTAAGTGACTGGTTGACCAAACGACCCACTGACCAGATGCTATGATGCACACTGACCACCAGGGGCAGACGTTCAATGCAGGAGCTGCCTCCTGGTGGTCAGTGCACTCCCTAAGCCAACCTCTTGTGGTTCCTTACCCTGGTCAGCCAGCCCCGATTGTCCTGATCACCAGCCAGGCTAAGGGACTCCACCTGTGCACAAATTCATTCACCAGGCCTCTAGAATGGTAATAAAAGAGAATAAATAAAGAAAACAGGAGAGAGACTGCATGAATCATGAAGATAATGTGCATTAACTGAATTAGCATAATTAACTCAACATTATCCATCTGAGTATCAGAATATAAAATAATACAAAGTCATATTGTTTTCAGGGGACCTAGAGACTGATATACTATTATATATGATATTACACATTTTATCTCTTATTAATTTATATCCTTTACTCAGATCTTCTAGGAAAGTTTAAGAGTTCATTTTCCCTTCTTCCCAAGGCAGGTCTCCAGTTTTTGTTTTGTAAGATATAGGTTTCATTAAGGAGTTTCTTCCAGCTTATTATGTACATATATCTATGAAAGAACCACAAAGGATAATTATCTCAGAGTTTTTCTATTTGAGACAGTTTTCCAACTATGTACTAAACTATTTCAATCATTTTAAAAGTTTAATATTTAATGGAAGAAAATTTAATTTGAAGATGATATGAAACTGTCCTAATAGCTTATTAAACGTAAAGGATAAAAGAACTAGTGAAGCTTTAAAATGGTAATTAAAAGAGCTGATGTGTGTCTAATGCATTTATTCAATGTCTTCTAGCAATAAGTCATGATAATGTTAAAAATTTTGTCTATACAAGTCATTATTATTGCAGTAATTTCTGTCTCCACCAACTGTCAAAGTCCTGAGCTGTCGCTGCATTTGAGCCTTCAAAGTAGTAAATGACACACTCAGAATGCAGACACATGTGGTCTTTACCTGCTGCAAACCAACCTGCCTCTTTCCAGGGAAATTCAGAAGCGATGTTATTGTCATAGAAGGGAGGTTAGATGTAGCTTCCTGATCAAGGTAAAATTAGAAGTGACAAAAATAGTTGGATAGTGATCTGTGTTTAGATAATTTGTCCTGTTTCCTGATGCTTTTGAGTTTACAAAGACACTTCCAGTATTAGCTAATCACTGCTTCACATATATTTGCCTGTGAGAAAAGTAGAGTGGTATTATCTTGATTCTATAGAAAACAATCTCTACACAATTTAAGGAATGCAGTTAAATGTACATTATTCAATATCTTATCAATTTTAATGCCCTCAAAATGACCAACTGAGACTTTAAATTATGTTTATGTTGGCAATTTTTCTATTCCTCATTGGTTATTAAATGTAAAGTATATATGATTGTCATCAAACATCAAATGTACAGCCTCTAATTAAATGTATAACGTTTTACAATAAAAATTGGAAAGAACTTGGAGAATTGAGATCAATAGAAAATTAAATATGACATCCATAAATTAAGATCTTATTTATTTCATGAATTGAGTTTCATATGAAAACTAAAGGAAAACTAACATTCACAATCACATCAAAGTATTGTTTATATTGTGATTCTCCTGACCAATCCATATGCTATTTTTATGGAAAATAGATTTACTATCATTATAATGGCCCTAATTATGGATCAGAGATGGTTCTAGCTTATGTCTGATATTCTAGTATAATTATTAATAGCACCCTGTTTACCTGTCCTCTGTTAGAAGATAAATTGCCCTAATCATAATTCAACATAAGACAATGGTCATATTTCACAGATAAACATACTGTGTCAGAAAAACAAGGGAGGAAAGATTATAATTGCTCAAAACTATCAAAAGTTAATTATACTGAAATTTAATTTTCAACAATTCAAGAGAAGATTAGTTCATTAACCATATTAAAAGTATGCTTAACATAATAATTTCTAGATAAAATGCTTAATCAACCTTGGGTCAAATCTGCAACTACAAACAGAAGTAGTGAATTCAGAGCCAACTTTGGTTGACCAAAATAAAGTTGACAATTATCTCTTCTTCTAACTGTAAAGCTAACCAATTGTTCAACAAAAGTATGACTCCTGCAATTGCATACCCTGTCCTTTTGTATAGTGACATCAGTTCCACTCTCTTGCTGAATCACCTTTAATTCAAGGTTATCTTTGTAACTTGATCTGTCCCTTACAGCATGATTACTCTTCCCAAGAACATCAGCCCTTTCCTCTGATACCAGAAGGATACTTTGATATATATCAATGACAGGAACCTTGTTACTAAGAATTATAAATTGCTATGGCTGGCAAATTAAAGTCAAAATCTAATTGCTTCATTTTGTGGTAAGTGCATTAAATTATTATGAAAGAAACTATATTGAAATCTCCAAGTACCAAGTCTTCTTTTTATAGTTAAAGAATAAGTGTTGCTTTTCTTAGCATGCTTTAGGGATATATTTTATTGTATAGAAATCTATCAGAAGAGATTCAAAAAGAAAAGTTCACCTTTGATTTTTCTGTCTTTAACCTTTAACTAGTATTTGGCCACAATCTTGTCAGCTTAGATGGTAATAATGATTTCATTTATTGTTGAATTTGTATATGATGTTTCTATATTAAAAACCATCTTCATTTTATTCTGATCAAAATTTGAAGAAAAAAAAGTCCATAAAGAGGTATTTTTTTATCCTCATTCTAGTGACAATGAGACATTTACTTCCAAACATATTCATAGCGCAGATTCAGACATGAAAATTTCCCTCTTAGGAAGAAAAACTTGAAATAATAAAGTAACAATGTATGCTTCTCTTTTCCTTATTTCATACCCCAAACTTCTACTTTCATATCAATTAATGATAATGCCTGGTTATCATTATTTCCTCAATTTTCATATCCAAGGTTATAATCCATGTAGAGAAAATCACTTTGTAATATTAGTAATGAAATCAGTATACTATTATTTTAATAAGAAATTAACAGAATAAAAGATTGTAATCTTTTTACAATTGAGAAAAATTGTAAACTAATATTGCTTTCATTTGCTACTCCTCCATCCAAGTAAAACCATAGAAATCCCATTTCCCCTGAATTTTCAGAATAGGAATAGTTGAACCACATACCATCAGATCAAATAGAATCTCTGCTTTTCTTCCTCCTCTCCCTTCCTTTTCCATTAGTGTACAAAGTCTAAACCATGGGATTACCTATTTTTGCACTCTGATGGCTGTGCCAGGGTTACATGCTCCCATTTAGAAAATATCTATGCACTTAAAGCATAGAACCTACAGTTCAGTATCCCATGTAAATTACAAGTGCACAAAACAGTATATTAGAACTGTTAAATTTCACATTTCCAAAGAAAATCCTTTCCTAAAAAGTCTTGATCAACAATTTGTTAAAAGAAATGTATAATTCAGAAATTATTTTAATTTTCTGAAATATGTTGTGCCAGGTCCAGCTGATGTGGCTCAGTGTTGAGCGTCAGCCTGTAAACTAGAAGGTTCCAATTTGATTTTTGGTCAGGGCACATGCCCAGGTTGTGGGCTTGATCCCTACTGTAGGGCTTGCAGGAGGCAGCTGATCAGTGGTTCTCTCTCATCATTGATGTTTCTATCCCTCTCTCCTCTCTCTTCCTCTCTGAAATCAATAAAAACATATTTTTAAAAATATATATTGTGTGTGTATGTTACATAGTTAGTTTCCTGGAAAATAAATTTGTTTCTCTTGAAAAATCAGCCCTGATTTTTGAAGTAAACTAAATTAAATTCTTCCTTTTATCTAAACTATATATTCTTGCCTCTAAAGTTTTCAAAAATAACTTAGTTTTCAATAACACTGTATACCAGTACTATTAAATTACTAGTATTTATTAAATTATGACCCATTTCCACCTTTGGCATTTAAATTCTCAGATAATTACGACTATGCAATAAAAGAAAATGAGATACTTAAGACCAATTTGAGTTAACATAAACAAATTTTCAACATTGACTTTAAGCACCAAAATACTTGGAAGACCTTGCAGGCTCAGTTCTTAAAAATCTTACTTAAGCTCATTTTCTTAACTATATTCTAGCAACTTTGAATGACAAATGTTTTGATGCCCCGTTAACTTGGTGTTTTATATCAATTAGCATTGCTGTTTTCTAACTTTATTTGTGAATGTATAAAACACTGATTGTGTTTTATATCCTCACATTACAATATTGATTTGAACATGTTTTAAAATTATTTTTACTTTTATTTAATTAAAGGATCTCTCCTGCAAGCTGCATAAATTTGTGCATATTCCATATGAATACAAAGCTTAATATACTATGTATTTTAAAGCAGTATGTAAGATAATTATTTAGACTCAGAGTTTTTGGCAATTTTTTATATTGTTTTTCTGACTTTTTAAAAATATATTTTTTGATTTTTTACAGAGGAAGAGAGATAGAAAGTCAGAAACATCAATGAGAGAGAGACATTGATCAGCCGCCTCCGCACACCCCACACTGGAGATGTGCCCGCAACCAAGGTACATGCCCCCAACCGTAATCGAACCTGGGACCTCTCAGTCCACAGGCCGATGCTCTATCCACTGAGCCAAACCGGTCTTGGCTGTTTTTCTGACTTTTTGTTTGTTTGTTTGTTTGTTTATTAATTTTTTATACATATCTCCCCATTGCCCCCCCTCCCTCCCCGGCATAGTCCAACCCCCCAGTGTCAATGTTCATTGGTTATGCTTATATGCATGCATACAACTCCTTTGATTGATCTCTTATCTACCTCACCTAACTTTAATTTTCCTGCTGTAATTTCACAGTCTGATGCTTTACTAGCTCTGTATCTATCCTTTTGTTCATCAGTTTATAATGTTCTTTATTACCCACAAATGAGTGAGATCATGTGATGCTTCTCCTTCATTGACTGGCTTATTTCACTAAGCATAAGGTTTTCCAGTTCCAACCAGGTTGCTGCAAATGGTAAGAATTTCTTCTTCTTAATGGCAGCATAGAATTCCATTGTGTAGATGTACTACAGTTTTCTGATCCACTCATCTGCTGACGGGCACCTAGGCTGTTTCCAAATTGTAGCTATTGTAAATTGTGCTGCTATGAACATAGGGGTGCATAAATCCTTTCTGATTGGTGTTTGTGATTTCTTAGGATAAATTCCTAAGAGTGGGATTATAGGGTCAAATGGGAGATCCATTTTTCGTTTTTTAAGAAAACTCCATACTGTTCTCCACAGTGGCTGCACCAGTCTGCATTCCCATCAACGGTGCACAAGGGTTCCTTTTTCTCCACATCCTCACCAACACTTGTTATCTGTTGATTTGTTGATGATTGCCATTCTGACCCGTGTAATATTGTATCGCATTGTCGTTTTGATTTGCATCTCTTGGATGATTAGTGACTTTGAACATGTTTTCATGTGTCTCTTGGCCTTCCTTCTGTCATCTTTCGAAAAGGTTCTATTTAGGTCCATTGCCCATTTTTTTATTGGATCGTTTATCTTCCTTTTATTAAGTTGTATAAGTTGGCTGTAGATTTGGAGATTAACCTTTATCAGTGATATCATTTGCAAATATGTTCTCCCATACAGTAATCTTTCTTGTTGTTTTGTTGATGGTTTCTTTTGCTGTGCAAAAGCTTTTTATTTTGATGTAGTCCCATTTGTTAATTTTTTTCTTTAGCTTCAATTGCCTTTAGAGCAGTATCAGAGAAGAAGTTCTTTCGGCATATATCTGAGATTGTGCTGCCTGTGGATTCCTCTAGTATTGTTATGGTTTCCCTTCTAATGTTTAAGTCCTGTATCCATTTTGAGTTTATTTTTGTATTTGGTGTAAGTTGGTGGTCCAGTTTCAATTTTTTGCATGTATCTGTCCAATTTTCCCAACACCATTTATTGAAGAGGCTACCTTCGCTCCATTGAATGTTCATGCCTCCTTTGTCAAATATTAATTGAGCATAGTGGTTTGGGTGGATATCTGGGTTCTCTATTCTATTCCATTGGTCTATATGTCTGTTCTTGTGCCAGTACCAGGCTGTTTTGAGAACAGTTGCTTTGTAATATAGCTTGAAATCTGGTATTGAGATCCCACCTACTTTATTCTTCTTTCTCAGAATTGCTGTAGCTATTCGTGGTCTTTTTTTGTTCCAGATGAATCTATGAAGAATTCTTTCTAGGTCTGTGAAATATGTCCTTGGTATTTTAATAGGTAGTGCATTGAATCTATAGATTGCTTTGGGTAGTATGGACATTTTAATGATGTTGATTCTCCCAATCCATGAGCATGGTATGCTCTTCCATCTGTTAACATCTTCCTCTATCTCTTTTTTCAGTGTCCTGTAGTTTTCTACATATAGGTCTTTTACCTCTTTAGTTAGGTTTATTCCTAGGTATCTTAATTTTTTTGGTGCAATGGTAAATGGGATTGCTTTTTGAGTTTTTCTTTCTGTAATTTCACTATTAGTGTATAGAAATGCCACAGACTTCTTAGCATTAATTTTGTATACTGCTACATTGCCAAATTCATTAATTAAGTCAATTAGTTTTGGAATGGAGTCCTTTGGGTTTTTTATGTACAATATCATGTCAACTGCAAATAAGGACAGCTTTACTTCTTCTTTTCCAATTTGGATGCCTTTTATTTCTTCTTCTTGTCTAATTGCAATGGCTAATACTTCCAGTACTATGTCGAAGAGGAGAGGTGAGAGTGGGCATCCCTGTCTTGTTCCTGTTCTTAGGGGAAATGGTTTTAGTTTTTGCCCATTGAGTATGATGTTAGCTGTGGGTTTATCATATATGGCTTTTATGATGTTGAGGTATGATCCTTCTATTCCCTCTTTGCTGAGATTTTTTTATCAAGAAAGGGTGTTGGATTTTGTCAAATGCTTTTTCTGTATCAATTGATATGACTATGTGATTTTTATCTCTCAATTTGTTTATGTGATGTATCACGTTTATTGATTTGCAGATATTGTACCATCCCTGCATTCCTGGGATAAATCCTACTAGGTCATGGTGTATGATCTTTCTGATGTACTGATGGATCTGATTTACTAGAATTTTGTTGAAGATTTTGGCATCTATGTTCATGAGAGATATTGGCCTATAATTATCTTTCATTGTGTTGTCTTTATCTGGTTTTGGTATTAGGGTGATGCTGGCTTCATAGAAGGTGTTTGGAAGTGTTTCTTCTTCTTGAATGTTTTTGAATAGTCTGAGGAGGATAGGTTTTAATTCTTCCTTGAATGTTTGGTAAAATGTCCTGGGCTTTTATTTTCTGGAAGCTTTTTGATGACTGCTTCAATTTCTTCCATAGTTATTGGACTATTGAGATGTTTTGATTCCTCCCCAATGAGTTTTGGAAGGTTATATTTTTCTAGGAATATGTACATGTCTTGCAGGTTGTCCAGTTTGTTGGAATAGAGTTGTTCATAGTATTTTTTAACAATCCTTTGTATTTCCACAGGGTCTGTTGTTATTTTTCCTCTTTCATTTCTGATTTTGTTTATTTGAGTCTTCTCTCTTTGCTTCGTGGTGAGCCTGGCTAGAGGTCCATCAATCTTGTTTATCCTTTCAAAGAACCAGCTCTTGGTTTTGTTGATCTTATCAATTGTTTCTTTGGTCTCCAAGTTGTTTATCTCCACTCTGATCTTCACTATTTCCTTCCTTCTGAGTACACTGGGCTTTTCTTGTTGCTCTTGTTCTAGCTCTTTGAGTTGTAGGGTTAGATAATTTATTACCATTGTTTCCTGTTTTTTGCAGTAGGCTTGTAGGGCTATGAACTTCCCTCTCAAGACTGCTTTCACTGTGTTCCATAAATTTTGTATTGTTGTGTTGTCATTGTCATTTGTTGCCATGATGTTTTTTATTTCTTCCTTGATCTCTCTGGTTACCCAATCATTGTTTAATAGCATGCTGTTTAATCTCCATGTGTTTGATTTCTTTCTATTGTTTTTATTATAGTTGATTTCCAGTTTTATGCCACTGTGGTCTGAGAAAATGCTTGATATGACTTCTATCTTCTTGAATTTGAAGAGACTTTTCTTATGACCCAACATATGATCTATCTTTGAAAATGACCCATGTGCACTGGAGAAGAATGTATATTCTGTGGCTTTGGGATGAAATGTTATGAAGATGTCAATTAATTCCATCTTGTCTAGTGAGTCATTTAGGATTGATGTTTCTTTGCTGATTTTTTGTTTAGAGGATTTGTCCAGTGGTGACAGTGGGGTATTAAAGTCTCCTACTATGATTGTATTGCTTTCAATCTCTCCCTTAATATCCTCCAAGAGTTTTTTTATGTATTTAGGTGCTCCTATATTGGGTGCATATATGTTTACCAGAGTTATTTCTTCTTGTTGGATTGTTCCCTTTAGTATTATGAAGTGGCCTTCTTTATCTCTTGTTATGTCCTTCACTTTGAGATATAATTTGTCAGATATAAGTATTGCAACCCCAGCTTTTTTTTTCATTTCCATTTGCCTGAAATACCATCTTCCATCCCTTCACTCTCAATCTGTGTGCATCTCTTTCCCTGAGGTGGGTTTCTTGCAGATAGCAGATATATGGATCATGTTTTCTTATCCAATCAGTTACCCTATGTCTTTTGATTGGAGCATTTAATCCGTTTACATTTAAGGTTATTATTGATAAGTACTTATCTGTTGACATTTTTAGTCCTTACCCCCGAGTTCCTTCTTCACTTCCTCTTTCTTTTTATTACAGCAGACCCTTTAACATTTCTTGCATTGCTGGTTTGGTGGAAATATATTCCCTTAGTCCTTTTTTGTCTGTGAAGCTTCTGATTTCACCTTCAATTTTGATTGAAAGCCTTGCAGGGTACAGTATTCTTGGAATCAGACCTTTCCTTTGCATGACTTTGTATGTTTCATTCCATTCTCTTCTGGCCTGATGAGTTTCTGTTGAAAAATCAGTAGCTAGTCTTATGGGGTTTCCTTTGTAGGTAACTTTCTGTTTCTCTCTGGCCGCATTTAAGATTCTTGCTTTGTCATTGCTGTTTGCCAATTTAATTATAATGTGCCTTCATGTCGGTTTTGTGGGGTTCATTTTGCTTGGGACTCTGTGAGCTTCTTGGATTTGTGTGGGTTTTTCCTTTCCTATATTGGGGAAATTTTCTGTCATTATTTCTTCAAACCGGTTCTCTAATCCTCTAATCCTTGTTCAGTTTCCACTCTTTCTGGAACCCCAATTATGCGGATGTTGTTTTTTTCTTTTTTCGTGTTATCCCAAAGTTCCCTTAGGCTCTCCTCTTGCTTTTTAATTTTTTTTTCTAGAAGCTGCTGTACTTGGGTATTTTTTCCTACTGTGTCTTCTAGCTCACTGATGCAGTCCTCTGCTTCTTCTGGTCTGCTTTTGATGCTTTCTATTGAGTTCTTTAAAGCAGTGATGTCATTTTTTATTTCTTTGTGCATTTCTTCATGCTTCTTCTTCATTTCCTCTTGGCTCTTACTCAGATTGTCGATTCTGTCTTCCATTCTTTTCATCCACCTTATGATCATTTCTCTGAACTCTTTCTGGTGATACCTGCCTATGTGGGCTTTTTCTTCTTCTGCCCATGGTTTTTCTTCTCTGGGTGTTTGGTTATGTGGTTCTCTCTCTTACATTGATTCAAAGGCACAAACTACAACACGACCCGGTACAGCACACAAGGCACTGAACAGAAATGTATTCACAATGTTAATAATCACCAGTAAGGTGACCAGCAATGAAAGACAAATTAGGGATAAGTAGAATAAGAAGAAGAGGAAAATGAGAGAAAAAGAAATGAAAGAAGTGCCCAAATCAGATTGGGAGAGGGAGAAAAAAAATAACTAAATGAACAAAAAAATAAAATAAAATAAAATAAAGGAGAAGAAGAAAAAGAAAAGAGAAAGAGAAACAAAGTCAGAGAGAAAACAAAGCGGATAAGAGAGAAAATGGGAACAAAATATAGATGTCAGGAGAAAACTCCAATAGAACAGTCACTAATCCCAATAAAGGCCAGCAACCAGTACCTAGAGATTAATACAAACTGCAAATAACAACTGGTATTGAGGGAGGTGAGGGAAAAGAGAGGTAGAATATAAAGCAAGCAAAAAGCAAAATAAAACAAGTAGAATAAGCTAAAACAATCTCACAAAAAAGTTTAAAAAATCGATATAATCACTGTTCTGGCAAATAGGAAAAAAAGGACATAGAGAAAAAACAACTTTTTGGCTAGTGAAGACAAGAAGGGAGAGGTTTGTATGGACTTGTAGTAGGGGATTTGAAATTAGATATCTAAGTGGGGTGAAATTTTAACCAGGTAAAGAGAAAGAATAGGGAGAATCTAAAGTTGGAAAAGGGAAAGAGAAACAAGAGAACAAAATGGGGAAAGTTAGGTGGAAAGTGTTGGCATAAAGGTAGAGTTGAGTTGGAGTAAAATTATGCTAAAGGAAAGATGAAAATAGAATATAAAACTCTAATCCTGAAGTAAAATAAAGAGAAAACAAAATGACACTTGTTTTTTTCCAAAAAGGTAAAAAACTAGTAGTAATAATACTAGTTGAAAACCAAAATGTAATAATTAAAAAGGTAAAATCAATTGAGGTGGAAAGAAAAAAAATAGTCTTTTAATTAAAATATGTAAAAATAAAAATAAAAAATAATTTAAAGAAAAAAGAAAAAGAAAAAAAAATAGAATGGTCATTCACTTCCACTATTATTCTGCTTGGCACTCCTGTTTCCCAGTGAGGAAGGTATTGCAGTTCCCTGTGTTGCATTGTTGACGTTTTAATCTCTTTATTCTTTTGTGGTTATGCGAGAGTCAATTTGTGTGTCATCCACTGGGTGGCAGTGTTTCAGAATTGATCTCTGAGACAAAGCACAGGACCTCTCTAGGCTGTGCTCAGATCCTGCTACTCTGTGGTTCTCAAAGCCAGTTTGTGGGGGGGTTGCACCTGGGACACTGTAATAATTCCCAAGCTGTCCCTGTGCCTCAGATAAAAATGAGTCGTTTTCCAGAGCTCCCCTCTATCAACAGCTCGGAGGGTTTGCCTCCACACTTAGGGATCACGCCCTGCCCACCTCCGCAGACCTCCACAGGCAACTTTCCGGCAGCCCAGTTCCCACAGTGTGCTTGTCTCTGTTCTGAGGGGCAGGAGACCTCACCTTATCTCAGGTGAAATCTGACCTTTCTGTGTGCCGTGTGGATCTCTGAATCTGCCGCCCACGTGTCTGCGTGGATTGGAGAGTGGTGTTCTGGGTCTCCCGCTGTTCGGTGAGTAATTCAGCCTCAGTGTTCAGACCGCCGCAGACATCCACCTCCCTCGGCAAGATGGCGTGGTCTCCGCTTCAAGGTGGTGGCTCCGGCCGACAAAAACCCCATGGCAGTGGGGCTGCCTGGCCAGGAGAGCCTCTTCCAGCAGTTCTCCGCCTTCCCCTGGACAACAAATCCTGCTTTTTCTCTGACTTTTATTAAACTAATTTTCCTACAAGAAAATGGCAAATATTAACTTAGAAGGTTTTTAAATTGCTATTTTTATAAAATTATACCTAAAATAAGTCATTAAACTCTGAATAAATATTGAAGCTATAATAAATTATATTGTATGAAGGTTAAGCTAAATGTATATTGGTCTGAGTACACTAATAAACTTTAAAATGAATAAAAAGAGAAATAAAACAAATAAAGTATAAACAAAACAGAAAATAAAGACTAAGATTAGCAGTGGAGACATGGGAAATGTATTAATATTCTTGAAATCCGTGCTATTTTTTAATTGTATAATTTACAAACATGTACTAAATTGTGCTTTGTCAATTTACAGAAATATATATAGATATAGATATAGATATAGATATAAATTAATCAAACATTTATTAAATGCCATTGGTATGTCAAGCACTTAGTGGGTACTAGACACAAGGGGAAGACAACAATGTAATGAGATAGAAACTTCAGTAAACAAGTGCCTCCATTACTTAGCTTAGAAATACCTGTCTAATGCTTAATGATTCTTTAGGTTACAACCTAACTGCCATTTTTTTCTAGAGACTGTTTTCTGAGCAATACTCCCTTCCCACAACTGTATTGGAAGCCACTTCTAATCATTTACTTAATCCTGTGTTCTTTCTTTACTGTATTACCACACTTTATTATAAATGCTTGTTTTTAAATTTGAATCTGACTCCTTGATTCTAAATTTTGGGAGGTCAGATACAAAGCTTACTTAATTCAGATCCTGGTGCCTAACATAGTGCTTGGCACATAGTATGTCTAACATATACTGGTTGAAAAAAATAAAGAGGGGTAGGAAGAAGCTAGAAAGAGGAGAGAGAAATGAGGAAGGGGAAGAAGGAGAGAGGGAGGGAGGAAAGGAGAAAGGGGATTACTTTTACATGGAGAACCTCTCAAGGTCAGTTTTGGATAGACTGATCAATTTTTCTTCATAAAATTTTAAGAATAACAATAGTTGGGAGATCAGAAGGAACTGTAATTCAGAAAAAAGAATACATCATTCACCTCAAATTTAATACATTTGGATGGGTACTGGAGACACACAGAAACATGAGATCTAATTCTACTTTCAATCTATCAGCAAATACTAGCCAGAGCTATCATCCTTTGAAAAGATTGAAAAAGATTGAATCACTAAATCATAGCCAAAGATGTCTAAAGTTATCAGTCAAATATTTACCTGAGCAGTTCAAGAAGCAGGAAGATTTCAAAATGTTTTCTACCTAAAGAGATTCTATGCAATATATTTAGAAATATTCGTAGTTGTTTTTTGATCTAATATACTCAATGTTAGAATTTAAAAGGAAATGTCTCAAAATTAGTAGAAAAATATAAATTTCTTTGTGCAAAGGTCATTTAAAATTAAAACAACTTTCTCTTTTTGTACTTTTTCTCTTAGAAGCTGTATTTTCAAAGTTTTCTACAATGAATATATATTTATACTTTGAGAAAGTAAAGATAAATGTTAATAAAAAGGGAAAATGAACTGAATCTAGCATAAAATCATATAGCAAAATGTCATGTGTTTATATTTAAACTAGAGGCCCGGTGCACAACCTTCTTGTACTTGTATGTGTGTGGGGGTGTCCCTTAGTCCAATCTGTGCCCTCTCACAGTCCGGATGAGATGTCTGCCTGCCAGCTTAGGCCCGCTCCCTGTGCTGCCTCCAAGACTAGAGAGACTCCTGCCACCACTGCTGCACTCACCAGCCCTGAGTCTGGCTTTTGGCTGAGCGGCTGCTCCCGCTATGGGAGTGTACTGAACACCAGGGGGCAGCTCCATTAAGCTTTTATTATATAGGATATACACATATTTACATATTGCCTCCTAATTATTTTTGTCAAGAATGACATAGTATATATCATAATGTGTTCTATTTAAAATAAAGTGTTTATTAATATTTTTTCTAAATTAATTGACTGTAGAATTGTAACATCCCTGTCATTTATGGCTTTGAAGATTTTCTAATTTTACTGCATTGTCTTTTAGAAATAATTACAATTGAAAAGTTGTAACAACTAAGTCAGGGTATATACTATATTTTCTAGGTTTTTGAAATATAATGATAGTTGCTTTCTATATATCCTACCCATTTCATTACACCTATGACAAAATTTATAATATTTTAAAATATTTGCTAATTTAATACTAAGTGCTTAATAGCTTACAATTATTTCCACTTGGGCTTCTTTTGTTTGTAAATAGTAATTCTAAAATTATTTTATGTATTGATTAGGGAGTATTTTATACAATTATATTTGCCTTTTATTTGCATTATGTACATTTTTATTCAATCATTTTGTGAATTTACTTTGTAAAATACATTTATCTCTTTATTCAGCAATGCATAAACCCAATATATGTAAATAATTAAAAATATTAATTTCATCCAGAGGAAAGAAATATTTTGATATCAACTTGGTAAGTTAGTATTTGAAGCCATAAATAAATAAACTTTGAGTCACATTTACTTGATAAACTTTTAATCATTAGTCTATGCTCAAACCATATCTTTCTGTATTCAGCTAATGGAGCTGGGAAAATAAAAAATGTGAAATTAACAATTTACAACATTTGCCAATAAAATTGTTATTTTTACTGCAAGATTGGGTAACCATGCAAATAGGTTAACCATTTATGGTGCTAAAAATATTTGCTTTCAAGACCTAAGATGCTTTTTTTAAAAAAAAATACTATTATTGCAATTATGGCAGTAAATAGTGCCATAGTGTCAAACATATTTTAACATCCTATAAAATTTACCTATACCCAATTCCTGCCTCTGATTACCAACATTATAATTTGTTTAGGAAATGTTTGATCATTTGATCTCTTCAAACTCTCTTTTTTCATCTCCATCTTTGAGCTCTCAGGAAATCTTATCTTGGAGGATATATCTATCAGCAAAAGAAGGAAATTTTATCTTTTTTATTTATATGAGCTTAACCTGACTTTCTGAAACTGTCAAAATCATTTTTCTAGTGGAAATTAACCTAAATGTGGGAGTAAGAGTTGAATTGCTTTAAATTTGAAGATGTCAAAGTGAAGGTCGAGTAGATGCCTATCTTGGTTCTTTAATTAGAAGAACTCAGAGTTCTGCATTAAGATTTTAAAAGCAAGGTGAATCACTTCACCTTTCTGCTGTGATCTTTAATGCTTTGCTGCTGACCCCTGTCACCACAAATTACAGTGATTAGAGACAATTTGGAAAGAAAGTAAGTCTGGGAGTTTTGAAGAGCACATTGTCTTCCAGGTCTCCCTACCATTCCATTTTTGTCTTGCCTTTCCAACTAACCTGACTCCTACCATCTATATACTATGTTTGTTTGGTGAAGGTGATGAGTAGCTGAAGTATCTTATTTTATATATGTGGTTTTCCTAATCAGAACAAATTTTCTTCCCCATAAGACTCTTATCAGATCATATAATAAAAACCTTTTCCAATCCAGCAACTATACATATTTTACATATTTGCATTAAATATATATATGTACATAATTATATATAAATAAATGTACAAAAAGCCACACCCTCTAATGGAAAAGTCTAAGGCTAGGATCTATAAAATCTGTATTCTAGTTCTGTTCTGTACTGTTTAATTGTGGGACCTCTGTGAATGTCAAAATGAGTTTTGTGCATTTTTCTTATGTGCAAAATTGACGTAATTCCTATTTCCTAACTTAAAGCAAAGTATTAAAAAACATATAAAATAAATGCCAAAATGCTTAAGAAACAAAAAGTGTGAAGTTTAACTTTAAACAAACAAAAAAAGATGAAAGAATATGGAACAATTAAAATAAACATATTTAAAATCCATAAAAATATTTGGAGCTTTATCTCAATCATTTTCCATAGTTATAATCTCTATTTTAAGTGTTGGCATTCTCTGCTAATGTCACTGGGATAGATCAGTGGTCGGCAAACTATTAGTGAACAGAGACAAATATCAACAGTACAACGATTGAAATTTCTTTTGAGAGCCAAATCTTTTAAACTTCTAATGCCTCTTCTTCAAAATAGACTCGCCCAGGCCATGGTATTTTGTGGAAGAGCCACACTCAAGGGGCCAAAGAGCTGCATGTGGTTCACGAGCCACAGTTTGCCGACCACTGGGATAGATGATCAAGATTTCAGGAGGATTTTAATATTGTTAATGAAACACAAATTTTATTCCTCTGAAAACACCTCATTCTATAATGGTGATTCAGCAAATACTGAGGGGTGTCTTTGGAAACTTATTCTCACCTCCTGTTCTTCTGAGCCTTTAGTTTCCAGATGTGTTACAGTACTTACTCTATGTGAAAACTCATCAGCCAGCTCTGGGGAGCTTTAATTCTCAGGCAGGCACTTCAATAGATAAGTGGTTAAATAGTAACCAAGTGTGTAGGTCTTTCCAAGACCAGGAGAGACGTTTGTAGTGAGAATGCCAGGCAGTTGAAAAGTATTTAAACCCAAATGATTAGTGGATTTGTCCAGGCACCAGAGGGACTTCTGTTGAGTGGGTAGGGAAAAGATTGGCCTGCTGTTTTCCACAGATAGTTTGCATTTAAACCGTAAAGTAATTACGTGTTTTAATTTTGATCCCATGGTGCCTCTCCTTTTCAGAGCACAGCAGGGAGGATGAACATAATTGGCATCGTTTGAAAGGTTGAGTGCCTATAGTTGGAGCAAGTCTTTGTTTGTAGTTCAAAACTGACTTTTTTTTTTTGACAATTTTAGTTTTAATACGTGACTTCCACTTATATATGCTCCAATACTGTTCTAATTATTAAGCAGAAAGATGTGCCTACCCCACCTTCATAAGTAGCCTTGAATCTTTAGCAGCTAGGTTAACTGTCTGTCATTGAGAGGTTAACTCTGCGTTCACCTGGGAAGACCTCAACACTGAAAATGGGGTGCTTTTTTGCACATTTGTGTATCTTTATTTGTTTCTGATATGACTTTGGGTTCAAACAAGACTATGCATTATTAAAAATAAGTTTTATTTTACTCTAGAACACATTAATATGCATATCCAAAGGTACTACATGATCCCTTTTACTTCTTAGTTAACTAAGTCTTTGAGTTAAACTCTTCTATCAGGAACAAATGAAGAACAGAATGGGTCCTTTTTAGTTGATATGATAAGGGTAGAAAAATAGGAAAGAAGATGATCTTTAAAAAACAAAGTCAGTCTTGATTACCACTGAGAATTCATTTTAAAGTAGCAATATGGTCCCTATATTTGAAGAGTCAATAATGAATGAGTCCTTTGCATTTTTGTTTCCTGTCCTATAATACAATACAGCAGCTCTGACCCTATCCTAAGCTGTATGCTTTGAAGATACAATTATGTACATGGAATGGGTTAGATTTAATGTTTATGTGAGGAAATTCATGTTTGATCTACCAACTACTATTTTTCTGTTTGCATTGCAGTTATAGGTGTGTTGAACTAAACAAGTAAATGTCTATATTCTTCTTGACATTTATTTCAATGCAAAATTGAGACTTTTATGTCTTGGTCATCTACCTTATAGAATGTTGTATCGATCAAAAGATTGTACACAGTCTTTTTGAAACTTCACATATGCTCCCAAATGTGAGAAATTTTGGGGGGATAAATAAGAAGCACATAATCTGCATGAACCCTTCTGGTCATTAGGAAAAACATTAGGATTGATAAGAAGTATTACAATAATTTATTTTTCATATGAGATTGAATAACAGGAATAAGACTATAAGCAATACATTGAAATATTAGCATTGTATGTTTGTTAATGCAAAATTGAGTATGCAACCAATTCATCAATTATATTGTTTTCTTTCTTTGTTTTTTAAATATATTTTATTGATTTTTTACAGAGAGGAAGGAAGAGGGATAGAGAGTTAGAAACATCCATGGGAGAGAGACATTGATCAGCTGCCTCCTGCATCCCCCTACTGGGGATGTGCCTGCACTCTAGGTACATGCCCTTGACCAGAATCAAACATGGGACCTTTCGGTCCACAGACTGACGCTGTATCCACTGAGACAAACCAATTTTGGTTATTATATTGTTTTCTAAACAATCAGATCAAGTGTATATTATTTAAAGAAAAATGTTCTATGCTTAATACATAAGGAAATTTACCACATCCATTAATATTTCAACCGGGGACTATTCTTCCATTAATTCACTATCCTGCATAATTAATCTTACATCTTTTATTTCTTTATGAAATATTTTATATTGTGACCAATTGTGATTGAAAATTAAATAGTTAAACATCATAAATTTGTTGCTGGTTTTCTTGTTCCAAGAGGAAACAATCTTAAGAGATATTTTTAATTTGGGAAGCAAAAAAATTATAGAACTTAAGAATATTAGATCATGGTTTGGTCCTGGGCATCCTGTAGTGATGCTCAGCTATTAACGGCTCACATGGCCAGACTGGCATCGCCACCATTTGTCCAGTATCCAGATACCATTGATGCCATGTACACATAAGGAACTGTCTGACATTGAAACTGGGTCTCAAAGCTATCGGACATTGAAATTGGGACTCAATCATTTTTTTTCTTTTGCTCTGATGGGTTTGTTTCTAGCCTACAGGGGAATGATGTTTTTAAAGACAAGAATCAGGGAGTAGGGTTGGGGGGAAACAGACTCAGAGACAAAGAAGCAACGAACAGACTGCCATGCTACAGTGGGAAGGCAGGGGAAGTTGGGGAAAAGGGGCCTATAGGAAATCAATCGAAGGACTTGTATGCATGTGTGTGTGGGTATAGCCAGTGGATACAGGGCAATGGGGGAAGGCGGGGGGTGGGGGGATGGATGAGGGCATGTATGGGGGGGTGGGGAGGGCAAGAAGGAAAATAAATAAATAAATAAATAAATAAATAAAAAGAATATTACATCCTTACATAGTGATTATTGCTGGTTACTAAAATGCTAAAGAAGAGAACTATAGGGTAGAGTTGATAAAGAAAATAGAGTTAAAAATCTAATTGTGTCATTCCTTGAGAAGAACATTTCAAGTATTCTGTGTGAGGAAGTTTCAGATCAAGATTAATCTCAGTTATAATTACTATTTGGTAAGTAAATAGGTCATCTAGAACTGTGTAACTCTAAAGAAACTAGAAGTAAATGTGACCAGCAGTGTAGTAACATGTTTGAAAGAATGGATTCTGAAGCCAAACTGTCTGGATTTGAATCTTAGCTCTTCTCCCCTACCTGTATGGCCTTGGAGAAACTATTTAGTTTATTCATTTTTAAAACATGTATCATAATAGAACCTGCTTTACAAAGCTATGTTAAAGAACTGGACCTAACAAATTGTCCTACTACAGTTTATGGATGCATTTAGGATAAGAAATTCCTGGATCAGAGACACAGCACTTATTCATGGCACCTGCACTTTTTGCTGTACCAAAATCTCACTAGGTGGCATGTAGAGGCCCAAATAGACACTACACTTATAGTGGTGTTATGTTATAACAGAGAATCCCTGAGCATAATAAACTTCAACTTTTTAAAATCCTCTGCAAGTAAACCTACTTGATCTTTGTCCTGGAGGGAGACACAACATCTATTTTCTAAGGCTGTTTTCCTATACAAGTATTTTTGAGATGATAATCAAGATAAAAAAGGCAGTTGCTACTTCTGCTAGTAAGAAGCAAAAAAAAAGCAAGAGCACTAAAAGTTTACTTTGTAAATAAATATATTATTACTAATAAATATGCTTTTAAATGATTATTGTAGTTATATATTTTATTCCTTTTATTTAGCTCTTATTTATATGATTCATAATAATATCTGACCAGCCCAATTAGTGTGAATTATTTTAATGGGAATTCCCAGACATCCAGACATAGAATTGGGTCCTACAACAAAGCCCCAGTAAGTAGTCATTTCATTACTTACCCTTTTCTAAACAGGTTTCAACTCAGGTTTAGGAATTTCCCAGTTTTCACTTACTTCCCCCATGCTGAATTGCACTTTCATATAATACCTTGTTATTATCAAATTAATATTGTTTTCTGCATACATATGAAAGAAATTTTGTGTATTATAAAATAATGATGACAATAAAAATAACTCGGAAAACATAAGAACTCACATTATTGCTTCTTAATAATTTTCTTAATACAGTTTTCTAAAAATTTCATGGGGAATAGCTTTACACAGTTAAAGTACAAATATCGTAAAAGATGAACTAATATAACCAACAGAGAAATGATGAACAGTATTATGAGAATAAATGGAGGTATAAAATTGCAGAAAAAAATGCAAAAGTTGAAAACAAAGTCAATGATAACATAAAGGCATCTAGCCCTGCCTGATTTGGCTCAGTGGATAGAGCATCAGCCTGCAGACTGAGGGGCCCCAGGTTCTATTTCAGTCAAGGGCACATGCCTGGGTTGTGGACTCTCCCCAGTAAGGGGCATGCAGGAGGCAGCCACTCAATGATTCTCATATCTCTCCCTCTCTCTCTCTCTCCCTCTCTCTTCCTCTCTGAAATCAATAAAAATATACTTAAAAAAGACAAAGGCATCTGTACAACTGGAATAAAATAACTTACATTAGCTAGCCATGAAATATAATTCATTAGGGTTTTGTGTGGGGGTTTTGTGTGGTAGTAAAACTTTTTTAAAAAATCCAATATGTATAGACTACACAGAAAAAATCTGGAAAGGAGAACATCCACTACAGGGTGATGATGGTGGTTAAGAGTGCAAGTAAACTCAAACACCCTTTTACAGTCTTACCAAGGGATAATCCTGTAGTTGCCAACAAAATGGTTTGAATTTTCTCCAGAAGACCTGATGCTGCTCTGTTAAAATTAAAAAAAAAAAGTCTTGTGAACTAGTCAGTAACCTGTAGCATCTACTTTCATATGTAAAGTAATATCTGGAGTAAGAAGAATATATATGGTTGTGTGTGTGTAAAATTATTGCCCAAAACAATACCTCATAATTGCACAGTTCTGTATCATTTTCAATGGTCTTTTCAATTTTAAATACCAAAAGAAGTTTGTGTATTTTGACTGTTATTCTACCTATATTTTATAAAATAAAGCAAAGAACTGAAGTTCAGAAAAGGTAAGAAACCAGTGGCCCTTAACTGTGTGCTAACTAATGAACTGTCAAACTGAAATTTACTAGATTCCAATTTAGGAAGCACTTAAGAACTATTCCTTCCACTGGAACCTTCTACACTCTATTCAGAACCTTGTAAAAAAAAGACAAAATCTAGTAAGAAGATGGCTCTTTCTTGGGTCACTTCTAGTATCCAAGTTTGTGCAGTCAGAGCAACTTCAATTTGAGTAATGTAATTTCAGTAGACTATTTCGACCCATAACTTAAAAATGGTTAAAATAATATAGCCTCATCCTTGATGGCTCTGAGAGATAACTGATGAACACAATTGACCATCTATATTATAAAAACCCAGTGGCCCTAATGCCATAATCACCAAAGACCAGTCACTAGGGGGCTGCACAGCGAGGCGTGCATGGGTGGGCAGGGACTTAACTCTGGGTCCTGTGGTGCGGTGGGATCTGGGGTCCCAGGTCTCACACAATTTCCCACAGGTCTGGGTCTCGCATGATTTCTGGGTCACTAGTAATTATAAGAATTCTAGCAATAGAAAACAGAAAGCATACGGTAATTACAGAGTACTCTATGATAAGGCACTTTAAGTTATTATTGTTTTTAATTTTTAAGAATATCATCTTTGTTTATTTTTATTGATTTTTTAAAATTCAGTATCATTAAATTCAAATTCATCACTTGCCATCAATGAGATGTACATAGTAAAATAATCATGTTCTTCTTTTCTCTACAACTTGGACTACTTTAAGGAAAAATGAAAATTGCTATAAGCACAAAGATAAAAAATGTGTGTGAGCTCTTAAAAAATTTACATCTTATAAAAATGTAAAATATGTCCTTCCAGAACTTAGCTCTCAATAAAGATCTAGTATTGCTCTCTCAATTGTGGGCAGGATATGTTTTATTTAATGACCATATGAATTGCAAGAAGATTTGAAAGCGACCTTCAAAATGTTTTCCACAGGTAGCTGATTTACAAACCTGCTGAAGGAGGAAGGAAATTGGGTAACCATTGTTAAAATCCATCATCTCATAGATACTATCCTCAAGAAAAGAAAATTAAATCTGAGTAGCTTACCCTGAACCCAATTTTGTTTTTCATTACACCATTGGCCTTTCTTGAATGGAGAGGAGAGAGAAATCTTGTCAATACTTCTTCTTGGATTCTCTTCAAGCCAAACTTAGGTTTCATTCTGTAAGAAAAAAACTTACACAGAAGTAATTTTCTAAATAATAACTCTTCATTTTTAGTTTAGTTACATGTAGTCAACAGTTAATGTGAAAGCAGACCCCCCAATAGCACGTCAGAAATCAATCACTACATTAGGAAAGTCATAAGTATGCACAGAAAGGCCTATTGTATGCCATGTAGTATGATAAGCCCTATGAAGGCTGTAGAAAAAAAAAGTATTAAGGCATGACTCTTGCCTTCTATAAGGTTACAATTCATCTGAGATGATACCAACTTATTGAATTTTTTTTCTCTTCCTGGAGCTGAACTAAGTATTTTGCAATGGCTACCTCATTTGGTCCTCATAATGTCTTGAAATACATATTATTATCTCTATTTTACAAATGAAGTAATCAAATTCCAAGAGATTAAGTATCTTGTCTGAGATGGTATATTGAGTAAGTGGCAGAGTTGGGATTTGGAACTCAGTCTGATTCCAAAACCGTGAGTTTTAATATGATGCTAAACTTCTCTAGACAATTTGGACAGGATTCCAACAGAAGTTACTGCATAATGCTTTAAGGTTTTACTAGTATTTCTGCTCTGCTAAGATGGATGTATATTTGTAAAGAATACATATTTTATTGAATATTACTGGGATTAATTCAATTCCCTCTAGTTAGAGACATAGCATTATTCAATTTCAAATAATAAACAATATTAATATCAAATTATTAAACTCCATATATTTGCACATTGAGTTTTTGTTACATGATCTGAACTGTCATCCAGTTATTTTTTAAGTTGGGAAGGCTATTGCTTACTATCAATCAAGTTTTGAATCAACCCTATTTCAACATTTCTTTCTATTCATGCATCATTGTCATAACCAAGGTCAGCTAAGGCATTTCCTGCTATGTGTAAAATTTCATACACAAAAGCCTCCATAATATGGATATTATAAATAACTTATTATGTTTGGGATTATCAACATGACCCTAATCAATACACTTCCTATTCACAACTTTATTAGACAATTTTAATGACTATTTTTCTGGTGAGCTATATATTCAGATTATTTCACTATTATTTAATATGTTATCATTTACAACTTTTTGCTTAAGTAATTTCAGGAAAGGAATTACTTTAATTGTACAACTATAAAATATACAGAGGTTTCAATTAATCACAATAGAAAATTATATTGCACTTATTTTAAAATCATAATAATACTGGCCAGTATCTTGACTATGTTTGGCATTTTCTGCCAAGTATAATATTTAGTACTTAGAATGATATAGTTTGTAATTGCTTTGTGATAAAATGCCAAACTTTTACTAAACCCTCCAGATCCAAATTAAGAGGACTACATTAGTACCAGATATTTGGAGTTTACATTACCCATTCCTATTCAAAATGAGTAATTTATTATTTTAGTTTAGTTTTGTTTCTCGTTGTTTTAAGCTTTTATTTATTGATTTATTTATTTAAACATATTGAGGTGGCATTTGTTAATAAAATTATATGTGGGAACCTCTTTCCACGTCCCGCATGGTTCAGGGTTCCCGGGTCAGGGTTCGGGTTCTGAAGGAGGCCGCACGCAAACGAAATGAGAGACTAGAAAGCACAAATTTGGCGATATTGGGGGGCCAGGCGGGAGCCTTCCTCTAGTGGAAAGGACTGCCCTTTGCTCTGGCCTTTTTCTCCCTTTTATTAAGGCTTTGGGACACACCTCTAGCCTTTAGGCAGGAAATAACAAAAACAGAAATTAACAAGAAACAAACATAGAGGTTGCTTCAACCAATAATGTTTCAACTAAACAGTGAGTAATCAGCTCTGACCTTTCAGAGCAATTAAGGTTGGCCAGCCTTCTGGCTTCCTGTTTACATCCATTTAGTGAGAATAATATTTGGTTTCCGACATCTCCCCCGTTTTCTTTCCCTCTAAAAAATCTTGCACCTACAGACTAGAAATAAATATTAAGAACAAAAAATAAGACAAGCAACAATGGCTAGGCTAAGAGGTAAATGAATAAGTCTATAGTATCTTTCTTTCTGGGCCAACAGTCCTTTGAGTCCCAGTTTCAATCGCCAACAGTTTTTTGAATGTACGTATTAGCAATGATATTTCAGTTCTGGATGGTGGACAAATGGTGGCAATGCAGGTCCGACCCTCTCTGGTTTGGTCCTGGGCAATCTGCATTGATGCACAGCTGCTGACTGTTAGGATGGCAAGGCGTTGTCAGCATCCTCCATCTCTGGACTGCTGCCTCTCTCGTCTTCATAGCTGGAGCATTCTCTGTTGTAGGAATTCACATGGTCTTAGAGCTGTTTTTCTGAAAATATATAAACATTCTCGACCAAAAGTTAGTAAAGGAATTTTTTCTATAAATTTGACTTTGGATCCTTTTTATTTTTGCCCAAATGATTTTCCTTTGACTAATTTTAATACTATGTATGTTTTTCATGGGGGTCTTGCTGTTAAGTAAAAAAATTTTTTAGATGTAATTTGCTTACAGGATACTTTTTCCTTACATAATATTACTGTACTATCCCCCCTTTTTTATGTAATTATGATGCTTTTGGAAAATTTTTTATAATGCAAATATGATGGCTTTATGTTTATTGCATGTTAAGTAATTTTACCATGCAATGAACTACCAATAGAAATTTAAATTAATACTTTAGGAACAACTGTTTTCCAGTACAATTAAATTTTCTTGAATATTCACCTATTTAATTAACCAATTAAATTAATTTAAAAATTTAACTACTATTTTATTATTAAATTTAATATTCTAACAACAATCTAGTTTTATCCTGTAAATATTAGTGGAAAGGATTTATTTGCATTCTTGAGTAGGCCCTGAGCATTCCTGGTGTTAAGTTGGATTTAGAATATAGGGCAGCTGTTAGCCAAGTCTGTCTGTTGCTGGGTCCCGATCTGAGCTGCACCAAATCTTTGTCTGTCATTTGTGTCCCGAACGGAGCTGGGCCAAGTCTCTGTCTTGTCACCTGGATCCCGATGGGAGCTGGGCGTGGGAAGTGAAGCAGCCATGGGGCAGGAGACCTCCCTCAGAAGGGGCGAAGTTTCAAGCCTCTGCAATGTTGGGGGGTGAGGATCAACCTCTGTTGATCCCCAAGTTTTTTTCCTGATGGCCCCTCTGCGACTGTGCCTGTCTTAGGTCAGGAACTACCATACGGTACCAACCCACCTTACCCGTCATTGGAAAGCAGGGCAGCATAAGGCCTAGTTCCTGGCTTAGGCGGTGGTCGGTGTAACGTATAAGTTCCAGTTGCCCGTCTCTGGCTAACCAGCCATCCTCCGGGGCCAAGCAGGTTGATGTGAGGTTCATTCAGGTCCATCTCCTTGGACGCTGATGCCCTTGTGGCCTCCATGCCCAGTACCTGCCTTGGAATCCCCTCACCTGCTGGCAGGGTCCCAGCACTGATCACATATCTTGGGGAACCCAGGTTTCTTCTCCAGGAAGGGCCCAGCTCACACCATTGAATGAGAGACAGAGTCATGGTATCAGCCAATCGCAGCAACTGGTACAGAGGAACTTCCACCCTCCACAGATGAACCATCCTAGCCCTCGTCTTTTCCGCATGGCCCTGACGCGTGGCAAAGTGTGGTAACCACTCTCGTCATTCTCAAAGCCTTCTTCAGACATCATTAGTGGCATTTCATCCAAATGGGCAGACTCATCTTCCAGCTGGTACCTCTTACTGTGAGCTTGCTGTATAGTTGTGAATTCACTTCCTTGTCTCGCTGAAAACGCCGAAATTCATCCATTGCTTCCCTCATGCTAGTAACAGCCAAGACAAATCCCAGAGGAGCCCAGTAGGTGTAGAGATAGCCTATTTTCAATGCTGGTACAAACTGGGAGCAGGAGACTACCAGAAAATAGAGATTCAAGAAAAACTTGAATTGTTCATATAAAACCCCAGGTAGAAAGGTAAAGACATTGTATTTTTGATTTTTGATGGAATTTCTGGGATGATTTTCTTCACACTTCTCAGGATGTCCAAGCCACACAGTGCGAGCTCTCAGCTCTCTCTTTCTCTGACAAACATTTAAAATATAGTTATTAATTCTTATTTGATAAAGCTTTCCATGAAATTTCAAGTATATTAGATCGGTTAAATTTAAGAAGATGTCCTTTAAAAAGAGAGAACAAATTTCTTGTATTACTCTGGGCCCATGGAGCTTTACAAGAATCATCTCTGTTAAAGCCTTGAAATTTTAGCATGGAAAAAAACCATCAAGTATATATATTCATATATGATTTAAAGATTATAATATTTTTTATAATTATCTTAAGATATCAATTATATTTTTAAACTGTCAGTTGGGAATCACAGAATTAATCCTTCTTTATTAGACCAATCAACAATGTATTTTGAATTCCTAATTACTAGAGAAATTTTATTTTCTCCCAATTTAATTTGCATTTAGCTGAAAACCTTGATTAATAACACAAAATCATCTCCTTTGGGTTCCTTTACGCCATTTTTCTTAAAAAATAAAGACCAGTTCTGGTTTTTCTTTTTCTGCAGCTTTTGCAGAGAGATTCCAGCTTAAAACCCTGTCTAATATGTCCAAAAAGGTGGACAATTGCGCGCATTTCTTTTTAAGCCGGGCTTCTCTCCTCACGAGTACAGAAATTCCAGACACATTTCTAAATTTTTAAAACTTTTTCATGGCGAGAAAGGAGACTTTGGATTAGTATGCTGGGAGAGTGGACTTTCATACTGGATTGCCACAGTGTCTCTCTCCCTCTACATCCTGCTTACTTCAGGGGAAAGCATCAGTAACAGATCTGGCCGAATTTCTTTTCATGCTTAAAAGATAAAGACAGATCTTAAATTTTTTCTTTCTTTTTCGCTTTCCAAAGTAATAACTAGCACCTAATTTGGCCAAGATTAGCATTTCCCTGCAATTTCTCTTATAATTTTTAAGTAAAACCTTCAGTAATCTCATTGCAGAAGAGCAAAGAGCCTTGCCCTCTCCTGCCACCTTTGAATTTCTCCACACCAGAGGCAGTTTCAGCAGTGGAGTTTCACTTATTACAGATTTCAGATTCCAAATGCAAACTAAGATTTTAATTTGAACAAGAAACCACATTATTTAAGCATGCAAACCAAAAGTCTATAATAAAGTTTACTTTATATTTATAACCTAATTCTTCCCCATTAGCCTGGCTGCAAAAGACGTTCCCACCCTACTTACAGATCGCGACTCTGTAGTTAATCCGTGGGCTTTGCGTAGGTTGAATTCCCCTCACCTTTTCCTAGGTGAATCTTCCCTCACCATTTTCCTTGGTGAATTTTCCTTCCTTCGCTCTTAGGCGAATAATACCTTCTCCTCCAGACGTCCCGCGGTCAGGCGCCAGATGTGAGCACCTTTTTCCGCAGCCCCTGATGGGCGCCAGATGTGGGAACCTCTTTCCACGTCCCGAGTGGTTCAGGGTTCCCGGGTCAGGGTTCGGGTTCTGAAGGAGGCCGCACGCAAACGAAATGAGAGACTAGAAAGCACAAATTTGGCGATATTGGGGGGCCAGGCGGGAGCCTTCCTCTAGTGGAAAGGACTGCCCTTTGCTCTGGCCTTTTTCTCCCTTTTATTAAGGCTTTGGGACACACCTCTAGCCTTTAGGCAGGAAATAACAAAAACAGAAATTAACAAGAAACAAACATAGAGGTTGCTTCAACCAATAATGTTTCAACTAAACAGTGAGTAATCAGCTCTGACCTTTCAGAGCAATTAAGGTTGGCCAGCCTTCTGGCTTCCTGTTTACATCCATTTAGTGAGAACAATATTTGGTTTCCGACAATTATATAGCTTCCAAGTTTACAATCTATATACATCATCTGTATATTGCAATGTGTTCCCATCATCCAAAGTCAAATCTTCCATCACAATATATTTGATCCTCTGTACCCTTTATGGTCAGCCAACACCTTTCCTCTGGTAATTACCATTTTGTTGTCTGTATCTGGATAAAGGAGATGTGGTACATATATACAGTGGAATACTACTCAGCCACAAGAAAAGATGAAATATTGCCATTTGGGACAACATGGATGGATTTTGAGACTATCATACTACTAGTAAGTGAAATGTCAGCCAGAAAAAGTTAAGAATCATATGATTTCACTCATATGTTGGATATAAAACAAAGTGAAATTGGTAATTTAAAAAGATATCAGTTGTGCTAAAAAAGGGAGATGTATGTATTTATGCCAGTTTATGTAGAACTAAAAATCATTAACTGACAGAGAAATGAGACTCCCTTCCACAAAAAGTTTAAGGATGTGGCTGAGTCAACATATTTGAAGCATTGATATGGTCTGGGAGTCATTTGAAATTTTCCTAATCATTGTTTTGGAAGGAGTTAAGAAGCCCGATGCTATCAGTCATTTCACACCAATATCCTAATCAACCAAAATGTATTTGACACACTTAACTATTATGGAAGGTCTGTCATGAAGATATAATCACACCTCTTTTTAAGAGAAAAGTTATGGAAGCATGAGATAGCATTCATTTTTATAATGGAGAGGGCTCTTTTAATTTACTTAAATAGGCTTTGAAAAAATTTTATTTAAAATTCATATCTGGGGCAAGTATAGTAATTTCCAGCCAGCATGTTCAGTTATTCAATACAGGCACTACATAAATCTGCTCAACAACATAAACACGCTGCCTCAGAGCAATCTCACGAATTAAATAGCCTGTTTCCTGGTGAGAGAAAAGTATAGAACAAAATTAATAGTACAGCTACTGTCTCTCAATGGGGAAGTACCCTCAAGCCTGATCCATTGCAGAAGAAGAGATGCTGACAGAGCTGATCTTGGTGAGCATGAGTGTGAAAATGCCTGTGAACTCAAGAGAAAGGAGTAGGAGAATTGATTTGAAAGCATGTTGTTAATTAGCTAACAGAAATGAAAGTCATGTAAAAAGCTAATTAAGTGAAATTGATGTGCATGATCTCCGTCTTTATTTTGAATACAGGTGAAGCAATCTCTGAGCCAGGAAATCCAGCTCCAGAAATATGTTTTCATGGAATATCTGCTGATAAAAGGGTTTGATTTCAACTGTCCTTAAAGGTATGTTTCTCATGCTCTCGTGGTTTGCCAAGTCCAGCCATCCGGTACCTGGTACTCAAATTTATCCTCTGACCCAAATACGATGGGGCTAAGATTAAACCCCAGAAATATTAGCGCTAAAGTATAAAGCCAGGGCAAATATTTTCCCTAAAAGCTTAATAAAAGTATAGAGGATAGAAGACATCATACATAATGAAAGGAGTATATATAATGCACTTGTAAACATAGCTTCAGTGTGCCACTGCTCCAAGTTATGTCCAGGTGTACAGTACTGGCTTGACATACTGGGGGACATATATGTGGAGCCAGCAGCAGAACTCATTGCTCCGTTGTGAGGACAGATTCCTCACTCAATGAAGGGGCACCTCAATAGGAGTAGCTTGGGGTGATGGTTACTTATTTGCTAGCAGCAGGAATTAATATCAGTGGTGACAGGTGATACCAACACTTTGGAGTCTCATAGGATCCTTTGGCACAGAGAGTGGATCCCTCAATTGTAGTGCTATTGAAGCAACTTTTTGAATATAAGTAGTGGAATTTAGAAAACAAGGTCAGAGCAGAAGAGTAAGGAAAGGAAAAGAGTGTGCACTAAAGTGAGTGATGAAAAAAGCTGTTCCTCATTCATGTGGTAATCCTACCCCCAACCAGAGACTTCCCTTAAAACAAAGAGATATTTTGAACAGAGCTAAAGTTCTGATAAAAATAGGTTGTTACAGGACCAGGAAATACTGTTTGTTTTGTTATTCAGATCATAAAAATTGTAAGAGCTTTACTATAAGAATACAAAAGTTTTGGTCTGTCTTCACTTTTACAAAGAAAAGATGATGGGTCTGGGGGTCTAACCTAGGCTAATATCCATTTGACATTTGTTGAATGAGCTTTGCTTAGTTTGTAAACAAAAATAGTTTTGTCTTCTTTTCTATTCATGTGCCTTATTCATAGTCATATTAATAATCATATGTCTTTAAGGCCTTGGTGTGAATTTTAGGAAGTCACTCACTCAGAAGGTTGTGCAAATGTTGACCCTATTTTTCCTGGCCTCACCCCACTCCTGGCATTAGACGACATTCTTGACATGCTTCTGATTTAATAAGAATGCTTTTGAAATTTTACCATTAGGTATGATGTTTGCTATAGGTTTTTGAAAGGCACTCATTATTCAGTTGATAAAGGTACCTTACCCTAGCCACTTTTGCTCTAAAGGGTCCCAGGTTAAATTACAGTCAAGTGCATGTACCTTGGTTGCAAGCTTGATACCCGGGCCCTATGCAGGAGCAATCAATGTGTCTATCTCACTTTGATGTTTCTCTCTCTGTCTCTCCTCCTCCCTTCCACTCTCTCTAAAAATCAATGAAAAATATCCGCAGGTGAGGATTAACACACACACACAAACACGAAAGGAAAAGAGAGAAAGATACCTTGCATATCTAGGTTGCTATTCACTTTTAAAATTAATATTGAATTTAAACAATTGATTTTTCTGCATCATTTGAAATGCTTGTCTCTTTAATCAATTATTCAGTCAGCTCAGTATGTTACATTAATAAATGTCTGATGTTAATTCATTGTTACATTCCTGAGCTAACCTTCATTTCTATAAAGCCCAATTCAAATACCACTTTTGATTTGTCAGTCAAAATAATGTTTTCCTCCCTCCTCTAAATTTCTACAGCACTGTACAGTATTGACCTTTCCTATATACTTTAGCATAGCCTGCCTAGTGTTACAACTAGATAAGTACATGTTCTCTCCTACTTAATTCTTTATTATGATTTAAGAAGTAATAGATTAGGAGTCTGAAAAGTTGAAATGGATTCCAGGTCTTCCACCTAAAAATATTTTTAAGGCTTAATTTGCTTTTACATAAAATAATGTTCATAGTGCACACTTTGTATGCCTTATAGAGTTTAAGTATCTAAATGAGATATGTTGATCATGGTATTATTATATAAATCTGTGAAGCTTCATAAATATCACTTTTATTATTAATCATTAAGCTTCAAAGCTTGCAAAAATTTTATACTAGAGGCCCAGTGCACAAAATTCGTGCACGGGAAGGGGGCCGTCCTTCAGCCCAGCCTGATCCCTCTCCAATCTGGGACCCCTTGAGGGATGTCTGACTGCCTACCGAGATCGGGCCTAAATGGGCAGTTGGACATCCCTCTCACAATCCAGGACTCCTGGCTCCCAACTGCTTGCCTGCCTGCCTTCCTGATTGCCTCTAACTGATTCTGCCTGCCAGCCTGATCACCCTCTAACCACTCCCCTACCAGCCTGATCACCCCCTAACTGCTCCCCTGTCAGCCTGTTGTTCCCTAACTGCCCTCCCCTGTGGGGCTGGTCATACCTAATTGCCCTCCCCTGCAGGCCTGGGCACCCTTAATTTCCCTTCCCTGAAGGCCTCGTCTCTCCCAACTATTCTCCCCTGCAGACCTGGTCCTCCCAACTGCCCTCCCCTGCAGACCTGGTCACCCCCAACTGCCCTCCCCTGCAGGCTTGATCATCCCCAACTGCTCTCCCTTTCAGGCCTGGTCCCTCCCAACTGTCCTCCCCTGCTGGCCATCTTGTGGTGGCCATATTGTGTCCACATGGGGGCAGTCATCTTGTGTGTTGGAATGATGGTCAATCTGCATATTACTCTTTTATTAGGATAGAGGCCTGGTGCATGGGTGGGGGCCAGCTAATTTGCCTGAAGGGTGTCCCAGATCAGGATGGGGGTTCCTTTGGGGTGTGGGGTGCCTGGGTGAGGGTCCTGTAGTGGTTTACAGGCCAGCCACACACCCTGGTGACCCAGGTGGAGGCCCTGGTATCTGGGATTCATTTATCTTCTACAATTGAAACTTTGTAGCCTGGAGTGGAGCTAAGCTTCTGCTTGCTCCATGGCGGCAGCCATTTCTGTTGGAATTTATTTATTTTCTATAATTGAAACTTTGTTGCCTTAAGCAGAGGCCTGGGCCAGCCAGGGTGTGTGTAAATCTTGGCTTCCTCCATCATAAGGACAACCCAAGCCTCCCTCCTGCTCTCTCTGTGGCTGTAGCCATCTTGGTTGGCTTAATTTGCATAGTCACTCCTTATTGGCTTGTGGGCGTGGCTTATGGGTGTGGCTTATGGGTATAATGGAGATGTGGTAAATTTGCATATTACTCTTTTATTAGATAGGATTGACTATACTCAGAGATAAAATTACCTTGAAAAGTTCTTCATATTTCTATTTTAATACCATCTGAACATGGATAGCTAATAGAAGTAATCATATTGAAATATTATCAGTTACTCCTTCATGTGTTATAAATCAGATTGCTTGGGGTTCACCACACAGTCTATGAATGTCATATAACCCCTGCAAGAGAGGGAAGGCACAATTAGCACAAAGGGATCATTGTTTCACTTTAATCTCAAAGGTTATTTCTTGAGATCCTAGTGAGAAAAAAATATTGAAAGGAAATATTTGGGCACAGGGTAGGAGGATTTCCAAATTCTAAAAATCTCCCACTACATATATAAAACAATGTTTGGGTATCAGCACATCAAAATATAAGTCATGGGTATAGAAAACTCAGCCTATTCTGTAGAGTAAATAAAATCAAATCATTTTTGCTTCATGAGAAGAGGGAGATCAACTTAGGGAATGATCCTCTTGCTACTTAAAATTCTAGTGGTTTACTAGTTATAATTTATTAGGTTGAAATGAAGTAAAACTGATCTCATGGTCATGTGTGTGCAGTTAACTGGGATGACTTTAGTGACTGCAGATATAGGGTGATCTTGGCTGGGATGAATTCTTAGGTTTGCTTCCATAGTGAAGGTAAAAGACTAAATAGATAAAACTAAACTCTAAAACATACCTTGAGGCCTAAGCTTGGTTATTTGTATAGCATCACTTCTGCCACCATATTTTATTGGTTAAAGCAAACCACAGGCAGCCCAAATTCAGAATGAAGAACAGACCTGATGGGCACAACTCTGCATTTACATTGCAATGGGCATGAGCACATGAGGAATCTAGAATTGAGGCTATTTTTGCAATCTACCCCTAGCTCTAGTTCTGCCAAAATCCTATAATAGAGGTGTTAGATATGGTGGTAGAAAAGACAAAGTCAAAATAACTGGCCCTAACTTTCATTTAGTAAAGTGGACAATGACTGCCACAGGGTTCCCATGCCCTGGAGGAGGATGTGGTAAGACAGGCTTTGATTCCAGTCTCCAACTCTTCCTTTATTCCCACATATAATGAGGAAAATGTGACTGAAGGTTTTTGCATGCCCTATGGGAGACAAGGGAATGATAACTGAGTTTAGAATCAAGACCTGCTAAGCAATCATAAAGCAAAGAGGAAGCTAAAGAAGTTGGGGCTAAACATTCTGAATAAAGATCTCATAGATGATGTTGCTTACCCACCACCCACTGGTCTGCACCATTGATAAGAAATTAAAGAACTATCAGATCCTGATTGGGTGAAAAAAAATTATATGATTTCTAGCTCTAGACCAGCTAAAACACTAGAGACCAACAAATAATGAAAAGATTAGCATACGCATTTTATTGTCACTACCCTCTCCCTGCCACAACAGGTCATACATGCTACCCCATAAATGTTGAGGAGGAGACAGACTTCCACCTTGCAGTGCAGAAATATTGGAGTTGGGACCAGAACATTTACTCAAGAGAGGCAACAAAGTTACCCAAAAAGGAGATCCATATATCAGAAAAGATTGTGATACTACAACTTGGCCACTTAAGAAAAAATTTATTACCCAATAATTGGGGAGTTAAGCTTAGCTCAGATAGCTGAGACCGGTTTGGCTCAGTGGACAGAGCGTCGGCCTGCGGACTGAAAGGTTCCGGGTTCAATTCCGGTCGGGGGCATATATCTTGCTTGCGGGCACATCTCCAGTGTGGGGTGTGCAGAAGGCAGCTGATCAATGTCTCTCTCTCATCGATGTTTCTGACTTTCTATCCCTCTCCCTTCCTCTCTGTGAAAAATCAATAAAATATATTTAAAAAAAAAAGATTAGCTCAGATATATCAAGTATAAAAAGTCAGGTTTTCTTTTTATTTTATTTTATTTTATTTATTATTTTGGGGGGGGTTGTAAACTTTTTTTTTAATTAATTTTTTATACATATCTCCCCATTGCCCCCCCTCCCTCCCAGTCATACCCCAACCCCCCAGTGTCTATGTTCATTGGTTATGATTATACGCATAGATACAAGTCCTTTGATTGATCTCTTATCTACCTCACCTAACTTTAATCTTCCTGCTGTAATTTCACAGTCTGTTCGAAGCTTTACTGTCTCTGTATCTATCCTTTTGTTCATCACTTTATAATGTTCTTTATTATCCCCCAATGAGTGTGATCATGTGATGCTTATCCTTCATTGACTGGCTTATTTCACTAAGCATAAGGCTCTCCAGTTCCAACAATTGTCGTTTGTTGATTTGTTGATGATTGCCATTCTGACAGGTGTAAGATGATATCGCATTGTCGTTTTGATTTGCATCTCTCGGATGATTAACGACTTTGAACATGTTTTCATGTGTCTCTTGGCCTTCCTTCTGTCGTCTTTTGAAAAGGTTCTATTTAGGTCCATTGCCCATTTTTTTTATTGGATCCTTGATCTTCCTTTTATTAAGTTGTATAAGTTGGTTGTAGATTTTGGAGATTAAACCTTTATCACTGATAGCATTTGCAAATATGTTCTCCAATGCATTGATCTTTCTTGTTGTTTTGTTGATGGTTTCTTTTGCTGTGCAAAAGCTTTTTATTTTGATGTAGTCCCATTTGTTTATTTTTTCTTTAGCTTCCATTGCCTTTGGAGCAGTATCAGTGAAGAAGTTCTTTCGGCACATATCTGAGAAGTGCTGCCTGTGGATTCCTCTAGTATTTTTATGGTTTCCCTTCTAATGTTTAAGTCCTGTATCCATTTTGAGTTTATTTTTGTATTTGGTGTAAGTTGGTGGTCCAGTTTCAATTTTTTGCATGTATCTGTCCAATTTTCCCAACACCATTTATTGAAGAGGCTATCTTGGTTCCATTGAATGTTCATGCCTCCTTTGTCAAATATTAATTGAGCATAGTGGTTTGGGTGGATATCTGGGTTCTCTATTCTATTCCATTGATCTATATGTCTGTTCTTGTGCCAGTACCAGGCTGTTTTGAGAACAGTTACTTTATAGTATAGCTTGAAGTCTGGTATTGAGATCCCACCTACTTTATTCTTTTTTCTCAGAATTGCTGTAGCTATCCGTGGTCTTTTTTGTTCCAGATGAATCTATGAAGAATTCTTTGTAGGTCTGTGAAATATGTCGTTGGCATTTTAATGGGTAGTGCGTTGAATCTGTAGATTGCTTTGGGTAGTATGGACATTTTAATGATGTTGATTCTCCCAATCCATGAGCATGGTATGCTCTTCCATCTCTTAACATCTTCCTCTATCTCTTTTTTCAGTGTCCTGTAGTTTTCTGCATAAAGGTCTTTTACCTCTTTAGTTAGGTTTATTCCTAGGTATCTTAATTTTTTTGGTGCGATGGTAAATGGGATTGCTTTTTTAGTTTCTCTTTCTATAATTTCATTGTTAGTGTATAGAAATGCCACAGACTTCTTAGCATTAATTTTGTATCCTGCTACATTGCCAAATTCATTAATTAAGTCAATTAGTTTTGGAATGGAGTCCTTTGGGTTTTTTATGTACAATATCATGTCATCTGCAAATAAGGACAGCTTTACTTCTTCTTTTCCAATTTGGATGCCTTTTATTTCTTCTTCTTGTCTAATTGCAATGGCTAATACTTCCAGTACTGTGTCGAACAGGAGAGGTGAGAGTGGGCATCCCTGTCTTGTTCCTGTTCTTAGGGGAAATGATTTTAGTTTTTGTTCATTGAGTATGATGTTAGCTGTGGGTTTATGATATATGGCTTTTATGATGTTGAGGTATGATCCTTCTATTCCCACTTTGCTGAGAGTTTTTATCAAGAAAGGATGTTGGATTTTGTCAAATGCTTTTTCTGCATCAATTGATATGACTATGTGATTTTTATCTCTCAATTTGTTTATGTGATGTATCACATTTATTGATTTGCGGATATTGAACCATCCCTGCATTCCTGGGATGAATCCTGCTTGGTCATGGTGTATGATCTTTCTGATGTACTGCTGGATCCGGTTTGCTAGAATTTTGTTGAGGATTTTGGCATCTATGTTCATGAGAGATATTGGCCTATAATTCTCTTTCATTGTGTTGTCTTTATCTGGTTTTGGTATTAGGGTGATGCTGGCTTCATAGAAGGTGTTTGGTAGTATTCCTTCTTCTTGAATGTTTTTGAATAGTCTGAGGAGGATAGGTTTTAATTCTTCCTTGAATGTTTGGTAAAACTCTCCTGTGTAGCCATCTGGACCCGGGCTTTTATTTGCTGGAAGCTTTTTGATTACTGCTTCAATTTCTTCCATAGTTAATGGACTATTGAGATGTTTGGCTTCCTCCTCATTGAGTTTTGGGAGGTTATATTTTTCTAGGAAAATGTCCATTTCTTGCAAGTTGTCCAATTTGTTGGAATAGAGTTGTTCATAGTATTTTTTAACAATCCTTTGTATTTCCACAGTGTCTGTTGTTATTTCTCCTCTTTCATTTCTGATTTTGTTTATTTGGGTCTTCTCTCTTTGCTTCTTGGTGAGCCTGGCTAGGGGTCCATCAATCTTGTTTATCCTTTCAAAGAACCAGCTCTTTATTTTGTTGATCTGTTGAATTGTTTCTTTGGTCTCCAAGTTGTTTATCTCCGCTCTGATCTTCACTATTTCCTTCCTTCTGAGTACACTGGGCTTTTCTTGTTGCTCACGTTCTAGCTCTTTGAGTTTTAGGTTTAGGTGATTTATTACCATTGTTTCCTGTTTTTTGCAGTAGGCTTGTAGGGCTATGAACTTCCCTCTCAAGACTGCTTTCACTGTGTCCCATAAATTTTGTAATGTTGTGTTGTCATTGTCATTTGTTGCCATGATGTTTTTCATTTCTTCCTTGATCTCTCTGGTTACCCATTCGTTGTTTAAAAGCATGCTGTTTAGTCTCCATGTGTTTGATTTCTTTCTATTGTTTTTATTATAGTTGATTTCCAATTTTATGTCACTGTGGTCTGAGAAAATGCTTGATATGATTTCTATCTTCTTGAATTTGAAGAGACATTTCTTATGACCCAACATATGATCTATCTTTGAAAATAACCCATATGCACTGGAGAAGAATGTATATTCTGTGGCTTTGGGATGAAATGTTCTGAAGATGTCAATTAATTCCATCTGGTCTAGTGAGTCATTTAGGGTTGATGTTTCCTTGCTGATTTTTTGTTTAGAGGATTTGTCCAATGGTGACAGTGGGGTATTAAAGTCTCCTACTATGATTGTATTGCTGTCAATCTCTCCCTTAATATCCTCCAAGAGTTTTTTTATGTATTTAGGTGCTCCTATATTGGGTGCATATATGTTTACCAGAGTTATTTCTTCTTGTTGGATTGTTCCCTTTAGTATTATGAAGTGGCCTTCTTTATCTCTTGTTATGTCCTTCACTTTGAGATATAATTTGTCAGATATAAGTATTGCAACCTCAGCTTTTTTTTCATTTCCATTTGCCTGAAATACCATGTTCCATCCCTTCACCCTCAATCTGTGTGCATCTCTTTTCCTAAGGTGGGTTTCTTGCAGACAGCAGATATATGGATCATGTTTTCTTATCCAATCGATTACCTGATGTCTTTTGATTGGAGCATTTAATCCGTTTACATTTAAAGTTATTATTGATAAGTACTTATCTGTTGACATTTTTAGTCCTTACCCCCGAGTTCCTTCTTCGCTTCCTCTTTCTTTTTATTACAGCAGACCTTTTAACATTTCTTGCATTGCTGGTTTGGTGGTAATATATTCCCTTAGTCCTTTTTTGTCTGTGAAGCTTTTGATTTCACCTTCAATTTTGATTGAGAGTCTTGCAGGGTACAGTATTCTTGGATTCAGACCCTTCCTTTGCATGACTTTGTATATTTCATTCCATTCTCTTCTGGCCTGACGAGTTTCTGTTGAGAAGTCAGTAGCTAGTCTTATGAGGGTTCCTTTGTAGGTAACTTTCTGTTTCTCTCTGGCTGCTTTTAAAATTCTTACTTTGTCGTCGGTGTTTGCCAATTTAATTATAATGTGCCTCTGTGTCGGTTTGTTGGGGTTCATTTTGCTTGGGACTCTGTGAGCTTCTTGGATTTGTGTGGGTTTTTTCTTTTCTATATTGGCGAAATTTTCTGTCATGATTTCTTCAAACACGTTCTCTAATCCTTGTTCAGTTTCCACTCTTTCTGGAACCCCAATTATGCGGATGTCATTTTGTTTCATGTTATCCCAAAGTTCCCTTAGACTCTCCTCTTGCTTTTTAACTTTTTTTTCTAGAAGCTACTGTACTTGGGTATTTTTTCCTACCCTGTCTTCTAGCTCACTGATGCGGTCCTCTGCTTCTTCTAGTCTACTTTTGATGCTTTCTATTGTGTTCTTTATAGCAGTGTTGTCATTATTCATTTCTTCTTGTTTATTCTGCACCTCCTCTAGTGTCTTCTGTGTTTCTTCTTCATGCTTCTTCACCTCCTCTAGGCTCTTACTCATATTGTCAAATTGGTCTTCCATTCTTTTCAACCACATTATGATAATTTCTCTGAACTCTTTCTCTGGTAGGCTTATTTGTGGTTCTATTTCGTTTACTTCGTTTTCTGGTGAAACCTGCCTTTCTGTCTTTTGTGGGCTGTTTCTTTTTCTGATCATGGTCTTTCTTCTCTGGGTGTCTGGTTATGTAGTGCTCTCTCCTACGTTGATTGAAAGGCACAAACTACAACACGACCAGGTACAGCACACAAGGCACTGAGTAGAGATGTATTCAAGATGTTAATAATCACAAATAAGGTGACCACCAATGAAGGACAAATTAGGGGTAAATAGAGAAAGAAGAAGAGGAAAATGAGGAAGAAAGAAAAGAAAGAAGTGCCAAAATCAAATTGGAAGAGTGAGAAAAAAAAAGATAAATAAATGAACAATAAAATAAAATAAAATAAGAAAATAAAAAGGAGAAAAAGGAGAAGGAAAGAGGAAGAGAAAAAAGTCAGAGAGAAAAGAAAGTGTATAAGAGAGAAAAGAGGAACAAAATATAGATGTCAGGAGACAACTCCAATAGAACAGTCACTAATCCCAATAAAGGCCAGCAACCAGTACCTAGAGATTAATGCAAATTGCAAATAGCAACTGGTATCGAGGGAGATGAGGGAAAAGAGAGGTAGAAAACAAAGCAAGCAAAAAGCAAAATAAAACAAGTAGAATAAACTAAAACAGTCTCTCAAAAAAATTTTTCAAAAAATCGATATAATCACTTTTCAGGCAAATAGCAACAAAAGGACATAGAGAAAAAACAACTTTTTGGCTAGTGAAGACCAGAGGGGAGAGGTTTGTGTGGACTTGTATAGGGGATTTGAAATTAGATATATAAATGGGGTGAAATTTTAACCAGGTAAAGAGAAAAATAGGGAGAATCAAAAGTTGGAAAAGGGAAAGAGAAACAAGAGAGCAAAATGGGGAAAGTTAGGAGGAAAGTGTTGGTATAAAGGTGGAGTAAAATTATGCTAAAGGGAAGACTAAATTAGAATGTAGAACTCTAATCCCGAAATAAAATAAAGAGAAAACAAAATGACACTTTTTCTTTTAATTAAAATATGTGAAAATGAAAAATAAAGAATTAAAAATTTAAAAAAAAAGAACAAAGAAGAAAGGAAAAAGGGAAAATAAAAAAAAAGAAGAAGAAAAATAGAATGGTCCTTCACTTCCACTATTATTCTGCTTGGCACTCCTGTTTCTCAGTAGGGGAGGTATTGCAGTTCCCTGTGTTCCCCTCTTGGTGTTTTAATCTCTTTATTCTTTTGTGGTTATGCGAGAGTCAATTTGTGTGTCATCCATTGGGTGGCAGTGTTTCGGAATTGATCTCTGAGACAAAGCACAGGACCTCTCTAGGCTGTGCTCAGATCCTGCTACTCTGTGGTTCCCAAAACCAGTTTGTGGGAGTTTTGCAGCCTGGACACTGCAATAACTCCCAGGTTGTCCCTCTGCCCCAGAAAAAAAAAAGAGTCGTTTTTCGGAGCTCTCCTCTGTTAACAGCTCAGAGGGTCTGCCTTCACACTCAGGGATCACGCCCTGACCACCTCTGCGGACCTCTCCAGAGGCAGCTTTCCCGTAGCCCAGCTCCCGCAGTGTGCGCGTCTCTGCCCTGCGGGGGTAGGAGACCGCACCCTGGCCCAGGCTAAGTCTGACCCTTCCACGCGCGAGCCCTGTGGATCTCTGAATCCTCCGCCTGCGCGTCTGTGCCGCCTGGGAAGCCTCGCTCCGGGTCCTGGCTGCTCTGTGGGTGCCTCCGTCAGCCGCAGCTTTCAGACCTCGGCAGACATCCACTTCCCCCTTAAGTCAGGCGCAATCTGACCTTTCCATGTGCTCTGTGGATCTCTGATTCCGCCAAGTGTCTGCGCCGATTGGAGAGCGGAGTTCTGGGTCCCCGGGTCCCTGGCTGCTCGATGGGTGCCCAGCCGAAGGCTTCAGAGCGCCGCAGACATCCACCTCCCTCTGCAAGATGGCTCGGGCTCCACATTCGCGCTGGTGGCTCCGGCGGACAAAAACCCCGTGGCAGTGGGGCTGCCTGGCCGGGAGAGCCCCCTCCAGCAGTTCCCCGCCTTCCCCTGGAGGACAACTGACTCCTAGCTTGCCAACAAACACTCCCAATGCAACTCTCAGCCGCTCTCTCTCTCTCTGCCCAGCGACAAAGCTCCAGACGCGTCCGTCTACTCCGCCGCCATTTTCTCCTCCTCCTTCTTTGTATTTTAGAGAAGCAGAAAGGGAAAGTTCTGGATTGAAGAGACTCTGTTCAAGAGAAATGAAACAAAATATATTACTTTTATAAATATTTCACTTTGCATAGTCTCTTTCCAAGGTCTCCAAAGGGATTCATCCATGTGAGGGACCTAGAACTTTAGCATCATTAACATCACACTAAATCCTCCTTCTGTAGATAAATACTGTAGGTTTTTTTAAAATATGTGTAACATCATTTCACCTCTCTCTTTTTCAACAGAGATGTTTCTATTATGGGTTAAGGAGTCCTTGCACCTATTAGGTGGCAAAACAAAGGTATTACAGAATTTAGAAGAGAACATACTTCTGCAAGTGGGGGCAGGACTGTTTAATTCTCTTCTGGGTTTAAATAGAAATGATTACTTTATAGGTCTTGACTGAAAATTGCCTAAAGTATATCTTGAAAAAAGCTTTGAAGACTAAAAACCCCTGAAGCCATATAAATATGGTGCCTGAAGGCCCCAGGCTAGAGAGGCCCTAGAGTACTTTGCAGCTCATAGAGGTCATTCCTGGGTCTCTACCCAGTTAAGTTACCTTTCTCCAAGCTTCTCAGACCTAAACATTATGTTAGCTCAACAAGAGGGTCTCTAATGTGCATTCCAGATTTCTCCTCACATCTTCACAGAATTTCCCTTGGAATATCAGGACCTAGTGGAATAGTCAGGTTTTTGTTCTACTTTGATGAGCCCTTATCTGAATTCCTTTTCTTCAAGTTCTGTTCAGTTTTTCATGTTCCTAGTTCCCAAATTGTGTTTATAACCTTTATTTGTGAGCTAAACTTAAAATGCTGAGTGTTTATTTCTGCCCTTTGTCATAGGATAGGTTCATCAGTCATTAGCCTTTATCATTCATACAGAAAGATTATATTGTTTCAGTTACACTTATACTAAAATAATTTTTGTGACTTTAGTCTATTGTGATCTATTATGAATAAACTACTATTCAACTCTTTGCCTGAGGCACTTGATTTTACTATTTAACTGTAACTCAGAAATGTTCAACTAGTTAAATGAACTTCATTCTATTTGTTTCTCAAAACTTTATAACAGCTGAGACCGGTTTGGCTCAGTGGATAGAGCATTGGCTTGCGGACTGAAAGGTCCCGGATTTGATTCCGGTTGGGAGCATGTACCTTGCTTGCGGGCACATCTCCACTGTGGGGCATGCAAGAGGCGGCTGATCGATGTCTCTCTCTCATCGATGTTTCTGACTTTCTATCTCTTTCCTTTCCTCTCTGTAAAAAATCAATAAAATATATTAAAAAAAAACTTTATAACATATCAAGGTTTTAATATAGTTTGGCATCATTACTTTATATTCAAACACTTACATGAAACACTCGAATTTAAGATTGTCATTGTCTTTATTTAGTTTCCATTTAACCAGGTTTTGTTTATAATTATGCATGCCAACAATGATATTTTCATATTCTCCTTTTGACTAACTAAACAATTCTTACTATCTATATTCCATACTTTTTTTTCCCCTCACACTTCACTTAACTATGTAAACTACTCAACATTTGAAATGGTTTGTACAATATTTACTAAGATATAAACTGAGATTCCATTTTCCAACACACCATAATGTAACTCTAAAAGTTTTAGATATAAGAAGATAGGTTTGTAGCATTTATGGAGTATTTGATACTACTCCTTTTTAAAACTTCAATATAAGGAAATCTCAGATAATTTCAACATTCTTCTATAGTCAAGACTATATTTAAAAAAACATACAAAAGTGGAACCTATCTTATATAAGACACCAATTTTCATGTCCTGGCTACCTGTACTTCATTCTTAATGATAGCTAAACTAATATGAAGACAGGGCATTTCCATTTCCATGAGATAGCCTATACAACAGATGTGTTCATGAGCTCCTGTTTATACAGCATCTTCATTTAATGAAGATATTATGCTTTTATAAAGCATTTGAAAGTACTGTGCTAGGCATCCCTGCGACACAAATGAGTCATATAATTTTACAGGGATCAAACATTCATTGACTTGGCCCACCTTCTAGAAATTTAAAGTATGCCTGCCCAGTCAACAGTTATTGACAACTCTATTTAAAAACAGACCAGACAACATGAATGAGGAGGAATATTTATTAAAAGAAATGAAAACCAGTGCATATTAGATATCAAAGAAGAGGGAAAACTGTTGTGGGCTAGGAAGAAAATAGAACTTGGGGGTATAGATCTGAATTGTAATAATGCCACTAATTGACACTTTGGTGTGAGTTGGTTGATTCAAGTTATCTCCCTAGGTCTCAGTTTAATTGTCTATAACTTACTGTGATTAAATTCAAGTAACATTGCTAAGATCTATTTCATAAGTTCTAGAACCACGAAATACTTTTTCTTTCTTATTTCTTTTTTAATACTCACCCAATGATATTCTTCCATTGGTTTTAAGAGAGTGGAGGGGGAAGAGAGAGAAACATTAATGTGAGAAAGACACATTGGATTGGTTGCTTCCCGCACATACCCTAACCAGAGCCAGGAACTGAGCCTGCAACCAAGACATGTGCCCTTGTTTGGAATCAAACTTGGGACCCTTCAAGTGGATAGGTCAATGCTCTATCCACTGAGCCAAACCAGCTGGGATTGAAATAATTTTTTCAAAAAAATAAAGGAAAAAGAAAAAAAATTTGAGGATATGTAGAGAGGGTACACAAGAAATCAATAGTTGCACAGGGCATATTAATGAAAGCCTGAGCACTTTGGTATTTTTATTTTAAAAAAGTCTTATATTGTTTTGAAAATTCTTTTCTGAGTGGATTTAACCTAAAAAATTCCTTCCAAACTCTCTTTTTGGGTGGCATCTGTTAATATGCCAAATAAATATCATACCAGAAGACGCACATTGGGAGTTGTTAAACTCTAAATTTCCCTAATTTTAAAATATGTTTCCTTGAAAGCTCTGCTCTCTTCAAAAGTGTATTTCCTGATCTTAAAAGTCCTATCCTATGGGTTTATCCTATGTGACACTCCCTCTCTAATTTTGCCTGCACAAAAGCAGTCATTGGTTTAAAGTTGCTCCAGACATCTGGAGGGATGAGCCAGCCACAGTCATTGTCCTTGCCTCTGCTCTGGTCTTCTCCCTGAAGTGTGCTTCCTATCTTTTGCTCAGGGCTCAGCACATTCTCCCAGAGTCAACAGCAGTCTATAATTCCACTCAAGCTCTGGTGAGCATAGAGTCTGGGATCCTCCCCTATAACCACCCTTCACCTAGCCAGAGCTGAATCTGAGCTCTGCAAGAGAAAGAATATCCCACTCTAAAAGGATATAAAAGGACAGCTCTTTGGTAACTTTTCACAGGTCAGTACATGGTTAAGCTGCAAACAAGCAGAACAGCTTCAAAAGGAACAACTACAACTGAAAATGTAACCCATAATCAGTCCTCCTATTTGGTGCAATAGCTACTAATGGATCTATTATCACAGGCTGAAAAAGCTCACACTCTGACCCAGGCTGCACAGAACTCATGGCAACTGACACTATTCTCTCACTCTATCCTGCTGTTTTCTCGACCTTCCTTGAATCCCTTCTCACTCACTTCTACTCTTCCAGGAGACACAGTTAACTGAATATACCTACATTAAGCATACTATTTTGTGTATAGTTAATACTAACTATAATTTTAATCCCCTTATTCAATAAAATTTAATTTAAGAATAATACACGAGCCCTGGTTGGTATTTCCCAATGGTTAGGATGTCAACCTGCACACCTAAGGGTCTCCAGTTAGATTCCTGATGAAAAGCATGTACCTAGTTGTAAATTCAATCTCTGGGCCCAGTCAGGGCTCTTGTGGGAGGCAACCAATCTATGTGTCTATCTTATAATCATATACTCCCCCCTCTCCTCTCTCTCTCTCTCTCTCTCTCTCTCTCTCTCTCTCTCTCTCTCTCTCTTTTCCTCTCCCTCTCTCTTCCTTCTTCCTCCTTTCCATTCTATCTAAAATCTATGGAAAGATCTTTTTAGGTGAGGATTAACAATAACAAATACACTACACTCCATTAGTTTAGGTATCTTCCATTTTAAAGTAATTTAAAGAAAACTAGGTTACATAATAAAGGAAACATCAGCTCAAGTAACTGAAATGTTTAAAGAAATATATTCTGAGGCTCAATTTATAAGCTCAACAATGTTATAAAATGCCAAATTCTTTTTATTATATTCTTCTTTCTTAGGTGGTATGTGTTCTATCATAAGACTGTCTCACCTCATGGTAACTGAGTGGCTAGTCAAGTTTTATAGAGGATTACATGTGTTATATCAATCAGGAACAGTGAGAATCTCACCCTCCTGAAAATCATACAATAGTCTCAGGCTTTCTTCTGATAGATTAAATTAGGATATTTCCACACCCAAGAAAAATGAAATACTGAATGCCTTAGGTGTTAAACTACTAATTATAAAACAAAGTGTTGTAATAAATGGTTTGAAATAGGATACAGCAACAAGTTAAGACTGGGTCAATACCATCTGAATCACATGGTGAGTTTCGTTTCCTTAAGGCAAGTGAACAGGAATAGGAACTTCAGAGGCAACTACAATATTACCTCTCTCTCTCTCTCTCTGACTTTTTTTTTTCTCTCTCTCTCTCTCTTATACACACACATACTTAAAATCCATATTTTATTAAAAACAAAAACAAATAAATCTAAGAGGATTATAAACATTTTCCTGGTCAAACCAAGTCCCAGAATGTCTACCACATTCAAGTTTTCTTTTGGAGGTCATCTGTACCACACTCAGAATATGCTGATATAGCCCTTAATTAGTTCTGTTTTATACCCTGCAACATGCCCTTTGCAGTCAATTGGTCTTAGAATGGGCCTCTTGCCTTCAGGCAGCAAATCTATGTGACAAAAGATGAAGAGAGCCAATCAGACTCTATCCTTGAGCTGCTGAAATACAATTTGCTGCAGGAGCTGAGACAGGAAGGATGACAATGAGCTAGTTGGAGTCCAGAGGTCTCATGGGAAACCTAAGTTTTGAGAAATAAAAGACAAAAGTCATACAGGTTGGAAAGGGAGGAAGTCTGGCCTTAATGGAAGGAGAACAGAAGGTATAAAGGAAAGACACAAATGCAGGAGAAAGGGGCATAAAAAGCAGCCACATCTGCAAGATCCCCATTTCTGAAGGCTTTCAGTCCTAGTTTCTATGAGACCAACTCCACTTCTCATTCTAAACTCCTTGCTGCTATTGTTGCTCTCCATATGTTCTTTCATAACCACCTGCCCCTTACATGTGGTATTTCAAATGAGTTTTTGTTCCATACAAATGATTAAAGCAAACTGAAGAACATATGTGAACAAATTCTTGCTTTAAACAAATAATTCACTATGAGGTTCTTTGGGAAAAAAATAGCTTTACTTCTGTCATATTTAAGTTTACCTTTTAATTTGTCCAAGAGTAACTACTTAAAATGAGGTATACCATAATTAAACTGTATGTGTGTGTGTGTGTGTGTGTGTGTGTGTGTGTGT